>OZ020501.1:5989535-6459112 GCA_963971365.1 Lasioglossum villosulum
AAGCCGGTGTGCAGAGACGAATTACGCGATCTCTCATCGAGAGAAAGCAGCCGCCGGGAAATATCGTTCGGCTTTTTCTGCTATATATATATAGAGCCGCGAGAAACCCCCGACGAAGAAAAAGTAGCCGGTGGAGGCCGCCGGGAAGTGCCACGGAATGCGAGCCCCGACGGAGATTCATAGTCCCGAGTGGAAACCGTCTTACCAACCCGCATGCTAAGCCTTTCTCAAACATTTGCACGATCTGTGTGGAGAGGTGACAGCTAGTTTCTTGTACAAATATCTCGGCGATCCACGGGCCTCGCGTGTTCGACGCGTCTCGGCGAAACCGGAGTCGAAATGACTGCGAGAAAGAGGAGAGACAGAACCGGCTCGGATTTCGGTATCCGATAGAAAGGTTGCGCGATCAGCTAATTTTCTTTTTACACGGACAGCTCGGGGAATAGGGACCGCCCCCTGGCCCGGGAACTCGATAAGAAGCTCCGTGAATAAATCCAGAGCGATATCGATCTATATGCGGCGACATAGTTCTTCGTGGAGGAGTCCTGGCAGTCCTCGCAAAATTAGTTCGCGAAATTAAACGGCGGTAAATTTTCCATACCTAACAATGTTACTTTTTAAAATAGAGAGATATTGTTTAGATTGTATGTAAGCGCTTCGAGTAGGATGCCCTTTGTTTAGTTGCGCGCCTGGTCTGCAGTTTTTATTGAGAGTCGTCTTGTCATCGACCAGGCGCCGAAATTCTACCCATAGTTTATTTCCTGGGGTACCACTTAAGTGCAACGTTTTCGACGACTGCTTATGTCACGACTTCGAGTGTCGTCTTTTCATCGCCCTGGCTCGACGCCGAAATCCGAACTCTGCCTGTTTTCCTGGTCCATTCGTAGGACAGTTCCTTGAACACATTTTTCTTACGATTCGCTCCCTTTCTGATAGATACTTCCACCCTGTAAAATTTGTAAAGGCGAGGGAAAGAGCGCCCTTTTCTGATTTTAGTACTGCGTGCGTTGAATCAAATTCTTTCCGACTATCGACTTAGCACCTTCGAACCTAGACGTCTTGTACCGACAGTCGAGTTTCTCATAGAGCATAGTAGTTTGAATAAGGTATTGTTTTACAATCTTATAATCTTGTTCTTCCCATCAAGTGGTCCTTCGAGTATTCAATAAAATTAGTTAGCACACCACGTGCAAATTACGAGTAGTTCGAACGATCATCATTGATTAATTCAAGAACTATTTCAACAGATATTATTCATCGATATGGACATCTTGGAACAGCTTGTTGATAAGTATTTCAAAGATGTAAAACGTTAAATATCAACTCGGTAAGGAATGAGTGAGATTGACGCACAAAGGACGGATAATCGATATTCTAATTTCTCCTCGCACAATGGGACCAGTCACTTTCGAAATTGTTGCAGCACGTCGAAACGACATTATGCCGACGTGTCCCGACCGAATCCCCGAGCGGAATCTCGCTGGGAACTCCATCTCATTAATCAGGAATGTGGAAAGTGTCCGCAACAGTCTAAGAGAAGTTTATCAAAAAATAGTGTGCGCCCCGTGACGAGAATATATTGCCGGTCCGGAAGTCGCGTTTAACATTACGGGAGAAACTTACGACTGTGTAGATATCCAACTTGTTCCTTTACCTCTAACTCGGGGGGCTGGGTGGCAAGTCAGTGAGTGACAGGCTGCGAAATTTCAAGAAACTTTCGCGAAAGTTCCGCGTTATCCGTTTGCGGGTCGCGCCCGTGTTCCACATTCTTTAACAGTGTAGACAAAGACTAGCGTTCGGCCCAGGCCGTGTGTGTTCCCAAATTAACGAGGTTCGCGGTGAGATTAAGGCTGGATGAAAGTTCTCAACGTTCCCTCTAATAATCCAACCCTCTCCCCTCAACTTGGAATTAATTCATCGCCGTGAACGGCTCTGACCTTCGTCGCTATACGCAGCCTTAAGGTTTCCCTTTCCTTCGTGTTCCCAGATAATCCTCGGCAAATCGCCTGGCTCAAAACTGGAGTTGAACCCGCCGCACCGTCGGAACTCCCGGCGAATTGTCGATTAATTTTTACTGCTATCTTTCGCGTTCCTTATTGACCTCACTGAATCCCACTTAACCTAGATCCCGATCCTAAAACTTCGTCGTAACACTGATCTAATCCCCAGAGACGCAACGCGGGTCCCACGGGTTAAATATTTCAGTCACGTTTCCATCGAGCTGGATCCCTCAGGAATTTTTCTTGAGACAACATATTCACGAAATATGTGAATACTAAATACAACTCTTGCATGTTTCACTTCTATAAACGATCAGAGTTATTAATAATTGTTGTGGTGAAGTTCTCTTCAAGCACAATCATTTAATTGCGAAACGAACCGATTGATATCCAACAGTCAACAATTATCCGGGAATCGAAAATGTGTGTAAATACTTTTTGGATATACCGTGTACAAAAATACTTTTAATGTAATGTATTGAATATATTATAATGTGTTAAATTGAATATATACAGTGACAATGTTGCAAGTTCATGGAAATTAATTCATAATATGGACGAAACCGAGTGCATAGTGAAGCCTGCAGCAAAAATCCTGCGGGTGCCACTAATTTCCGGATGAAGAAACCTTCCGCAGCGGCCGTCAGTTTTCGACGCCAGGAACCTGTTACACATAATTCGCGCGTTGTTAACAGCAACGCGGCAGAATTGCAGCAGTCTCGTGTGTAGATTGTAGCCGTGGGCGAAATTTCGTGGGTAGCTAACACGGCCGCGTAATTTCCCCGGTCGAATGGACACGGTAAACGAATCACGCTGCAGCCGGTGTGAACGCGCGAAACTTCAACGTAACGTCATAAATTACGAAGGAGGTTTAACGTTCTTCCATCCACGATTTGCTTCCGCGTCATAGTGCGAATAGCTGCCGCGAATATATGTATAAGCCGACGGGGGTCCGATTCAACAGGTGCTACTGTAACATGCTAAACTATGAAGACTCAAGAGCGAAGCGGTGTGTGCGAGGCTGTGCATACGTCGAGTAAACCGCTGAAATAGATCCACGTTAATATCGGAACCGGATTAAATTGCTGAAAGGCTTCGACAGGAAGCCGTGAGTGTACTTAAAAATTCCCCTTGGCCGCAAAGGCCGCCTTGGTACCGAACACTGAGAATTAAATTGTTCGACCCTTTTCTAGGCTCTTTATTCTGTTCCAACCTTGTGATTTTTAAAACGTTCTTCAAAGAACTCGGGATAAGGATAATTTAGTGATTTGGTTGTGAGTTGTGATAGATTTCTTGTTTTTGGAATGATGCATTGTTTTATCAGTTTGGGTGCTGTCGTTTATTTCGACACAAAAGACGAGATTGTTTGTTCAGAGTTAAGATTGAATGTTTGTGTATAATGCCAGTGTACTAGATCCAATTCAGATGTGCCAGTCGTGAGAAGATTGAAAGAATCGTACCATAATTTTAACCTTTACGTTTTTGTTTCTTGAAATATATTGTTGGGGATGTATGAAATTAGAGTTAACAAGATCGTCTTGAAGATACAGATGAAATTTAATTTAAAATTCCACAAAACTATAAATTGAAGCATCAAAATACAAATTAATTTTGCACTAGTGAAAACGAAGTAGCATTAGTTCGAGGTACAGTTCTTTTTGAGCGCAGAGATTCTCGATGCCGAGTCGGAATGCTAATTCCGTTAGCCATGATCCACCTTCCAGCGCCGCCATTAATCTTGCTTCCGTATTCCGTGGCTCGTCTGTGGCAGTAATCTTGTGACGTTCGTCGATTAAATATAAACAAGTGTCGGTCGGATGTCAAAGCGGATGAAGACCTCCGAAATAAAACCGTAGGCTATGGGAATCAATTAACTTGGACATCGCTGATGAAATGTTTGCACGCCGTCGCCGATACTCGCTGATAGTCGGTTTAAAACAGCGAGAGAGAGAGAGAGAGAGAGAGAGAGATAGAAGGGGGCTCTCGTTTCGCTGAAACAGCGTCAACATTACCATAAACTGATTAATCGATCCGAAATAACGGACGCAATAACGAAACAATTTGCACCGACCATAAATCAAACTCATTACCATATTAATTTGAGGCGCGCAACGAAATCGTACCCGGCATCGATGGGGCACGTCGAACGCCAGACGAGATCGGCTTTATTACTACCGCGCGCAACACTCTGAATTTTTGATGCGCTTAACTAATTAATTTCCTCCTCCACTTCTCCTGCCATTGAAAAATCCTTTCGACGGTTAACGGATATTGGCTCCGATAGAAACGCTTTGGTGTTCCACGTGAGAACGACATCGCAGTGCCGTGCGTGAAATACAGGGCTGGAAATCGGAATACAGTCGGGCAGGAGGAGATTCTAAATAAAATAGTAAGAAAATAATTTGGCATAATATTTTTATTGGTATAAAATTTTCGAGAAAATCGAGTTTGAAAATGCAGCGGAATACACATGCTACTGCATAGCAATCGTCTGACGCGTCTGACCATGATCAACCAATTCTACTTTCTGCATATACGCGGACTTAAACTCGATTTTCTTCTAAACGAGTTACCAAACGAAAAAATGTTATTCCTTTTTTTCTCTTCCTGTTTCATTAACTATATTACGTCGACCCCTAACATCCCAGAAAACTCGAATTGCGCTAACAGTGATTAACCTTGTGCCCGCCGGTGAATACAGATGAGTGACGCCACTATTCGGTAAGAAATTAATTTTTTGCTGACGCTCGCGAAAGAGTGGATTTTTAAGTAATTAAACGGTTTCTTGGTAGTAAGATTTCAATTCGGTTCACGGAATAAAAATTCAGAGTGAATGTGTCTGTAACTGTTCTTCATTAAGTTTGGATACAGCTAGAATATACTCGTTTCTGATTCTAATAAAAATTCAATCTGCTATTCTGATTTCGGAGTTGCATTAATTAATTTTAATGTAAATGTATACTCATGTGCAGTCTACTAATAATTTCTTGAAATCGTTCCACGAGCAATCCAGGCGCCCTCGTAAATTTAAGATAAATAATAGAACTGGTAACAAGAAGTGTACTGTGTTTCATAACACGTGGGTTTAATTTCTGAGACATACTACTGCCACACGAAATTATCCAACGATGGAACTAACTGAAGCATAAATGCAAATAGCAAACATGGAATTCCAACGATCGATGGTCGATTAAACAGACGACAAGGCGAGAATAAAATGTTCGCAAATATGCACTGCCGAAATAAAAATATTACTAAAAAATAAACTCGATGAATATTGAAATACGGCATGCTGACATGAAAATACATCTCTAATAGAACAAACAAGTTATATAAATAACGAAAACATATATTTACAATAAACGGGACGTAGTAGATAAATATTACTCTCACGCTCTCGGTAGAATTTTCCATAAATGTTTTGAAACCTACGTTACATAACGTTTCAATTCAATGAATCGTTTTATATTTCATATTTATAAAACACTGCTGAAATTTGTTTCTGGTGTTGCCTTTGATTATGAATTGTAATTACAATACATGATTTTTCAAGAAGAAATATTTCTAAAATTCTGAATGAAGAGCCCCTCTCATTTAATGCTGCCACGAATAAAGCATCAACCTATAGATTTTGGCCGAGTACCGAGGCGAAAATATAAAGCCGAAGAAATGCGATATTCCGGAAGGAAAGCGTATCCCCTCTTCAATCTTTTGTTAAATATCTTTGAACGGACAGGCTCCAATTAAATTACTCCATGAAAAGCCGGTCATCTTGCTCGTTCTCCCTCATTATGAAAATTCCCAGCGTTATGCAGATTGGTTCATTACAGTCCCAAATCAGGTAATACATTAAACATTCCTCAAGCCTCGCAATTCCGACCAGCCTTCGTGTATTGAACCAAGGGGACGCGAAAAATCTTGCTACCACGTCAAACAAAATTATTCGTGCTTGCTCAAGAAATTCAATTTCAAGGAAAACTCATTTAAGTACTCGGCACGTTGAATTTACTAATAACAAGTACCCGAAACATTAATCAAAAAGTTACCGTCGACGTATGCATGAAAATGTAACTAATTTACATCTACCGGCGTTCATTTAATTTTTAGTGTGCTTTATTAAAATTCCATGATGGTCGACGGATTTCCATCACATTTTTAATAACCATACAATTTTAATTAATCATTCAATAAATCGTCCCCGGATAACGTGACCTCGTAGTTTAAAATGAGATTATTATATAACAGCAAATTTTTATACTCTCCTTTATTAAAATATGTTGAAATGTGAGATTCGATATAGGGTCGATAATATCGTTACGTCACTGTAGAACATTTTCATTTCGCACTATGGTGGGAGTCCTTAAAAAATGTCTGCTTTGTCATTAGTACGGGGTGTCGATCGGTCGGAACAATTTTTTCGCATCGCTCCGGTTTTTATAAACAAATGTAGATTGATTGAACGAAGTAGCCGCTGGCACGTAAAATATGAAGTCACGTTTTGCAGTCCGACGAAGCACAAACGAAGCGTAAAATTGTAACCCGGGCCCGTCGAAAAATTACCGTCGAAGGAGTCATCGAAAATTCCGTCACGCGATGCAGAACCGATACGGCCCACATTCTCATTTCCGATCGTCCCGGAAAGATACACGAAACCCTGGAATTGAGTTTCCCGATTCGGCGAACTTCTTGGCGAAACCGGTGACCGAAACTTCTATCGATACTTGTAAAATACACGGAGAGATTATATTCAAATGTTCGTCCGAATAAAACCAGGAAATAAAGAGTTCCCTTGGACTGACGATTAGTTTTCCCTTCGTCCGATATTCCGGTGTTCATCTCACTTCTTCGTACAACAAAAACTTGTACTTCTAAGATTTTTCATTATTTCTAGCTACCGGAAACTTCATAGACTTTTTAATGACTGTACTGTATCAAAAAGAAGTCCAATAATATTTCTTTAGAATATTTCTTGCGAAAACTTTCAGAGTTCTAGATTTTTAGCAGTCGTATTGAACGGAGAAACAACATTTACGCTGTATTTATTTTATTAAATTAATAATGATTGGCTGACCACAGGCAGACCAATTCCACTCATGCTTTAATATCTTATGCGTTCTCGGCGTTTGTACGTGCCTGGTTATGCAATCTCATTCAATTTTGCATACTGAACCTGTTGCATTAGCTTTGTGAACTAGTCTTGCCATGTACGAACCTTTATCCCTTGCTTCCCATACGTTTCATTTATTACCGCGATATGGAGAACATTTCCTCCAGTTTCATATTTTACCCTTTCGATATATGTAATGTCCGGCGACAAAAAGTTCACTTCCACTTGTTACATTTTACAGAATGATAAGTAACGCAGTTATCATTAAATAGTTTGCAGGTTTAGGAGACCTCCTCAGGGATGAAAAAATCTTTGAACATTTGTATGATAATTATACAAACAACCTATGCGCGTCTGATTAAAGACGTCCTGCATCACTGTGTGATGAAATTCGTTTTAAAATACATATTTACCGAATGTATCAAAATTTGTAGCTCTATAAAGCGCCAGATGTTTTGCCGCTGCTTTTCAATATAAACGAAACTAACATCAACACGTTTACGTTTCTGTTCCAGGTTCAATAAGCAATATTGACGGCGCCGAGTATCACTGCAATAAAACTGCAGTGCGAAAGGTCATCAGCGGAGTCGTCGGTGCCGCCAGCTCCGTCACATCCATCCAAGTAGCGAACCTACTGCGACTTTTCCGAATACCTCAGGTACGTGTTGGGAATCTGGGATACCTTCCACGGCGTTTCTCGATTCGTCTACCGTCCAATCCTACACACGGTGATTCGGAAATCGCGTCGACACATTTTCGAAAGGCGTCCAGATTTCAAAATCAAAAGAATTCTTGAGTAATTTAATATTCAGGCGCACTTTACCACGTGTTGTACGATACCTGATTGACCTGTACTACTGAAATCAGACTATAAAATATCTAAGCGCCAGAACCGAGTATCGTGGCAAAATAATCGTAACTCTAAGCGATTATACTTCAACAATTGATTATTTTAAGGTACAATATGCAGTAGAAATTTTTTTCATTTAGCGTAGATTCACTCCATTCAATTTCGAGTTACTTATTCTGCATATATCTTTGTCAATATTACCTCCAGAATTTTTCAATTTCCAGTACCATATGGTGTATTATTTCTGTAAATAAAAATATAGGACGCGGTGGAAAACGTTTCCGTTTAATTTAGACGTACTTCAATCAATATCGAGTACCACATGAATATACCATCTCTCATTCCCGACTACAGAGTACAAGAGAAATTCTTCTTATAGCCCGGTATCTTAATTGAAGATCAAATGATCAGCGGAGCTTATCTCAGCCAGCGATCCTAGTCAATTTACCATCACGAAGATACTTCGGACGATAAATCGTTCTTGATTCACGAGTCACCCGAGCCCCGGTGGAGGGGCTAATAATCAAGGTAATACGTACCGGTGGTTCCGCGAGAGATTCATCATTTCGCGTGATCATGTCCGCCCATCCAGGGGGCTCCGATTTAATCAAAAAGTTTCATATAAAGCGGCGAAACCGCCTCTCTCTTCGGAAGGAAGGAAGGAACCGATCTCGCCACTGAAAGTCGCGTTTTCCGAAAGAATGGGAATACTAAGCAGCGAACTGTGAACACTTCCCGTTCCCGCGGAAACCTCGGCCTCGAATCGTTCGACTGCGAAATCGTCTTTCTTGGTTGGGGCGATTCTTATCCCCTCGAACTCTCGATTCAATATATCGAGAGCGAGAGATGATGGAATTTTTAATTTCGCCCACCAACCAAAGTCTCGACCGAGCCGGCAACAAGAGATCGATAGAACGATTACATGAACTGTCGCACCTTGTTCGAGCCTTGGGCCCGATCGATAACGTCCTCCGCAAATGTGTCAGCCGTCCCGCTAATTGCGGCAACTATGAGAAAACCAAAACGTGACTGGAGCAGAGATCCGAAGACGCACCACTCGCACGTGATCTCGGACAAATGGACGTTTAATGACTGGTCTGGGTTGAAAGACGCGCTGCGACCGCGTTGGGCAGTTATAGCTTGTAATTGGGAGTTACCCAGTGATTATAGTTGACGTTTTCTATTTTAGTTTGCTTGGCAGATTTTTTTCGAAGGAGTGGAACGTACGTCCGACCAAAATCGTACTTGTTTCACTAGCTGACAGACTTGTTCAACGTGTATTGTCATAGAAATTATTCCAACTGCATATATAATGCTTATATATTATTTATCGCTAGTATATATGTATTTCATGTTTGTGAAACTTCAGAGAATTGGAAAGGTCGACTAGCAGCATGAAAGGCAATTGCATTAACCTTTTGATGAAATTGTCGTGAATAAAACACGAAATTGTTAGAGAAATAATGATATTTGCACTTGTTAAAGCGCGTTCATAATCTACTCATTGCACACATTCAGAGGTTTTCGTTATAAGCATACGAGAGCGCAGAGGTTAATTGACTCTTTGAGTGCTGGCGCAGAGGGGGCTTTGAATATTTTTAATGTAATTGCATAGTGTCTGAGGGCCGTGGATACATTGTCTGTCGGCCGAGTTTGAAGATGAGCAAGTAAATTTTCGCCAGACAAAGAGAATTTCATCGAGTTAAATAGCACTGGTTGGGGAATTGTTAGTCAAAGGAGGTCTGGCTTGTATGTAGTCAGACATTCGTTAGGAATCGCACGATGCGAGTGGAATATTGGATGAAAAGAGCAAATAAGATTTTATGTAGTCACGTAGATTGTAGATTGGGATGAACTGGATAGAACGGCGGACTGGAACGAAGAAAGCGAGAGAAACAAATGAAGTGTTCCAGGGAGAAAAAGGAACGTCTGCTTACGGTGCGACTGCAATGAAACGTGAACTACAAATTGAAAGAAAGCATAAAATATTCGTAGAATCCACACGTACGTCGCAAATGCATTAAATCGTCAGCCTTTTTACAAATAACAAACATTTGTTAATTTTTATAAAACATAATGTACTTCCGGTTCAACTTCAAGATTTACTAAATTGAATTAGTTAGATGAATAGTTCCGTGCTTTCGAATCGATCATTTCTATGCATTCGTGACGCATAATAATGCGCAAAGGCGGCTCGGACGCTCAGTCGGAATAAAAAATGCGACCGGGCGACCGTAGATTCGCGAGCAGATTGCAAGTCTCGCGGTAATTCTACATCAAAAGAGTTCTCAGCAGACGGAATCCCCAAGTGGAACATTGAAGGGCTGACAGAGCGTGAGAGAATGCCGAGGACGGGAACAACAAAGACAGGCGCGAAACGTTCGCGAGATGACTTCTTACGCCGCCGCGAATTTTCATTTCATGGTGGGATTCTTTGACTCGCCGCGATTATCGCGAATATATATTCGCTCCAGTTCACTTATCCGCCGACGGAGAGCCTGCCTGGCGATAAGCAGCACCGATGATGTTCTTCATCTTGATACCATCCGGCTTGTAGTTGTACACGGTCTAACACGGTTACTCGTGCTATGACGTGAGCATGAAGAGAGCACGAGAAATATAATTGCATTCCGCGGGCGTCGGTATTACTTGTAATAGAAAGGGAACGTAATGAACAATTACGTTTCTCATTTTTTGAAGCTCCATAATGTAAGCGGACATTTCATTAAAATATTTGCTACTACGTTCCTCGCGTTAATTTCACCGAGATATCAAAGCGAATATTACATTAGATGATTTGTTGCTAATGTACAATCATCTCCAAGTACAATTCATGGACTGATGTACTTGTTCCAGGTGTTTTAATATTTTTTAATTCATTTACAGTAGTACGGTTCAACCATGTATCAGACGACACTGATTAAAGACGTATTTATAGAGTGACCTTTGGAATCTTTTATTGAAAAACTGAACTAATGCACATACATCAATTGTAGTTTAAAAAAGATAATTTAAAATTCAATACTATGCACTCCATCCAAGTTACCGTAGACTCGCGCGTTCCCGAAGATAGGGGATTGCTAAAAGATAGTTTCCTCCGCGAGATTGGAACTTTAAAACGTCGTCGCCTGTATTCGCGTCGAGAGTTTCCACGGATGGTGCACACGCACTATAATGTTATCAGGGAGACTCATCCCTTTGTCGACTGTAACGCGAACAACAGATCATCCTGTACACATATGTACCCTGCACGGTATTTTCAGTCCGTTTGATTTCTTCTTTGTCCCCGGCAAGAGAACGTGGTAGCAGGTTTTTGGCTTACACGGCCTGGTTCGTTTTTTTATGCATGTAATCCCTTGCTAGCCGACAGCGGACGGATAAAAAGAGTGGCTAAACAAAAGGAAGTATCGCGAACGGGGCCGCACAAGTTGCATGCGTGTGCGCCTGCTGCTGCACTTGTGTTGCGACTCGTCGCTGACAGAAAACAGACCTACACCAAGAGACTCGCATTCTTCCGAATGGGGGAGTTAATAGGAAATTATACGAACCGCGGTATGTTATTTCATGGTTCCTTTCTCTTTGTTTGACGGGTGGCTTTCAATGAAAGCTCATGTTCCGGAGGATACTGGCACTTCCGTTTCGCTTGGCAACGACTGAGTAGTGTATCCAGAGTTTATGGGAACGTAGAAATTTCTGAAATGTGTTGTAGCAGTGACTAAGATCTATAAGGAAACATTTTATTTCTACAATTCCACCTAGATGCAAGTGCATAGTATAATGAACCAGCATTTTCTAGAGATACCGAGCACGTTGGCAACCGCATAATTTACCGTTTAGTGAACGTGCGGGTGTCGTCACTCCAGAAACGGAACTGCTGCCGGAACAGGAAACAGCTGGACATTTCCGAGGTGATCCCACTTGTAGAATCTTAAAATTACGCATCGTCGACGACGGAAAGCTGGAGAGAATTCTCGAGTCTGGGATTAAGTGGGGCGGAAACAACTGCAGACTCATCAGTCCGTCGCTACGTTCTCGCTAAGAATCTTTGCTACTTCCGTCGCTGTAGATTGATCCCAATCTACTTTTAGATCTTACTCCTGTCTACTTCTGACTCTCGACATTATCTACCTTCGGTTTCCACTTCTATCTACTTTCAGTTTCAATTTCCTTCGCCTTTAGTTCTAATTTCGTCCCACTTTCCGTCCCGATTTTGATCTACCCTCGTCTGCAGTCGCAGTCTACTTACAATTCCGATTTCGGGATACCTTCGTCTCTAATTTTAGGGCGACCGCAATGTAGGCCACCGCGAGATCTACTTTCGGTTTCGCATCCATTTAGTTTATCACCTCCGACGATCAGCTTTGTATTAGGACTCATTTTCGTATGGTAAGGAGAACTGTGTTCCAATTTCAATTCTTACTTTTATGTACGTTCAAGTTCCGTCTCCATTCTTGTTATAAATGTTTAGAATCTAAGTTATTTACAATACAAACATTTTATGTATATATCTATAATGTGTAAATAAAGACAATGTAACGAATAAGCATACTAGCGTATATTTATTGGAACACCAATTCCTCCCGAACGTCTGACTTGTCGTTCAGTTGTAATACTGAATTTCGTGCCACCTCCTTCGATATCATATTCTCCTAATACAAAGTTCACTTTTCGAGATTTGCAAAAAATTTTCTTAAATTTTTGAACGTCTGACTTGTGGTCGAGTAGTACTATTGAATTTCGAAAATTTTCGAGGGTCTGACTTGCCGTTGACTTGCACTACTGAAATCCGGATACCTCCTTCGACTTCATGTTCTCCTAAAATACAAAGTTCAATTTTCGAGATTTTCGAAAAATTTATGCCGATGTCCGACCGTCTGGCTTGTCGTTGACTTGTACTACTGAATTTCGAAAATTTTGGACGTCTGACTCATCGTTGACTTACACTACTGAATTTCGAATTTTCGGAAATTTTCGACCGTCTGGCTTGACGTTGACTTGTACTACTGAATTTCGAAAATTTTGGACGTCTGACTCATCGTTGACTTACACTACTGAATTTCGAATTTTCGGAAATTTTGGACCGTCTGGCTTGTCGTTGACTTGTACTACTGAGTCTCGAAAATTTTGGACGTCTGACTCGTCGTTGACTTTCACTACTGAATTTCGAAAAATTTTCGGAAATTGAGTTTCAGTAGTACAAGTCAACGACAAGTCAGACGGTCGAAAATTTTCGAAAATATGAATGTAATTGTTCTATCGATATTCATGTACAGGATGGTGAAAAAAACACATTAACTGTTATAACTAATATCGTTTATTTTTCACCAAAAAATTACAATATTAAACGTGTATCATTGTGAGATGAGAAGAAAGTCCGTAGAATACGCAGCGGATTGGATTAGAGTGAAATGAGGACGCCTCGTTGCACATGCATTTTAATCTGTAACAGAAATATTGGTTAGAGAGCTCGCACATACTATGCAGCGTTTATCGTGTAACGTAAATATTGGGACTACGGGAACGTTAGAGGTGCGGATTAGCGGAGCTAGGTTCATTATTATTTATTAGTCGCGGAGCTAATCTTCTCATCATCGCAAAACATATACAATATAGAACAAAGCAAAAGGCAATATAGAATATTCAGAAGACTATAGAACCTAAGTCCTATAGACTATACAAGCTGATACCTATAGACTATAGAATCTAAGACGAGACTGTAGAACCTCAGACCTATAGACTGTAAAACCTGAGACCTGAAGACTATATATATATATATATATATATATATATATATATATATATATATATGCCTATAGACCTATAGAATCTAAGAAGACAATATAGAATATTCAGTTCTCGCTAATATATCTCAAGTCGTGAACTACTGGTAATAAAAGGCGTGGCACCGAATCGTACGCGAGCTCTTAGAGCCCCCCGAGGCCTAGACAGAAAAGTGCATAAGATGCATTATACTGATCTGAAGTCTGTGTTCTCCAAACTATTTCGACGTTTGATACATTGCACGTACCGAACCATGATAGATGACACGTTCGAAAACTTCTCAATCCATAGTTTTATCAGCTCGACTACTGGGGCTTAGAACCGTTTTATCGGATGTTATGTCGCAGATGTAATATCGTGTCAATATTTTCACCTAGCAGACAATGTTTCCGGGAAATAAGCTCGAAGATAAGCGAGCGTTTTATTGGATATCACGAACAGCAATAATTCGACGGTATCGATGGGAAATTGCATTCGAATCCGGACAAGATACTACTGTGATTTTTTTATTCGAATGAAATGCTTCACGTTATATCGCGAAACGAGATTCTCGTGTCCACTTTGTATTAAACGATGATTGAACAATCTGTCTTACTTATATCACAGTTTACAGTTCGTTAAAGCACTTCGATAACAAAGTTTGCCGTTACATATCAAATATTAAAGGTATGCATAAAAAATGCGTCTCCAAGTATACTTTGAAATATTAAGTAATTTATTATAATTAAAATACTCATATTACTTTGATGCCCATAGCTCATTTCATTATTACACTGATCGATACATTTTCATATATATAAAACGATATTATCAATTACATTAAACAATGTAAAAAATAATATATATATATTTGAACTATTGTAATTGGATGAACAGTTGTGCGAACATTTCTTCGAAAAAAACAGCAACGTTATTATCCAAGTAACTAGCAGAGTCGCACAAGCACAAAAGCATGCTCACAAAAATTCAGTAAACAAGGTTGATTTCAACGTACGCTGACAAGTAGAAAGCACTGAAGCAAGGGGAATGGCTCAGCCTGTAGTCAGGCACACGCAAAAGTTGAGTTAAGCCGGGTGTCCCGAAATTAAACAGACCTCTGCCTCCGCTGATAAGGATTTCAGTACATCAGAAGGAAAGTTAAACCTTTGTTGCTCGTTCAACAAACGTCGAGAGCTCCGGTTGAAATTAAGCAACAATTTCTATCGTGTTCTTAACTTAGAGATCTCTCGGAGGAAAACACATGCTCATCATCAAAATTAAACAATCGTGTTCTCGGCTTTGTAAAATCCTTCGCTGGAAAAAGCGAAAGCTTGAAAATCTTCTGTCGAGGATCAAGCTCCACAAAGTCTGGAAGAAAAAAGCTCTCATCGAAGTTTCTATGGCGGAAGGTAAACAAAATTCCTATCGTCGAGTTCAAACAAAATCTCCGTCGACTTTCTCTGCGAAATCTCTCGGCGAGAAAACACGAATGTCAACGCGAGTTTCCCTCATCGCGAGAATGATCCTGCGTCCAGGGTGTAATTTGTAGCGAAGCACTTCGAAGATTGAGGATTCGCCGTTCTGGCAAAGAAGTTGCACGACGAGGCAGTGAAGTGACTTTAATTTCCTGCGAACGAAGCCACCGGTTCCCGATGAAGAAGCAGACGCGCGCGCGGTATTGTGTCTCAGGGATTGGCCAACGGAAACTTGCTCACGGAATCAATTTGAAGATTCGACGAACCATTCGATCAAGTGGGGTTTTGTGCTGGACTCGTGGCCCGTACCGCGTTAAAACCGATGGGATGGCCACGTGAACAAGACCACAAGTGCACCGAAAAACAGTGGGGCACCTGTCATCGTCTAAAGTAACCGGAAATTACGGGAAACCCGCCGACGTGCTCGAGAAACGAGCTCCAAGTCCACTTCTCTACGGGGTGGCTCGTCCACCGCGAAACAATGAAATGCCTCCGTTTATTTCTTCCACCTTCTCGGATTTTATGAACTTAACTCTTTCAATCGTCACAAATCAGAATAATTTAATCATTCTCACAATTTTTGCCACATTTAATTACCTACAACGATTATTTTAATCGATTTTGATGAAACTGTTTGATAATATTAGCGCTACTACTAAAGAATGTGCATGGAGTAATATTTTGTTTATCATGGATTATTATGAAAAATGGAGACAGACTTACTTAGATGTTCAGTGTTGGATTAATCACCCAGTATATTGATGTGCCGGGCTAGTTCCCCTTTAATGAACAGACCTTAAAGAGAAAACACGAATTAAATGTTTGACCCGAATAATTGCGATTTATTTCTGAGTGGTTGCGCCAACCGTAATGTAATTAGCAGCCTCTTGCGTAATTGAAATAATTTAGTTAATCTTTCACAGCTTGAATGCTGGTATTCTCTGTACATATCGAATATTAAATAATCCGCAGAGGAATCCTAACGAAATTTCAATTCGGATTGTCACGTATCGTTTTCAAATCTTTATCGATAACTAGTAGCACAACCACCAATGGTATCAGGTACAAAGTTCACTAAAAATTTAGCACAAGGTCACTACAAATTAACTACAAAGTTCAGCCGAAATTAAGCACAAAGTTCATCCCAAACTGAGTAGGAAGTTCAGCCGTAATTAATCTTCGCTAACAGATTCGCTGACCCAATCGTGCACCCGGACTCTGCAATGCAATCGACTCGAAAAAATAAATTACTATCATGAATCTGAACTTCCGAACGCCTACTTCTAAGTTTATTTAATAAGATGAACTGCTTCGATTCTGTCCGATTTTTCCGGTCGTTTAATGACCAAACCAGAAAGCGCGCGAAGATGCAACCGCGGACTCTAGAACCTTGAAAATTGGAAATTCATGAACGCTTGTCGCGAGAACGAGTTCCGGGACCGCTAATATTTCAGGTTTAACGACAACGAAAAGACGAATGCTCTCGAAAGTATTAAGGCTCGGTCACAGAGCTGTTACCTCGCATTGGGTGAGCTCAGCTAGCTTCGGGTTCATCGGGTTACCAGGATATTGGCGGTTCCGATGAATCGATACGCGAGCCGAACGTCTGCCGCGCGAAATTTACGAGACTTTTCGAAGTGGCGAACGACGGAAGATGTATGATCGGGAAAGGCGAACGGTTAGGTCGTTAGCATATTCCGTGCATCGAACCCGCTTCCACGAACCAGCCGAGCCCGCAGACATTGCCTTTTCTTTCCCCGGGAGGACGGGATTTCTTTTATCCCGACTGATTTGATGTATTTGTCGAGCGTGACTGCCGGCTTCGGAAATTCTCGCGGAATTGTCACCGCCCCCAGCCCCGCCATTGTACGCCAATGCGCGTGAATTATCGACCATGCACTCGCGATTCTCTTAAAGGCGACACCTCTTACACCGTCTCGTAATTTGAACACTCGATCTTGTGATGGAAACATTTTTTGTTACCTTTATATTCGTATGAACAAGTTTTCGATCCTTTGATTTTGATGAAAGAAATTTATAGTGAGGTAAGGAGCACATTTCTCAATTATTTCATTGTATGGTTGCCCATCAATATTTTTGACAGCTTCCTTCCAAACGTCGACGTTCAGTTATAAAACAGAAATTTATAGTGAGGTAAGGAGCACATTTCTTAATTATTTCATTGTACGGTTGCTCATTAAAATTTTTGACAACTTCCTTATAAACATCGGCGTTCAGTTATAAAACAGAAATGTCAATTTTTATACATCATGCATTCGTTTCGAAGTTATGATCGTTCATCTTCAACGATCGCCCAATGCACGTCCCAGTTCATCTTTTTTTGATAACTTTTACATCATGCACCATGTAAATTATTGTGCTGTTATTACTCCTTCGGGTCCACAGCACTCCACGGATCAACAAATAATTTATGACGAAGTCTCGACATTGGCAAACATTTTTATTTCCTGCCTATCAACTTTAGGTCCGATCTTTCATGGGAATAGCATAACAATCCGTTGGTGCTGTTTCAAACGATTCAGATAATCCGGAATCGATTGATAAGAGCCCTAGCCAATATCCTGATAACCCGACGAGCCCACGCAAACCGGAAGGATCTCGATGAATGAGTCGATACCGAAGGTCTTGTAATATTTTTCAAGGTCCGACTTCTCTTCGTAAGGAGGATCGAGATCGAGCGAGGATTCGCATGTATCACCCCCGGCGTAACTCATAACAAACGACCGCGATATACATCGGCTCTTGGATTCCGTAAATCCGAACACCGCCCTGGGGATGCTTCGCGTTTCCGCCGGAAAATATAGAACCGATGCTCGCTCGGCCGAGAAATGGTGAAAAATCGTCGGAAAATTTTATGTAATTCTATGCATTCTCGCCGCTCGATGCATTTAATCGGACCCGGTTTTTAGCGTATCGGTCATGCAAATTACGTCGACAAATTAATACGCGCAAAAAGCTATGCGCCGGTGTTCTTAATCCTTGGAAATTTTTGTTTTCCCAAGTGGCGCGAAATAAAAGTAGAATTCATTAATGTGCCGAGTAGAAACTGATTTAATCATAATGTTTTTTGCTACACAATCGTTCGTTTATACCGTATAAATTGCGTGGAAAATACTGTTTGTATCGATCACAGGTCAAGGAAATATGTAACGTTGCATTCTGTACATCTCTCTTGAAACAACAAAATTAACGACGAAAATAAATCACAGCTGAAAGAAATGGTTAGGTGGCTGCCTTTTGGTGAACCATCTACATAATCAACGAGAAAAATAATCTAACCACCAAATTCAGCCTGTTCGCCCGGATAGTACGTTTTCAGAAAATGTGTTCGGTCATCGAGATTCACTTCGGCAATTCGCTGGTTGTCACGAAAAGATCCAAGGGATCCAGGCACGGCTGATAGATCTTGTTAAAGGGGACACGTACGATTCTGGCCGTAAAGTTTCAATGGCCTTGGAGAGACTCTGATAAAGAGACAGAGAGAGAAAGAGAGAGTCCCCATGAAAAGAAAGAAGGGTGATTCGGTCCGAAACCTGATTGGAATCTCGTAGTAAAATGAGTTCGTTCGGATTAACCGTGGTACGCGAAGCGTGACGCACGGATGCACGAACACGAGCGTTTCAATTAAGATGCAAAACGACCGAGTTTTTGCGTAATTCCGCGGAGATAAGTAGCGGATTCCGCAGCGACACACACGCGAAGCAAAAACTACGAGCACGCCCGGTATTCCGCTATTATTTTTCCAGGATCGTTGCGGGACAAAAGCAGAAGGTTGTGCCGGCAACGAAGACGAAGAAAAACTCGTTGCAGTCGAGTGCACGCACGTAGAGCGGTGCAACAGAGCCAGCATCCGACTTTCCGTCTCATCAATCACCGGTGTAAGACGATGTCGGTGGATTTCGCGGTTCCCAGTCCTCGGCATTGTTCTCTTTATCATCACCGGGGTTTCGAGACTCGCATGAGAACCATATTAATCAATCTCGCCGACGACTCCTGATTTACGTGACCAACCCTTCTAGTAGGACTTTTTGTGAACCGTGGTCTCCTGAAAATTACCCCGGTCGCTTTCGCCCTGCCATGGATTCCGGATCACTCGCGAATTATTCAATTTTTAAAATAAATGCATAAAATCTTATGATGCGTGAATCCATTAATCTTCAGGATTGTCGGGTATAATTAGACTCCGGAGTTTTATTATTTTAACCCCTTGGCGTATTTTAACGAGTGAGACTGGTCACGATGATTTTGAAGGAAACCTACTAAATACAATTTGATTCGTTTCTAATCAATATTTAAGCATTAAAACAGACGTAGCCATACAGGGAATATAAATTTTCTTCTCTCTTGTACAACATTTTTGGAGATAAAGATGTTTCAATGACTGTAACTGTAAGAAAGTTGCAACACAAACAAAAAGAAATCAATTGTTTTACAATATGTGAAAAATGTAAACGGGTGAATTTCACCCGGAGGAACGTATGAGGGTTAAAGAGAGACATATAAATTCTATAAGAATGTATAAGTTTGAACAAAATTAATGAAGATCGGAAGGAAACTGGTACGTTGAATAATAATATGACGAAGTCAGCAGCGAAAGAGGAAAATGACAAAGAGAGGGGAAAAGTGAAATATCGGGGACGAGCGGTTCGAGTATCCAGTTACACCGTTCGGCCCTAGAAACATAAAAAGCAAATCGAAATCGAAATTCCGAGTCTTTTATCACTTTCGCCGTAGTTGCAGAGCTCTCGCGATCCAATTCGAGCTTCTGGAAAATCTACCTGAGCTCCGACGCTGATATTTCACGATCTAACGACGACATTTTCTCCGGTTTCTAGCAGGTTCCGTCGCGTACCAGCTAGTTCATTTTCCGGCTCGTTGTTCGTAACACTAAAATACTTCCGACTATGCTAATAGCTCGATTGCATCGACGAACTATACGGCCTTGCGTGCAAATCTCGTTCGTACATTTTTTTCGCGCGTTTCGTTCCAGCTGTGCGTCGAAAACGTCGGGAACAATTGGAAAAAAAGAAAAAGACTCCTCTATATGCACGCGAATTATCAAACAATTCGAACGCTTTTTGCTTTCAACGTTTCCGTGAACAGCGCTGTTAGCCATTGATGCTTTCGACAGCTTCCGTACTTTTGCTGTTGTTAAGACCAAATAAATTAGAGATTTTCGAAATTTCATTGTACGTCGAATGGTTTGGAGTCCTCATTGAATAAATGCATTTCTAGAATCTTTTACTGGTCACGTAGAAAAAATTTTAATGAAGATCTTCCAATAATGCAGAGATGTATATTGAAATAATTAATATTGATATAAATTAAAGATAAGTTACTTTTGAATGAATTTAATTCGATCGAAGTACTTTATCTTGACGACTGGAATAAATTCCATGCGACTTACCGTACCACATCACTGGATCACAGCGAATATAGACGCGGAAATAAACTAGAGCCTTGATAAGCCACTCGAGAAATTTTGTTATCGTAGAAAAGTCGCTTCTTTTCCGATACCGAACACTCGACAGTTCCAGATCGCGGAAACACGAAAGTACTAAGCTTGAAAAAGACTCCTCGAGGATTTGCGAAGGAGAAAGTTGGCTCGAATGAAATATAAATCTGAAGCGAAGACGACGCGGATTTAATTTCGGATCGTTATTTCCGACAGCTCGAAGACTCTGTTCGTTTCGGTGGACGCGGGAGAGTTCATAAACCAACGAGTCGAAAGCTTCCGACTTGAAAGTTGCCCAAGTGCCGTTTATCAACTCGTAGAGCTAACGGGAGACAATTGTCATCGGTGAGCGAATTATTATTCGCCTATGCGCAGCGTAAATTAATTTCAAAATTTCCTTGGAACTCTAAAAAATTTTCGCGCCTCTCAAGCACCGTGATAGCAATTTCGAAAAAGTTTTGACTTTTCCGCAAAAGAATGACTAGCAGATTGTCAGATGAATAACATAAAAACTTGATCGGTCCTCTCTGAAAACTTTTTAAAAATGGGTCATAAACTATCGATAAAATTCATACCTAAGATATTTCCCAACCATGGAAGCAGTTTCACAAGATTGATCACACCTGTAGAAGAAAACGATTTTCCCATTATTGGACCCGGAAAGAAACGATCAAATTACGTATTCGTATAAAAAGATCATTTGTTAGATACGAGGAAAGAGGACGCGAAAATCGTGGTAACAGAGGGAAACCATTTTTCATGCGTGTATGATAAGTTGATAATAGGTTGAGTAAATTAGAAGTGTGTTCGATAAAAGTTTTCAAGTAATGTGCGTCAATCTTGAGAAAGTTATTCCGACTTGATCAACGATGTGCCTGACTGTATGTTTCACTGTCAGTGAAGAATGATCCGGGATTTGCCTTCGAGATAAATCGTCGGACTATAGATCCCGGTGTCGTAAAGCAGCGCGAACCGAAATTTTATGCGGGATAAAGCGTCGAACGATGGATCGTTGGGGTCGCGAAGAAACTGCCGGCTAGAAGACAAAACGAAAGAACGCACGATGTAGCCGCCGTGCACGCTTCACCTTTTGCCGGAGACTTAAGGAAATCCGTGACTGCCAAGAATTTATCGGCTGCCCTGTTCCGCCATCCTCCACGGTATGTGAGAAAGAGGTCAGCTCAAGGATGACGCAAACTTCCGCCTTTGGTGGATTTAAGTTTCTTATTAAACTCACGCGTTTGACCTGCAGCCGCCGCCGCCGCCGCTCAACTTCTCCAACAAACTTAGCCTACTGTGTACAGGAGAATTCCCGCCCGCGCGCATCACCGTTTACGACGAGGATTACCTTGGAAGGTAACTGCTTAAAAACTTCCGCCTGCTTATTCCCCAAACTTCCAATTGAATCGTTTTAATTAGTGTGGCGTAGAAGAACCGCCATGCTCGACAGACCCAGCTAGTAAATGCTAAACGGGCCCCTCTGCGCTGTCCATTAGTCTTAAGTAGAATGTTCCAGTCACTGGCCAGACGTTGAAAATTCGGTTACAACAATCAAGCATCCTGGAACATTTTTATCCTGTTAGATTCACCCACAAATAATTTCTCTTTAATTTTTAAAACGTCTATCGTTAAAAGATATTTAAGAAATAACGTATTATTGTTAATAATTGTTGAAGTGTCCAACATAGCGTGGAATACGATAAGCCAATATACAGAATACAATAATACAATGAGTTAGTAATTCGAGCCGTGATACAGTGTACGAAGAGGAAACAGTGATTAAGTAGAATGGGTTCGCTATAGTCAGACAGGATCCTTAAACAAATTGAATTCGTGTCTCTCCGTGTCGCAGTGGAGACCATAATCTTATTGCAGCCATATTTGAATTCACAGCAGTCAGATAGAATTTCACTGCAATTTACCCGGCATACATCGAATAGACATGTCTCCAGGTATTTTCTTTAAGTGGAATACTACAGATACTGATCAGACGTTGATCCGTGAATACGAATGAAACTTGTACGGGTTTCATGGATACGATGCGACCTCCAAGAATGTAATAGTCGACTGTAATGTAACAGCCGAGGCGAGAGTTCGAATTAAATAGAATGTATCTGTGTTTGGTCAGACGGTGGAATCTGAACCCAACTATCGATTATTTGCATGGAATCTTCGAAGACAATACGCGAATCTGCAGTTGTAGCGTTTCTGGGATGTACGAACAGCAAACTATGCTTAAGTAGAATGTCCTTCGCATTGGTCGACCAAGTTTAATAAACGAATCGACTAAAAAATTGACAACAAAAGTATATCGAAAGATATCACGAGAGATTGAGGATTTTTCATAACTGAACTAAAATAGAAGGGAAGTAGAATAGCCTATAATAAGTCGGACAACTCATAAGTTGGAATATAGAAATTGATGTGAATTGCAAGATCATGCTAGAACCGTGCTGCAAAATGGCAATAGGAGCAACCACTGATTGTATGAAGCACCTAGTGCCTTCGAAGCTATACTACGAAATATAATTAGAATTATTTGATACGCTGTGTATCGAGAACGTTCGAACAATGATCATTTAATTTGGCTAATGATGCTTGCTCGTGTAATGAAATTATTCTGTATTTGGCAACGTGAACTACGGATAGCACAACCGCAGATACATACATCCTGCGAGAATAATAAATGCCGCAAACCATGCAATACAAGCTCCCGTTTCGAAATTCTGCGAGCTTTCGTAATAATCAAATACTAACTCATCACGGTAGCCAAATCTTGATACTGCCGAACGTGATTAACCGAAACATGAAATTTGTTAAGGTACTTGCACAACGTCGAGCTAGCTTCGACTATTCTATATCATAATTTGAATGATTAAATTTATGTAATTAATATAAAAGAATGTTTATGATAATGTGTCTTTAGCTCGCAAATACATACTCTCCGAGCTTCGTCGAGACCTTAATTCACTGCAATGAAGGATGGAAAAACACTGTCTCGTAATTAAAGCGCTTAGAGACCAATTGAAACTGTAGAACGTGGTATAGCAGTTAAATGAAACAATAAAACGAAATGTGAAAACTAACATCGTGCTCCAAGTAATCCAAAGTGCAACTAAATCCAATTGAAAGCCATCTATTTCCCAGATAAATACAAATGATGTAATAAAAGTGATTTGTGAGTGGAGCATGTGCATGGATCAAATGGAATCGACTTCCAATAAGATCCACGACGCGAACGCAGCCATAAATTCAGCCTAATTCCGAAAAGATGAATTCAAATTCTCAACGAGGTTTTCCTGCGGCTAGGCCCTCTGTTTTCGCCCACTTTAAAGTTTCAATATCGAAAAGTAAAAACAATTTTATTCAGTTGAAACTAACGTTCAGCCACGGACTTAGAAGATCTTATTTGCCGGGATATCCGATTTATAGTCCGACTTCAGCGTTTCCAATTCAAACCAGATAAGAGAACAAGCTGATTGCGTTAATGATGTCGCCATTACAGTTTTACGGTTCTTCTTATATCCCCGCTCGACGCGGAGAGAAACCACTTACGGTAATTGGTGCTTCGCTCTTTCTACCACGATCAAAAACTTTCTGGAGAAGGGGAGAAACTATAAACTACCGTGACGATGTACAACCACTTATTGCTATTGCGCCCGACTAATCTGTACTGTTGCGCAACCGGTGTCCTGGATCCTTTTATCGTCTCTCTTTAACACTCTTTAACCACAGCTCCTTTGTCTTTTTAAAACTATCAACGACGTCGAACAGAACTAATGGAGATACGACTCCTTGCTAACTGTACCTTTCTCTTTTGGTCTCTCGACTTTCGTGAGTTTCCTTACCACGCATCAGATGAGTCTACTCAAGTTTATTTACTAATGGATTTTATGTAAAAAATGAGTAGGTGCAATTCGAAACAGTAATTCAATTTAAATGTATAGTAATTCTTAAATGCCTCCGTATCACCCCTCGACTGCTAAGGGTTAAGAGAACAAAGAAATTTTTATTTTGCTTAACTCTTCGATCAATCTTTTTAAAACTATCAACATAGTAGAGAACCGATGGAAATGCAACGTGTTCTAGACTTCCTTGTCCTCTCATAACACCACAAGACGCGTCCACTCAATTTTCTTTACGACAATATCTTCTGCTCCTTTCACATGAATAATTTTACGACAGTCTCTCGTTACTTTCTCGTTATATATTTACATACTATTTTACCAGAGATACGCATCGGTTCATTAGCATACTGCATATCGGAAATACGAGTACGTTTTCTTAACAAAATATCGAGACGTCGTAGTAACAAAGTAACCGCGTATCATGAGAACATCGCGTCGAGTATAATAATGCTCGTGATTACATCGAATTAAAACAATTTTCACAATCCGGGTTACAAGAAGCAAAGTCAAAGGGAAGCTTGTTTACGAAAGGCTGTACCGGGCTCAAAGCTGAAAACTAAAAAGCTCATTAAACTTTATGAAACATGTTACGGTAGTAAATTTTAAATAGCCCGTCGTGTTATAAATCCAGTGGAATTCGCAATGTAATCAAGAGTTTGCGGAGCGCGTATTAGCCGAGACAATAGCAGCCGGAAATTTGGCAAACAATTTAATGTACAAATTTAATAAGGGCCGGATAAACACGTCAACTCGCGAGGTGTTCGATTAAATATTTCGGACCGCCTTCTCTGTGTTGAAGTCGAGTTCTCTCTCGTTCTGGGCTTTATTAAATTTTTCCTCCCAATAAGACGCGTCTATTTTCCCGTAAATTTCGTAACTACTGCAATACCGCGAATCTTCGCGCTGTTTTTTAACACAGTTATATGAAAAACAAATTGAATTTATCGTATCGAGAAATGATTCGATTACAGTATAATGGTTTAATACGAAATCACTCTTGCACAAAATGTTCCAAAATTAATGTGTACTTCAAGATTGTTTTAATATTTTTGTAATTAGTGTTCTCATTCGATAATGTTAGTTATCATGAATTACTAGACTGCGGATATTTACGCGAAATAAAAACGGTTTGCATCAATTGTAAGAAAGACGAGCCAAATAAAACTGCCATTCTTTTCTTAACGAGTTTAACAAGATGAAAATAATAATATATAATAATAGAATAATACATGAACATTCATAAATTCTTATAATCCTTTAATAAATGTATAAATTCGCAGTCTATAAATTACACTCCAGAATTACGTTCCAGTGATAAAGAAAAAGTAGTGCATTATTAATATTATTGTTACGAATACGAGAGGTATTGAGTACATAAAGTTTATCCACTTCGATCAACGTTCACCTCGCAGCATTCAACGACACTGATGGCTGCAGGAGGGTAGGGTATGTTGTAGGTGTAACTTGGCATAATTCAGTAGATCGATGGTACTATGGCTGTGAAATGCTATTATTGTTCAATGAATTGCTGGCTTGATGAGACTGTCCTGGACGCAGACTGCATGTTATCACATCTCGAATGCCCGCTGCAAATAACCCGTACCTCGAGCGGTATAGGGATCATAATTGCTTCAACGATAACGTGTCCTAACTTTACCCAATAGATCAACGCAGTACAAATAGCGACGCAACAGCCATTCAGTCTAGTGTAAGTAGAAATAGCTAGCAGCGGTCAGACGTATTAGCCACACCATTAGAAATTAGTTTCCAAAACTCATTTTGAGGTGAACTAGCTTGATTGCAACTCGTTAAGTAGAAATATCGAGGTATAATGAGACAGGTTAAACAGCTGGACAATTTTGATATGCTTTCAAATACTGTTCTTCAAACAACCAACCCTCGTTTAATAATTTACCCTTGCATGAAAACATTAAGTAGAAATGGCTAGCCGTGGTCAGACATATCAATCGACCTTGTTAAAAATCAAGTGTACTTAATAAATTTATAGTAACTTAATATATTCAGAAATGGTCGTAAAATATATGTTCACATCTTTGTAAAGTATGAAGTAGAATCAATAAATCGTAGTCGGACAATTTTAATATGTTTCAAATCTTATTCTCTAATCAAGAGACTCTCGTTTATTAAAATATTTCTACACCTTCGCCAATCACTCTTCCGTGTAAAATATTAAGTAGAAATGGTCAGTCGTGGTCAGACAAAATACTTTCATTTACTTTTTACAGACCGTATAACTTGATCCGTATACTTAAAAGACCCGCAGAGACGCACGGAATATATTACTTAGAGTAAACTCGATCGCTACATAAAAAGGATTAAGTAAATGCGGGAATTGCGAGGATAGTAACGCGGTGAAGTTGGCGCAGTTTAAATCGGCCATTCGTTTCCCTGGACCTGAATCCTAATCGACGAGCGGCCCCGCGATTACCTCGTACAAGGGAGGCTCTAATTTTTCGAACGTCACGTGGCACCGTGTGCTCAGCATGTCTCGCGAAACTGTTTGCCCTTTCCAGAGTGTCAGGGCTTCCCGCAGAACGGTCCATTGATCACCGCACTCTTTTTTTCTCTATTGAAACCCCGGGATCGATTCTGCTTTCTCCCGTGGCACGCAACAAAATGGAAGTAAAATTACCCACCGTGAACGCGAATTCACGTCGCATCGACACACACCGCATCGGGTCAATTTCGCGGTACCATTCACCCTTGCGGGGGATTGACAGACAAAACGATATCCGGCTCCCAGTGAAAATATTAACAATTTGCGGTGTTTCACGGGAACGAAAACGAAACGATATTTCGCCTCTGTCTCTCGACACCGGTCTTCTATATTTTTCATTGCTAATTGCAGACGGGTCGAACACATCGAATACTTCCGCTGAATTTTGATGGTGGTGTATTAAGCGACGTACAAGGAATCCGAAATATTTTCGTACTACGTGTGAACAAAAGTGGAAGATTGCAGAAAATGCCAGATATTAACTCCCTCGTTTTTTAATATCGAACTTGATAACGAAAAATTCGAAATAAAACCAAGAGAATATGATCATTACTCGTCCCTTTCATCTCGCAATACACTGATATTCGTCTGTCGAAAAATGTAGATGCACAAAAAGATACGTAATGATAAGACTGCGTATGGTTATGCAAAATATAAATTGTTTGCATTCATTGTAAGACGTAGGAACCAAATAGGGATTTCTTTCCTCTTTTAATTGTCTTATCAAGCTGAAATTAATAATACACTGATGTCCATAAATTTTCTTAATTCGCTCACTGATTTTAATTGTACGTCCAATCATTTTTGTCATAAATGCATAAAATCGGCAGTCTGCTAATAACCGTTTAAACATGAAGTCACTTTCGAAAAGAATATGTATATAGTATAAAATAGTATAGAGAAATTATAAATATACTTATTTCTTTTCGGAAGTGACATCGTGTTTAAACGGTTATTAGCAGATTGCGGATTTTATGCACTTATGACGAAAATGGGCGCACGTACAATTAAAATCAGTGGACGAATTAAGAAGATTTATGGACATCCATGTATTTCAGCTTGATAAGACAATTAAAAGAAGAAAGAACTCCCTGTTTGGTTCCTATGTCTTGCTATGTTGTTCCTACGTCTATTTTATATTTATCTATTAAGATAAGTGACAGTCAATTCTGAGTGAATTGCTATGCACCCAGCCAGACTCTCAGATGTCCATTCGCAAGTAAAAACAAGCGTCAAAGCTATCTTCCCGGGCGGACACGAAGCATTAGTTTCTAAAAACTATCGTTTCGTGATCGTTCGAGAGAGTGATGGCGCCGTGGCTCGTCTATTTCGCTTTTATCGGGGTATCCGAGGAGAGCCTGCAATTTCGCGCGGTTTGGACGCAGCCGGTCCGTTTCAATTAACGATAACGTCGTTCCGTCTCCTCACAAAGAGATTCGCAATTTCGCAGCGACCTCGGAATACGTCGCTCGGTAAAAATGCAAACGTCCCGACACTGGGACCCTGTCCTACCCGCGATCCTCTCGCTATTAGTTTTGAACACGCTCGAACGTCGATGGGAAAGTATACAGATTATGAACTCGCGTCGGAAAATTTCCCAGAAAATCCACCAGACGTTGAAACGCTCCATTTGGCAACAGCTTGAATATCCCGCAAAGAAAAGTTAAATTAACCGAACACGTGTGCCAAAGAATCTTAGCAGATACTCGTAAAATTGGTTAATCGCGTCCTCAATTTCTTGCGAGATTCTAGAACTTGATGCATTTTTCGTATATAAAAGTCTTCGAGAAGAAGTTAGGTTGCAGGTTTCAACCCTAAAATTATATCTATGATTTCCACTGAGGTATCTAGGGTGATCTATCCCTGCTGAATACTTTTATTTTCTTCTTGAATTAATGTATCCATTTGTTTTTGTTCTTATCGCTGTGTTGTAAGTGCATTCGATTATTCTAGCTGCCATTGCCGTTGAACAAAGGCTGTGCTCGCGTAACCATAATGAAGAGACGAGGGTAGGTTCTTGGGTTTCATGGTGGCTTATATGTTGCGCGGAGTACTAGAGGGTAACTTCGCAAAGTTTGATCCATATCGGTCATAGGGTTTCCGAGCTAATAGGGAAAACATATATGTACATAGCTGTTCTACTTAACTATCACAAAGTGTCAGGGTAGTGAACCCAAGAGAAAGTTCTCGCACTTACAAAGGATTGTTTCGCAAAATTTAATGTAAATGAACATACGCTTTCGCAAGCGTCGGCAATCTGAATAGAAGATTATTTTCTATCATATTATCATGTTACCCACTCATTTGTAAGGGAATCCTCACAATATTTTACGAAATAACATTATCCTGCTGTTTGTTTAAATTATCGATATTATAATCAACAAAATATTTTTTAATGGTGACATATGTAATCTATTAAATATAGAAAATTATACTGCGTGTATTACACGTCTGTCTACTCTAAATTGTCGGCATTAGAATCACTAAAATATTTTTATAAAATGATGTAGGTACTAAATATTCCGTATTGTCGATCGTAGATATTTAATAGAAATTGTGTGATGCTTTCAGCGCACAGGTTCGATCGATTATTAAAACAAGCATCTCTGCAATTTAGAAAATTGTTGACGTTTCGATCCAGATATGAACCATTTTCAGGAAAAAAGTCGCGTTTGCTATGTGTAAACGAATAATGTATACTCAAAAATGCAACGTGGTCTACTCACCTAACCAACCTCATTCTATTACACATAGCAAACGCAATTTTTCTCCTGAAATTGGTCCATAACTGGATCGACACGTCGACAATTTTCTAAATTGCAAAATTGCTTGTTTTAATAATTAATCGAACCCGTGCGCTGAAAGCATCATACAATTTCGATGTAAGTACTGTACGAAGGAGATTATTTTTCGTCATTTCGCGAACGAGGATTTGTCACGATCGAGCGATTCCGGATGCTCGCCCGATGTTTTTCGCGAGCGGTAATGAAGAGAAGCGTTCGAGCGAGGAGAGTTTGCCAGCGTGTTTGTTGGAGGAAGATCTTTGGTTCGTTGGTGGTATTCTTGCGGGTCCACGAACAGTGTCCATGGAAGATGAGTTTATGTAGCGAGAAACGAGACCGCGTTATCTTCAGCCGCGGTGCGAGCCAGGCTCCGGCTTCTCCACGGAACATTGCACGCCATTTTATCCATCGTGCTTTATGTTTTACCAGCTGGCAAATCCCACGGGAACGAGGAATATGTTTATCAAACTTCCTCAGGCCCAACCGGGTCCTTAATCATCGGTCACTTCTCTCATTTGGTCAAAAACCGGCCTCATCAAAAATCCTCTCTTATCCAACATTCAATTACTTCTATATATTTTGCGAACTACTTAATTGTCCAATCGATTACCGAAGAATTCATCTTCCATTACTTTTATTTTCCAAGATAACGTTGCATAGAGAAAATATTTAAATTATATCATACAATATTTTATTAATTATTTTTTCTTTGGTGTTCCATGTTGTCACAGCAAGTATGTGGTTCTTTTTCTTCCGTTCGTTCGACACAGCTGTGCCGCAATATTTCTTCAACTTTTATTATATTTATATCATTTTTCAGACGCAAAAATGTCTCTCTTGAAAATTATTCATATCTGGATCGAAACGTTGAGGAGAATGTACAAATAATTTGCAAATTTGTTGTTCTATGATTGATCGTACCGTGCGCCGAAATTGCAAATTTCATTATATATTTCAACATCGATCGAGAGGAATTTTACCTATAATATTTTATTATTATTTGATTCGTCTGTACCGGTTGCAAGATTACAAATAAAATGATTCAGCTCAAAAATAATACTGTACGTTAAACATTTTTTGATTCCTTGATAGGCTTGTCTCTGTAAATTTAAATCAAGACTTAAGGATCCACGTTGAATTGTAATGAAAGGAAAATACTTTATGGAAATTCGTTTCTCGTCAATAATGGCCAAATCAAATCTTGCACTCGATATTTCGGTGGACACAATCAATTCCGCACAAAGTTGCTGCAGTCAATTAAAAAAGTAACGGTGAAGCCATAATTGCACCGGTAAATTGACTCGGTTACAGATGTAATCTTCGAAATGACACAGCCACATGCTCGCACGAGAGTACGGTCTGTGATTAATCAACGTTGTCCAATCAAACTAGAAGAATTCCATATTTCTGACACAAGCTGGCACTTCATCGATGAACGATGGTTCAGTTTATTGATGACCGAAAGAACGGTCTCGTTACGATGAATCATTTTGGTATCTGTTACTAATGTTCGTGAATGAATCCAGGAATCGAGGACCATTTTCGTTCTTCGCCGTCCCCTTTTGTCGACTGCGGAGCAAGGAGAGGTTAGAACAATCAAAGCTTGGTAATGAATTCACGGACGAGGGAGTGATCCCGAATTCGTGGGATTTTCGGTATTAATGGTATATGCTATATTAATGTCTCTTCGGAGGATAACGGCGGGACGTGCTGCGTAAATGATCCTTTGGACCAAGACAATTAATCAGCCGCTCCATCTCGGCTCTTAAATGAGACGCATTCAAAATCCGGAATACGTAGCAAATCGAGAATTAATTATGCTCTCCCGAAATTGCAAAATGTTAACTCGACTATAGACTTTTTAATCAATCTAGAGTGAAAGCATTTCTGTTGTATCTCTTTCTAATTGCTATTTTAATTATTATTAGAATACCTAGGAAATTGAGAATTAATTATGCTCTCCCGAAATTGCAAAATGTCGACGCGACTTATAGACTTTTTAATCAATCTAGAGTGAAATTATTTATGTTGCATGTCTTTCTAATTGCTATCGTAATTATTATTATTTGCTCATTTTTTAATAATATTTACTTTGTTAATTTAGACGAGGTTAATATATTGCTTTATATATTGTTTCATTCCAATAATAAACGCATCAAGCGAGCTCCCGGAAGCGTAACTCGAGAAAGAAGGGAGGCTCGTTAAAAAGCCCCAAATTAAATTTCTATAAGACTTAAATCCACACCCTTAACCGCGCATTAAAAACTTCCCGAGCAGCTTAATCTTCCGGAAGGAGCCCACTTAAGCCCGAGACAGCGGAAGATGAATTTGATTAGGACGAAATAATTTTTAACTTGATCGTATTCCCCATTCGTATTTGCGTTTCATGCAAATTCACGAGGGTGAACGGAACTGTGTCATGTAATTGGAAGTTCTTGTACGTATGGGAAAATTTCTAGCGATCCCATAACGAGAAACTGGTTCGAAGTAGATCGGTAAACTAGTCCGCCACTGATATTTGAACTTACTCCCAGCGAGTTGTTCTGCCGAGTAGATAAGACTACCGGGCGAGAAAGTAGTCGAGGGGTCTACGATAATTGAAAGTGCGCGATAAGGGCAAGGTTTATCTACAATTTTCTACGACGATAACTTTCCGAAGATAGTCGCGGACACCTTCGAACGCTATATCAGCCACGCTGATTAAAAAACCTTATTACCATCTTAAATTTCCCTGTAGAACCCTTGCCCGACCTTTTCTACTGCACAGAATTGGAAGCTGGCCTTCGGCATGACGTAAAACTTTCTGCTTAATCAGTTTCGCGACTTATGGTATGGTCACGGACCATATACTCCCCACCGCAATTAAGAACCAGGAACTGTTACGGAATTTTTACCGATTTTCCTTTTCGATAACGAAACTGTTCAAAATCCAATTAACCCCTTGCCGTAACAGTTTCTTTACGATTCTAGTAATTAAAACGTGTTCATCCACAAAAATGGCGTAATTTTTAAATATTCATTGGAAATGACTCAATTTTATTTCATCTAAAATGACACGCGTAAGTTCTGGATACATTAAATATAATAGACGAGTGTGGAGGAAATTCGTAAACGTTGTAGACCGATTAAAAAGTTACTCCAGCTTGAATAGATAGTAATTTTGGATTGACAAGTGTTGTTAACTTTGATTTCAGGTGTCGTTCTTCTCGACGAGCCCGGAGTTGTCCAACAAACAACGATTCGAGTACTTCTCGCGCACTATACCGAGCGATCACTATCAAGTGAAAGCGATGGTGGACATTGTGAAGAAAATGAAATGGAGTTACGTTTCAATCATATACGAGGAAAGCAATTACGGCATAAAGGTGAGCAAAAATTACATTTAGGGTATTATCGTGCACAAATGTTTGGAAAGCAGGAAAAAAGCTGTCGAACATATGTGAATCAAAGAAATTAATAATCTAAATACTCTGTATAATTTTCTAATGTTTTTTACTCAATAGTTTCACGCCAATTATTCTTACTAAACAATTGTCAAAGAAATTAATAAATTATCCCGAGTACTTAGATTATTGATTTTATTAATTATTAATTTCTCACTCAATCGTTTCACTCCAATTATTCAGAAGAATAACGTAACTGATACTTATTAAACAATTATCAATTGTTTCCACATCCACGCACGCAATATAAACCGTGCGAAGGAATTCGCGTCGAAACTGAAAATACACATACAGCATGGCATAGTAATTTATTTATCAAACATTATCGGGAATAAACATTTCAAAAGCCAGGCGAACGTGTTGGTCAAGTGTGAAACAAAGAAATTAATAATTCAATTACCTGGTGTTTCGAAATAAATTAATTGAAGCGTCAGCCCGTTCTCCCCGGATATTTCGACGATTTCGTCAATCATTCAATAATTAAGGCAAATAACACCGGTCCACCCCTAAGCAATTATAACGTATGTACAACGAACGTGTAAACAGTGGGCGATACAATTAACGCGGTATCTTTATCAGTTCGTGAAATATTACAATCGCCGACGAAACGGTTCTTTCAAAGCACATTATTCGAGAAACATGTGCATAGTACTCGACCAAATGGAACAGACACTTCAAATATAAAAGAGCCACGCAATACAGCTAACGCGCCAATTTCGACAGCTCGTTAAATACGGTATCGACGGAATATTTGCAACAAAAACTAATTAATACAAATGTCGGGAGCTGCATAAAAGTCAAACATGTACTCCAACAATGGCGAATATTCGACAAGGAACAACGAAAATCCCGAGCATCCTGATCAACCGAATATTTATGACTGTGAATTCTACGCTTTTATGGCGAAAATATAGATCGAAGGTGAAAAATATGTAAAGAATCGAGAAACACTATTTTCAAGCTTCTTTATCTGGGAATAGGTAACTGCACCAGTGAATGAACATTTAAGAAATTGTTCAGGAAAATATTTTATTTTTAAAAAAACTATGTGAATTAAAGGAATCTCATATATGCCAAATAGCTCCCTATACTTCATTTGTCAAAAATAAATGAACACAAATACAATGAAATTATTATTATTCTTCTTTATTAAACGTTAAATCAAAAATATGAAAAATACCAGTCAATGAACACTACATTCTAGTAATTGAATAATGCTAGTCCAATCAATGAACAAAATTACTAAACAATATTCTCCTATTTATTTAACTCTTTAATCACAATTTTATCGCTAGTATGCCGTCCAGGTTAAAATTTGTTGAAATATACAAAAGCGTTCATTTACTGGTGCAGTTGCCTTAATCTATCTTATGGACCGGCTCTCGAAAATAAAAAAATAATGCGCGTAGATGTTCTGTAAGTCAGAAACAATAACAGATCTCGATCTGTTCGAGGGATTGATGCATTTTTGGCAAAGATTTCGTCGTTCCCGGCGGACAGAAGCAAATCCGGGATTTTAATGTAAATTGTTGATCGACTGATAAGCGTATAATGATCGGTCGATGTATATTCGCGATTATCGGGTAGAAAAGGGTGGCGAATTACCCGCGTGCGTTAATAGATCGATATACGTGTAAAAACGCGGTCTGGTTCGCGTGAATTTCGCAACGAACGATCGATCCCGCCGCGCCGCAGGAGAGCCCTCAAACAATGCATTTCGCCGCACAATGCGATGGACAGCGCAGCCAGCAACGCCCGGAAAATTCGCAGGCCACCGACAGATTTTATCAGGGATCCCTGTGACATTAATTTGCTTTTAAATAAATAGACGTACCGTGCATCGGAACTTTTATTCGAAGCTCGACATCCTGCAGTCGGCAGGAGTTTCGATACCAATTTTTTTGGCATCCAAAATGATCGTCGGACTACGGTGAAAAATCGAATTACGTTCGCACATTTTCTGCTCTCGCATAAATAAAAACTTCCCCCGTAAAAACTTCTTCATGGTTGTATGGCGATTTTATGTGGTTATTTAAATATGAATAGAATGCCTATTTTATGTATTTATAACACAAATGAGCAACGACTGAAATTTCTTGGAATATAGTTTATTTAATGGAAGAGATAAATGTTTAATTATCTCCTGTTTTAAAAAATTTTAACTCGTATAAAAATCTGCAGGCTGATTATCAGCAACTCGTTGAAATAATTAAAGAAACAGGTAAATTTTTATTTTTATTTTACTTAAAAATACAGTATAAAATAACTGCAAACAGTGAAAACCAGAAAGGTCACTCTCGTTGTACCACGTGTTCCACAATTTTGTTTCAACTGAGAATTTGATATACAAAAATACAGCTCTCCAATTAAACCTCTGTATAATAAAAAAATGACCTGAAAAGTTTCTGAACGATCGTTCGATAGAAGATGAAATGCTTCAAGACTGTTGTGCCATTTTCCCGATTCGCGAGCGTATTAAGAACTCGAAGAAATCGTTCGGATTGAGTCGAAAGCTTCCCTACGATTTGAATCCGATAACAAACTCTCACGGAACTCGGAAAAATGTGATCGTAATAGTGTTTGAACAAGATCCAGCAGTTCCATGAATAGGACCATTGATCCCTATAGAAAGGTCGCAAGCTCAAAGAGGATCGAAATCAATGCCGAGTGCGTGTACTTGCAGCTGATGGAAAGGCCGTAGAATGCCGGAATCAAAGACCGCTAATGACTTCTAGTACTATTAGGAAACGCCCTTGTACCATACGCAATCTAGCGCGCACAGTTCGTCGCTTGGGAAATCTATGGTTTAAAAACGAATGGCAGGATCTGAGGAGGAAACCTAACAGAACCTCGAGGAATTATAGCCTGACTGCTGAAATACCTGCGACTGTGAATTTACGAAGGAAAACTACGCGCGTCAAATAAATACAACAGAGGCTTGCATGATCGATAAGAATGAAATGTTACCGTGACGCTACCGGTGCGATTACGTCCACGATTTTTACTCGACCACGTTTTCTTCAAACGCGGTCTCGTAACTTTTTCGCCAATTTTTTACTTTGATTACCAGCAATTTTTTAAGCAGGCTTGCACATATTGCGGTATATTCAAGTATATTCTACTACGTTCAAGTATACCATAGTGTTCTGGAAGAGAAGAAAAATTACAAAATAATTAACAATTTAAATTCCAGCCCAATTCTCTGTAGCGTTCCCTGTTGCAAAATTACTCTCTGCTCTGTGAATTTTTTTATAAATTAGATACTGTAATTACTAGCAATTTTTTAAAGCAAGCTTTGTATACGTATATTGTGGTATATTCTAGTACTTTTCAGTATACTATAGTGTTCTAGAAGGGAAGAAAAATTACCAGATAATGAAGAGCGTTCAAATTCCAGCCCAATCAAGAACGAAATGAATAACGACGCGGAACAATCTTTCTGCTCTGCGAATTTGTTTATAAATTAGATAGTGTAATTACTAGCAACTTTTTAAAGCAAGCTTTGTATACGTATATTGTGGTATATTCTAGTACGTTTCAGTATACTATAGTGTTCTAGAAGACAAGAAAAATTACCAAATAATGAAGAGCGTTCATATTCCAGTCCAATCAAGAACGAAATCAAGAACGATGCGGATCAATTTTTCTGCTCTTACAATTTTTTATAAATTAGATAGTGTAATTAGCGACTTTTTAAAGCAGACTTTGTATACAAGGTGTCCCAAAATTTCTTCAATATCCGAAAATGGGAGGTTCCTGAGATCCATTTGAAGCCACATTTTCTGTTGCAAAAATGACGTCCGCGGATTTGTTAAGGAGTTATTGACGAAAAACTTGGACCAATCAGTGCCCGGCTACAGCGAACGGACTCGGTCTCGACGACGGGTCTCGCTTAGCGTGGCGTCGCCATTGGCCGAGCCAGAATCAATCCACTGTAGCCGCGCTCTGATTAGTCCGTGTTTTTCGTGAATAACTCGTAAACAAAGCCGCGGATACCATTTTTCCAAAGGAAAAAGTCTCTTCGAAGGATCTCAGGAACCTCCCATTTCCGGATGTTGAAGGAATCTTGGGACACCCTGTGCATACATTGTGGTATATTCTAGTACGTTTCAGTATACGATACTGTTCTAAAAGGGAAGAAAAATTACAAGATAATGAAGAATTCAAATTCCAGCCCAATTCTCTTTAGCGTTCCCATTGCAAAGTTACGTTCCAAAATGAGGAACAATCATCTGTATGCAACACCTAATTCCCTTCCATAGTCAGCCCCAAAAACATCATCTCGGAAGTGCGAAACTGTGCGTCGGAAATGCGAGAATTTTTGATCAAACGGGATCATTTGCATTCGTTTACATTAAAACACACGCACCGCGTGTAACGCGACATTCGCTCGACCGCAATTTATAAAATACCTCAGCACTGACAGCTGCAACGTCGCTCATCCGACCCAGGCTTCGCATAATCAAATAACTCCCGAACCACGCAACTCATCAGGTTCTTTCTCTTTCTGACCGCGAGCATGACCACCGGAGGGCCGCGCCACTCGTTTGTAACTTCTTGTTCCGAGCGAACCTAACTCTTCGCATCGACTAACTGCTCCACCGGCATGCTAATCGCTGATAGTGAACACCGCTGTCGCATTTACGGGAAATATTCCTGCGAGAAATTATGCGAATCTCAATTTTCTCGCTCGGAATTGGAAGAAGGAATTGGAGCTACGTTATGAGAAGATACATCTTTGGCGTATGCTGATTTTTTAATAATTGGCTTTTCAGATTGGAATTTCAGAAAACTTTCAAATGATTTTTCGAATGACCCCAATTTTGTTATTTGCAATAAACATTGCCGGGTTAATACGATTCAGTGGACTTTCGTTTTATCGTGAATGTAAATTAATTACAGTGAAATCAAAAATACCAAAATAATTATTATCGTTACCTGACTGGCGAAAGGATCATTTCGGCTGGTTAATTGATAAACGCTGCACGTCCCAGGAAAGATTTTCCGGGCGTTATTTAAACGAAATTAACGTCACCGGTGGTTTCGGTGTCGTATTAATTCGTTAATATTGAAATCAGAATTACCGTTTCAGCCCCGATAATCTATACGGAAACGCAGAATCGTTCATTTACGCTCGTCCAAGGTAACAATTACGTCGCACGCGCTCGTTAATGCTCGTTGCCGATCGCAGTCCAATGAAACATGTATTTCGATTTGTTTCAATCATTTGTCGAGGACTTCTTCGATCCGATTTCCGGTGGAATTAGCGGCTTTCCGGTCGTTCTATTGTTTTTACGTCGGCTTACGGTCACGTGTAATTCTCGACGCGAACTGTTCCCATTGAATATCCGGTCTAATTCGAGAAGTGGAAAAGAGGACCGCTCACTTTGCAAATTAAAGATTGTCGGCTTTCTGAAATGCACAATGATCGCCAGCTGAATGGAGATCACTGCACACGCAAGTGCTGACCGAAAAAATAGTGGACTTTCTATGTCATTGTCCCTTCTGATTTTATAAGAACAGACTGTGGATTTTCTGCATTAACACAAAAATTGGTACGTACAGTATAAAGCAGCGAACGTGTTTAAAAAATTTAAGAAAATCAACGTATTAGTTCCAGTTTAATCAAATAATTGAAGCAAAAAAGAAAATTTTATTTAGCTTCTGTGGCTTGGAATCGACACAGACATTTTTTATTTTTCATAAAGATCCGCAGTCTAATAATAAATCCTAAAAGTGTTGTGAGTGAACTTTGAGATGTAATAGGTCTTATTATTGTTCGTAAATTAAAATTGAAAGCAAAAATTCAAATATCTAATCATAGATTTATTCGATAACATATTTTCCATTCTGTTCTATTACTTTTTGCCATTTTCGACGTAACCGCTCGTATTATTGAATAAACATATGAATAAATACCCTAATTGTATCATCGATTCATAACTTGAAAACGCTACGAACTTTTTTTCCAACACAATATTTTAATTTATTGTTATTCAGCATTTAGAGAAAATATAGGCGATCGTTAGATATCAATTTTGTTTTCCTTATAGGACACAATGAATGTTAAAGGAGTTCTGATCACTGTATCTCTGAAATAAACCATGAGGCAAGGGGTTAAACATCAATTTGTCACTTCGCGAGCATCCCCTGAAGAATCGAAGCCACGCGCCCGTCCACCAATTAATAATAATTACCAATTATTCCCCGCTCGTTTGCAATCTCCCCAATAGAACAGTCTGATTGGATTATCCCAACGTCGTAATTCTTTTCTGACGTGGGTCGCGAAGGAATCCGTTGTTCTCGCCGGGAACCACCGTATGAAAGCGAAAATAATGAAGAAAATCCCGTGAGGGATTACGGCAAACAAGAAATAATACCACTATCCTGCTAGCCGGATAACGAGATAATTATGGAAGAAGTAAGAATAATACCGTCGGTAAACACTACTGCTCCGAGTTATTAATTGCTGTAGCGCGCTCCAGCTTTCGGAATGAGATTAAAGGATACGTCACTGACCTGGAAACATCCGGACGTCTCTTCCAAATGACAGCATGATCATGGAAGATACATTTTCAGATTCCCAAAGCCGTTTGAAATAACTTTCTCCTTTACGGGAATATTCTCCGAGGTTTCGTTGAGGAGTTATTAACGAAAAACGCGGACCAATCATAGCATAGCTACAGCAGACGAACTCCGGTTCGTCCAATGCCAACGCCGCGCTCAACGGGACCTGTCGCAGAGGCGGAGTCTATCCGCTCTACTTGCGCTCTGATTGGTCCGCGTTTTTCGTTGATAACTCCTTAACGTAGCCACGGAGAAGATTTTCGCAAAGGAAAAGGTTCTTCGAAATCGCCTCGGGAATGAATCGTTTCGAGTAGATTTTTCGCACACCCTGTATGTACCAGCCGATGCAAATGCGTAGGAACAGGACTTTTCCGGGAAATAGGTTCGGACGCGTGTCATATTGGTACAACGCGGAAACCGAGCCATCCGTTATTGCTTCCGCCAACACATGGACGCGGCATTTTATATGAAATTTGATCTTTTGTTGGTAGCAGCCCGCGTTATCCCCGAGCAATTTGCTGCGTTATTCGTGGAATTAAACGGGCAACGAGAGGAAGAGAGATGGAGGGATATTATTGCGACGACGTTGCATTCGATTATTATTCGTTATTCTATTAAAATCGGCGTGCATATCTCGCGTGGCGGAAACATTATTGCGATCGTTGCGGCGGCGGTTTCGATTTTTTTCTCCAGTAATCCGCGTAATTTTCAATATTCGATTTGCCGTTGCGCCCGCCCGATCAGCTGCAACCGAAATTCGCTGAATTTAGCCGCAGACTATTTATTTTATTCGACGTATCACGGAAACTTTTTTGCGTGAAAATACTACTTTCGCGTGTCGTCACGCGTCGACGGAAATTCAAAGGGGCGAACAGCGTAGTCACGGTTTTTGTTCGAACAGTTTCGAGCGCGGATCGCGCGTACTGTGATTTTTATACTGTGATTTTTATTCTGTGAAAAGACGAGTCCGAATATTCCGATACTTTTTTATTCCATTGCTTCATAGGTATCTGAAACAGACTGAGCGTTTTCTAGTAAAAAGCAATTAAAATAGTCAATATTTTAGACTTGATTTCACTCGATTCCAACCTCGTTCAGGGTTGATTCTACTTTTACAATAGTAGTAATAATAGATAAATATTTTTGTGAGAGTTACTACTCACTAAAACCGACATTTTGGATTGCTTTCACCCCTTCGATACAAACGCTAACCAATAAAACAGCATGAAATGTTAAACCCTAATACAAACATTAATTAATACAATCTAAAATGATTTACTTCCTAAAATATTGGACCAACCGTATTTTTCACCCTCAAGAGTTGTGATCCACCCCTTCGATATAAATAATGATCAATAAATCCAATACATTGAAACATGTGCCTTAAATATTTTAGAATATATTGAATCAAATACATTTCTCACCCCCAAACGTCCATAATTATTTCCACCCTTCAGCACGACGTATGGCCACGAAAAAGAAGAATGTTCGCAAGAAATAAGCATGAGCTGATGTCGTTTCGTTATGTTTGTATCCTGTAGCCGAATTCCAGCAGTCACGTGTGAATAGACACGCTCGATCCGTCGGTTAACGAGCCGCTGAGATTTCATTGGGGGTTGTCAAACAGTTTTCAGTTGCGGACACGTTAAATCGCGTGCACGTAGACGGTTTCACGACATTTTGCGTTCGGTCGGATGATGAAGAGAACGGAGAATGCACGAGAGTGCAAGCAACCGGGTAGAGAAATAGGAGGAAACGAGACACAGAGGAGGGCGAGAAGGATAGAGAAAACGGGCGTACACCTAATTAGCTTCTTCTCGAAATACGCGACTACATAACGACCGACCTTGCATGGCCCATATTACCGTCACGCCAGCTGCAGGACGGATGCCGTTTTCTATGCATGCGAGATTCCTTGAAATAGATGATAACTCTGCGCCACTTTCTCACGTGAGCGTGAATATTAATTCATCGAGGGGTAGTCTTAACGACGGAATTACCCATCTTTTCATTTAATTAGCTGGCGAGAACCGTTCGTTGCGCGAGCTACTCTGTTGACTTTTAATGAAACCGGGAAAGATATTCGATATTTTTTTAACGATCGTCGTTCGTATGTAGAAGGTCAAAAAATGTCCTCAAAATTGCGGCGCTGTGCGCGCAGCTTTCTGAATAATGCAGCGATGAGCTTTCGGAACATCTGGATGCAGAATTCTGAGTGATAGACTCGATATATTAAATTGAAAGTGGAACAAATGCTCAGAAAATTATTTCTTCGCGTTTTATATTCGCACGTTGAATAAAGCGCACGAATTTGAGAACACTTGAGAAAATTGAGCGAGTACAGCGGTTGCAGTACCGGGTTGCAGAGTATACTTACACAGGCAAAATTTCTTTACAAACTTGCGACCTAAGAGTCCTTATATTGGAGGATCTTGAGATAGTACTTACAGACAACGTTGCTAGTTCTTCGCAGAAGTGTATCTCCATCAGTTTCCATCAGCCGGCGAATAAAAGAAGAAGCGAATTTTATGTGGAATATCTGAAACGCTTGATACTACCGGGAGAAAAGGTGAAAATGTTCGACGCGAGGCACGATCATCTATTACGCTTGTTCTTTTCTGCGAGTTGTTCATCGTAATATTTCAACTGAAGGTTTCTCTCTACTCTTCAGGTTATTTTATATATATATACACTTATGGTACGTACAAATTTGTAAGACGAAATATCAGTTAATCAAACTTTAAATGCATTGATAATTTATTTTCAACACGAGGAGCATTTTAGTCGACGGAATAAATTTTTCTTTTACCTGGTTTTCATAAAATGTCTACGAAAATCGACATTTGCATTAGGATCTGAAGTCTTGTTACGAGTATAATATTATCATAGTCTCGTTTAACATAAACAATTTTTTACAAATATTTTTACAAATGTACGACAAAATGTTCAGCTGATAAATAAAATACATGAAATTGCTGAAAGCTCTTTTTTAATCGTTCTGTATGTTTTGTAAATGAAAAGAATAAACGTTGGAGCGAAGGTTTCCCTCGAAATTCCATCCAACACGGCCCGAGAAATTTCTGTTAATGGCCTGCCAAGATTTGCCAGGTAACACCGAACTCAAACACGACGGCAGACGCATAGTTTGAGCAAAGCCGACAACTTCAATTGAAGGATGCGTACCATGTAACGCGGGAGACGTCCATCTCCCGCAACAATGACGGGCTGAAAGACGAAAGACTCTTGGATGGTAATAAATATTCAACAGGCCTGGGTCGCTACTCTGCTACGCTTCCCTCAGCCCGCCATTTTCCTTCCGATATTCCGTGGAAAGTCTTGTGAACACCAAGCCAACCTTAGCAGTATCAACAGGAATGTATAAATGCATCTTGGAAAAATGGGATCGCCGATGTTGTCCCTCCACCGAGTATCATCCAACTTCCAGCAAACCTAGCGATCCTGCATCATCGATATCTGAAACAGATTTATAAATGAGAAATTAGTATCAATCAAACCAGTCATCATTGAAATTGATACAGGTAATAGCAGAATTACAGAAGTGAAATTATGGATATTCATTTGGTCGAATAGTTTACGAAATGTTCGAAATCGATTTAAAAATCAGAGAATAAAGGAAACCCGTGAAATGTCCAAAAATTAATATCAAGAATAATTAAAATGCTATTCAGAGTCTTGTACAATTTATAAAATCAACTGAATCATGCCAATGCAAATTTTAAATAATAAAATGCAGGAGATCTTAACTCGTTCAAAAATCAGAATCCTAGAGAGAACAAGAAAGTCGTTATCTGTTGAATAATTAAAATGCCATTGAGAATCTTGTGGAGATTACAGAATCAAATTCGCCCCGACCAAATTTTAAAACCAACAAGAACCCCAGGCAAATCCAAAAATAACGATCAGAAAGGAAACGAGGAGATCCGTTTGTAAATTGAAATAAATACAAATAGTGGTCCGGTCGGAAATCCGGAAATGTGGATTGTTCGAAGATTTAAATGTCATCAATTTTCATCAAAATCCGACCCGAGGCTAGAGTACCCGAAATTTTCGGTGGTGGGGGATGAAAATACAATAAAATCCAATAGATTTCAGTGGCTGGTAAGTAGACTGCGGATCTTCGTGAATTTAAGCCATTTGAAAATTTTCAAAAAATGCTGAAATGGACAAATTCGATACAATTTTGTAAGATTTTTATGTATTCCAGATCTACAAAAGCTATCACTGAAAATAAGATTTTATTCAATTCCACTTCCTTAAAATGTACCAAAAACAATTGAAAATTGCATAAACATCCGCAGTCGACTGATAAGTATGCAGAAAGACGAGATTTTGCTTCCTGGTCTCGAGCAGCAGTTTCTCAGACAATTTTATATTTCGCCGCCCCACGGTCGCTGTAATGGACGCTTGTAATGGGGTGAAATTGGCGTTCACAGGTAAATTGAATTTTAACACGACCTGTAAAAGTGGCCCGCCGACATTCTGGCCGCTCGAGAGTGAAAACGACCACGACGACGACGAGGCTGCAAACACGGCGAATATTCAAGTTCGGAGGCCAAGGTACGCGGCGACTTGTAATTTATCGCGACTCGTCACGTGCACTCCGCTCGCGGAACAATGGACAGGTGTACGGGCAACTAGCGCCATTGACCCAGATTCTGGTGAACACGTTCCTCCACCTAGACGAGGACACGTTTTTATTTTTTTCATCTCGGTCCCAATTGAACTTTAACCCCTCTAGCTCCTTAAAGTTCGAAAAAATCTACACAGGAAGTTTCCTACTTTTCCGGCAAGATTGTAGGAGCATGATCTACAATACGAAAAAAATGTTATATGAAGTTTGGTTATAATCTAGTGGAGGACACTTTTTTATTTTTTTCACCCCGGTCCCAATTGAACTTTGCACATAACGTTTTTAGGAAGAGATGCATCAGATGGAACTTGCATAGTTTCGTGGGGGCATTAATCTGATGTTAGTAGCTTTTTTGTAGGTGGACGCGTAAAGGTCATGTGAAGGTCATCTTAATTTTTTTTAAATGGAATGAGGTATTTTTTAATACATCAATTGATGCAACTTGGACATTCGTTATAAAAAAGTACCAACCTATGTATGTCGAAAAGTTAGTAATTCAGGAGATATTTCAATTTAAATAACTCTAAAGCACCATTACTGTAATATTGTAATAAAGCGTTTATAAACAAACTTCATATACCACTTTTTTCATAAAAAATATAATGTATAACACGCGTCAATTTTTTTTACCAAACTTGAAATCAGTTTTTAATATTACCTATGGAATAATTGAAACTGTTAGGATCCAATGAGCAAATTAAAAATTCAAGTAAAAATCTATTTTCTGAAGTCGAAAATAATGTAACATCTTTAAATTCTTTTTACATCTTATCTTTCAGAAATTTTTAGTCTGGTCATTATATTATGGTTAAATAAGTGTCTTTGATCTTTCGTGGCTTTTATGGTCGCAGAATTGCATTTTTGTAAATTTACCCGTGCACAGGCATATGCATACCACAAAAGAGAGCACACTTTTCCACAGTTCGATTTCGTCCGGGTTTCTCTGCGGTACCCATGGAATTTTTCGCATTGTATTCCTTCGTAGGTAACAATGAGGATGGGAGATTGCTTTCCGGGACCTGATTTATGCGTGTCAACCCGTTGTTCCTTTGACCCCATCCGAGGGAAGACATCTTGAACGGATGGCTAGGAGTCGTGCAATTTCTCGATAGCGATCAAAGGGAAATGTTGGTTTGTTCGATCGCGATGTCTTTATTACCATCTGGATCGGAAAAATATATAACACGCCCGACGAAGTGTAAATAACGCTGCCCACGCGACAGTAGCACAGCGAATTTATCTTTTCGTGCGACGAATACAGAGGGAAACGTGTGCGACAGAGGGAAACGTGTGCGAACTCCCACAATGGAGAAACTCAAACAATGTACGTACGTTGTTCGGTAAATTTTCTATTGTTCAATCGAATGTGGGAGTTCATTTATACAATTTGAAAGGTCCATTAAAAGAGCACCGATATATTGTTCTCATCTTTTTGAGATTATTATAGAAGGTTGGCTCGTGTTTTTCACGTACTCTATTTTTAATTCACAATTTGTAGCACAGTAAAAATCATTGAATTATAAGTTTCTCAATGTTCAACGTTCCCAATTATGCACGATATTGTAATGTGTAGCATAATAAAAAGCATTGCATTGTCAGTAGCACAATTTTCAGTATATCCAATTATCCATGCTTTTGTCAGATGTACCATGTTCCCCACTAACTAAAAAATAAAGAAGATAATCTGAACGCAACGTTTCTACAAGAAGTCAGAGTAATTCGAGCTGTGTTCAGCGGTTCGGCCGTAGAATATCCTCGCGAAGCCAACTTCTTAATTCCAGTATCGCGCCTGGAACGATGCAATTACCGTGCCATCATTTTCATCCGACTAGCGAGCCGACGAGACGGTGCCATAATTTCTCGACGTTAGACGCGGCGGACCGCTCGCCGGAGGGTTTAATGAAAAGAGCAGAAAGTTCGCGGCAATTGGTATAACGAAGTCAGTGGAAACACAGAGGAGGGGAGCGGCTGTAAGGAGAAGAAGAAAATGAAAATTAGATGCAAATGGAAAACTATAGACCGCGATTCTACCTTTGGAAAGGCTCTGATGAGTTACCAGAACGGCGAATTCAATGGAAATAAAAAATGAGCGTGTCAAGAGAAGCGAAGAGAAGAAAAGACGGTTCTTATTGTCGGTTCCAAGGACGCGTGGCTCGTCTGACGCGGATGCATTAACGCGTAATGACACCATGATTCGCAGTATTCAAGTTCAGAAACGAATAACCTCCATCCGTGCGTTTAAGTACTCGTGGAACGTCGTCCACGGTGAAGATGAAAGCCATTAGGGCCGCGGCGAAAAGAGCCTGTCGGATGTAACGTAAGAAATTTCACGTCCGCGTTCTCGCTGCAACACTGCATGAAATACTTGCAGCGCAACACCGCCGAGACTTAAACATCGTCCCTAATTTTCTACGTGCTCACAGACCTGCTTCCATTCTGTGTCCTAGCACAATTAAGTTGTTCTTCTTCGGCGAATTATTGTTACACGCTTGTACGTTTCGCTCCACGAGATTAGAACGCACGGAACTTAAATGTCCGCAATTCTGGAATTCGTTAACAACATTGCTATTGTTCCATCCCCGAACAACCCTTTTTGGGTCCTTCAAACAAAAAGATGGCTTAAATAATTTAATCAATAGACTGCGGATTTTATGCATGTATGATAAAAATGTGTATATTAATTAAAAAAATAGAAAATATAAACACATGTCTGTATAAGGTTGAGTTAAAGAGTTCCTTTTTTAATCATGTTCAACAGGTTGAAAATAATGTAACAGCATATTTAAATTCTTGTAATGTTTTGCTGTTTCACATTACAGCTACTCAGATTTGTCATAAATGCATAAAATTCGCTGTGTATTGATTGCATTTTTTTAGATGATATCAAGAAAAGCAAAATCTATAAACCTGTAAATAATTAATGATAACAGCGAGTAATTTCCGTCGCCAGAAGCGCGTCCAGCTCTGCGAGTAAACATTGCCTAGGGCAGCATAAATTCACGAATTCGCGCATGTCTGGTTCGCGAAAGTTGCGAACGGGACTGTGCCAAATTTTCCCGGAGCTTGACCGCTCGCAACGGCCGCAAGGAATTCCATTTGGACGTAATTGACGTTCTCGCGGGAACTGCGCCATTAAGAATGCAACGCGTCCACTAATACATTTGCAGAAACGGTTTCACGCGTCCCTGCACCCTTCCGGGAACAGCAATAATGGTAATAGAGTAACGGGCAAGCTGTTGTTTAGAGCTGCAGTTCTGCCATGGCAAACATTAAGACGTCAAACGCAGATCTCCCAGGCCGAAAAAACGTCTCAGCGAGTCACGATCCTACAATAATGCCGCAGCTAGTTCTCATTAATCTTTTCGCGGCCGTTTTTTCGAGACTGAGCTTTTTGCCTTGCCGCCGCAAGCTATAAACAGAATCGCGGAAACCATTCCGCGCGACGGACTGCAAACATTTTATGAGGGGAAATGAGGAAATCGCGAAATCGTTGCGCATCAAAGAGGAGACGCTGGAACAAGAAAAGCCCCGTAGCTATTTGCCGAGGATTTTTCAACCTTGGAGAACTTGGAGAGCTTCAATTTGTTGCAAAGAGACCAGAACAATGAGAGACAAGATTCCTTTTTTAGTCTCTACGAGCTGCTTGCTAAGTGTCCTTTGACCTCGGTGAATCAGAGCTGGAAACTCCAAATTTTTCAATTTTCGAAAAATGGGAGATAACGTAATCTAACTACTTCATAAATACTTTAATAAACCCGATAGTAGAATAGGATCTGTTTTAGTCAGACAAGTGAAATAGCTGATATATAGTCGAGCAAGTAGTGAGTGTAGAGCCAAATTATGGCAAGTCAAGTGCAATAAATTTTTCATTTAAACAACCCTGAAAGGACGAATAAATAAAGACCTAACCCGGTAACGACGAGTAGAATAGGATCTGTTTTAGTCAGACAAGTAGAATAGCTGGTATATGATCGGGCAAGTAGTATAAGTCCATTTATGGCAAGTCAGGTAGAATAAATTTTTCTTTTAAACGATCCTGAAACGACGAATAAACAATGTTTCCGTTTTATTTCCCATTTCTGGCTAATCCCAGTGAAAGAACATGATTTAATATCTGCCCTAGTTAGAAAGCGTGAATAATTTATAATTCTACACGAAGGTGTAGAATTTGCTAGGAGTGTACTGTAACCTTGATAGAATATACTCGAACCGGTTATGAGTAGTTCGACGTCGACCTTCGACCTTGAATCCCTTTCTGTATACGCGATCACATGCTCCGAGAATGATGCATGCGAATAAGCTCTTTTATGTATGGCATGCTTTAATATAATGCTTATCTCGCATCGCCAGCGAGCGTGTGCATTATCGTCGTCGGAAACTGATTTAACGTGTATATACATATACGTGAATACATAGGGTGGACCACGTGAATCATATTAACCGGCCATGTTCTAAACCCTTTTTCAATCTCTGTAATCACCCTTAATCCCTTTGACGTGATCTACCTTGTAAAATCGTAATCATATATCACAAAGTTACCAACAATTTACTACGTAATGTAATGTTCTAATGTACACCTACGTTTCTGAGATATTCGATCCTTACCTTGCTCGTATTATATTTCGTACAATTACGTGATTATGAAGCTAGCAAAGAATTTACTATATTACATATTTTTCTAAAGTATATCTAACTGCCTACGATATTTATTTAATAGCTTCAAATTACTGTATTTTGTACGACCATACATGTTACAAAGTAAACAAACAATTTACTACACTTTCTCAACCCGCTCGGAGGCCCAAGATATTTTAACGTACAACTATGTGCCTGAGATATTTTACCCTTGTGCATATTACACTGAAAATTATAAAAGCATACATAAATACCGGAGAGACTTGTGCGATTTTATTTATCAGACTCACCCTGTATATTCAGGAGAAAGATAGATCGTTAGAGATACGTATCGCGCGCGTGTTTTCTACACGGTTGTAATAAATAATGACTGAAGTTCAGTATCGCATTGGAATGATGCATGGTGCATCCCGTTGTATAATGACTTTTGTTTATTTGATTAAAGGGCTCCTGCTGTTCTCGTGGAATTTATGCAGTCGAGGTTCAGTAAATTTTGGTACGAATTCCAAATTTCGATGTCTTCAATATGCAATTACCGAAATTACGCCAATAAATTGCTGCAATATTTTTCTTTGGACGCAATCTCCTTAGAAATCAGAATTAACTCGGTTACTTTCACAAAAGTAAAGTAGTCCATTTTTTACCGTCCCACTGTTAAAGAACAGCGTCGGCTAACAACGCGCCATTTATCAGAGATTACGTTTTCAGCGAAGCTTCTCGTTCCATTTCACTCGACGGAATAATTTCTGAATGACGGTTCGCATCAACTTGACCAACGGACATGCTTTCTCGTCCGATCCAGGGGCGCCTAACTTTTTAAAACGGATTCAACTTTTACGACCGGCGTCGTCGCGAGAGCGGTATCGCTGGGATCGGTCTTAAAAAAAATTAAATGCGAAAGAACTACAAGTAATTTCGGATTATGTCTTTCTCTCTCACGTTCGTAATAAGGGGGAAAAGTCGACCGGGAATCGGGGATCGTTCGGCGACGGCGAAATTAATTTCTCGACGCGGGGAAACTGGTGTGCCCGACGTCTGGGAACAGACATTAACTGATATCTAGGAGGCGTAAGTTATTTCCGTGGTATCAGGATGATCAACGCACGGCGATCTATCGAGGAATCAAGATCAGACGCGTATAATTAACAATAAACGCGACCGCGGAAGGCCGGTGCACATATTGCGGCCACTTAGCATAAACGGAAATCGATAACACGCTTGTGTGTGGTCTCGCATAAATTAAATACGCTTTGGAAAATATTAAACCTAGTGTCGATCAGCGAAGTGCTGGATTTTTACGACCATTCTTTATCCATCAGCCTGCGACTTCAATTCTCACAAGAGAACTGATTGTTAATTAATGAATCACTTATTAGCTCCTCAAAAACTCAATTTATTTGTTCATTTAAAAAAGCGTTTAGAAAGATCATTAACCACTTCGTTCTCATGGACGTGTTATGACGCGACGTCGATACCGTTCGTATAGGGTCACAGACGTGTTATAACGCGCCGTCGATACCGTTCGTATAAGGTCACAGACGTGTTATAACGCGCCGCCGATACTGTTTGTATAGATCACAGACGCGTTAAGACGCGACGTCGATACTGTTCGTACAGATCACAGACGTGTTATCACGTGTCGCAATGCCGCTTCCGCGGTGCGTGCGATGCTACACACGACGTATTTCGCGTACTTCTTTATTAGATTACGTGTTTTAATTCGAAAAATTATTAATTCTGGGAACGGTATAGGTAAAGAATGATTTCAGGATATTTAAAATTTATTGTTTCTGTGTGTGATATAATTCGAAACATGGAGCTGCACATAATGCAACATCACAATTTACGCAATAGTATCTTGTTTCTTTGCAAAATGCAGAAATTGCAGAATACTGAAAAACTTTTTTTTTTACATAATTTGTCTTGTAAACACAAAATTATATATTGGATTTGTATTCCAGTACATAGATAGTTCGGTAACCGAACTATACTCATATGTACAATAATGGCAAAAAAACAATGCAAATCTTCATTGGAAATCTGAAAATAGGATATCGAAAAACCTTGTTGCCGTATATGTATACTTGTTACTCTCCTTTACAATTAGATCTACAAGTTGTTTACAAAAGAAAAATTCACAAATGGAAAAAGAAAAACTGTTTTAAATAAGCGGTGCCTCAGACAGAGCAAAGACAAGCCCGCGTGTTTACAGGTCCGTGTCACCTCGGTAGCGGCATTGCGTCGCGTGATAACACGTCTGTGATCTGTACGAACAGTATCGGCGGGACGTTATAACACGTCTGTGACCTTATACGAACGGTATCGGCGGCGCGTTATAACACGTCTGTGACCCTATACGAACGGTATCGACGTCGCGTCATAACACGTCCATGAGAACGAAGTGGTTAAAGAACGAAGACGATTTATTTATAGTTCTCGTGAGGACAGGCTCTCGAACAAAATTAAAAGTGTACTTAAAGGTTCGTCTTATAAAAATCGTTTAAAACGATCACCAAAGGACGAACAACATTTAATTTTTTGTCAGCACATAAGTAGAAAGAATTACAAATTTGTATTTTGAAAAGCGTTTGATCACCATTCTTTATAGAGAAGAATTGGTTCCTAAAATTGTTTGTCCTTTGCACGATTGCATACCCCCGAAAAGGACTCTCGCTAGGGGTCATGTTTAACCGCGTATTTTTCCATTAAGCACTTCCGACTCGCCCACTCCGATTCGTATTGTGTTCTTTGAGGCACAAACTCATCTTCTCCGGACAAAGTTGTCTTAAAACAACCGCGATACAGATCGATACGGAATGAGAGGCAGAGAAGGAGGGAGAACTAGACGTAATTTCGGGGCTATCCTTTTGGTTGCAGGCCTTTGAGGTGCTGGAGGATCTGCTCGGAGAGAACGACATATGTATCGCCATCAAGGAGAAGTTGGTGAAAGACTCCGGCGTCGCGGAGGAGACGGCTTACGACAATATCGTTTTGAAACTGCTGACGAAACCGAGGGCCAAGGGTGAGTGGAGAAACCGTGACAGTCGTAAGGAACAGTCCTTCGCGTCCATTCAGCATAAATTTCTTTCTGCTATCGGGAAATTGCTGCGCGAATTCCTGTCAAACACTACTGAGGTCACAAATCTTCGAGAGATTTCAATGAAAAAAATCTCGGTTTATAGAGGTTATAAAATTTCTACTTTATTTTTATAGCCGAGGATGTTTCAGTTAGTAAAAATTAGAATCTGCATCAAGATTTGCAGTCGCATTCTTGAACTGTGGATTTTTATACTTTTATGGTAATTGAAAATATTATGAAATGCGAGTGACATTTTTCGTGGAAGTGTACGAATCTACACGAAGTGTGAAACAGGAAACTTTACATCATCGGTCTTGGTAAATTAAAGATACAATGTTCTAGTGATATAGGACAGGCTTTGGTCAGACAAGTAAAATAGAGGGGCCATTGGAAGGCTGTAAGAAAGTTGGACATTACATAGTCGAATAAGTAGAATAACAACGTTTATAGTCAGACAAGCAGTATATACGTCAACTACAGTCAAAAACGAAAATATAGTCCGACTGTTAGTGCAAAAAATAGAATAGGAGCTGGCCTATTTTCCGCAGCATATCGTAGACTTTCTGTACCAGGCACGATCTCTCGAAACGATCGGGAAGAAGTGGGATATTCAAGTGTTCTCCCAATCGCGGTTCTGTCCGTACGAATCTCGAACTTGAGACAAGTCGATGAAATTTCCGAGTTTCTGGTTTTATCTGACAAACTGTCGCCTCGAGCGAGTTCCACCGACTTCGATAATGAAACGACCGAAATGGCAAATATACTGAGTGTTTCCGAAATCGCACTCACGACTAGAAAAGAGTTACTCGTTCCTCTAACATGTCCGTTCAATGCAGACTGTTTCTACTTACTGCACGGAGAACTGTATGCCACGTCAATTATTTTGTGAAAGCATTGTTGCAGACGGGAATTCCATATTTACTTATTCACAAAAGATCGTTACAATGTTCGTTGCGACGCTAACGACAAATTGTCTTCCCTCGGTTCTCTAAATTCTGTTTAAAGAGAATGCGGATTTTTCTACTGCAGCTCTGTTGTCATGGGAACCAAGACTAAACGGAGCGTCATTAGCTGTGCCAGACCCAAACGTCTACGTTCTACGCCTTTTACTGCTTGCCCGTGCTTGTTAGTGATACAGTCCGCGGATGTTTAAGTTTCGTAGACAAATCTCGAGGGAGAAGAGTCGAGTTACATTTCGGTGCACGTAGAATTTATTTTCGTGGAACGGGTCACTTGACGATATTTTAAACCAAGGCAAGACATGCAAATGCACCAAGTGAAACGTACAATACAGTGTAAAAAATGTATCCCAATGATGAATCATTTAAAATTACAATGGCTAGACAATTTATTACTGAACCTTATTTATGCATCTATTTCTTTCCTTAAAATTTTGACTTTTCAGTATTATTTACTTTTCACCTCGGCACATTTTGAGGAAAAAATCTCAAATAAAGCAGACAATTTTGATTTCGATTAAAAATGAATTTAAGATCTCAAGAAGGTATTTTTCACGAAAGAGAATTTGTTGTTAGCGTCGCAACGAACATTGTAGCGATCTTTTGTGAACAAACAAATCTGGAATCTCTTCCTGCAACAATCCTTTCGCAAAATAATTGATACGACACACAGTTTCTCCTCGCAGTAAGTGGAAAGTGTCTGCACCGAACGGACAGGTTTATTATTATTTACTGATAGAGTCGCACGAAAATCCACCGCTTTATATAACCGCTTCGACTTCGAGATTGTTGCTCTAAACGCGGAGAGATCGACATTCCATGAAGATCGTAACACATCCGAGCCGTTTCAGCATCGCTATACTTTATCGCCGCCGGCGAACGACGGTAGTATAAAATGTCTGGCAGGCTCCACCTGTGGACAAGGCAGATCCAGACCCACGGACATGTTTAAACGGCTCGATAAAGCGGATTGTTTCACAGTTTCCCGGTTTCTATTTCCAGCGGACGGATAACGATTCCTCGGGGAACGTGCTCGTTCCGATCGATCGATCCACCAGCGACCGCGATTTGTCATGTAAATACAGTGACAAACCGCGCGACGGCAAGTTGCCGGTCGCGGGCGTTCGGGATTTATGTGTGAAAATTTTCGGCGACTCGAAAAATCCTCTCTTTAAGGGAGCCGATCCTGTTGAAAAATGTCCTATCGGCTGGCACGTCATCCCGAGGATCCCGAAACGATTTATCCGTCGATGGGTAACGACTGCTCACGGATATGCGCTCACTGTTTTTCACGTCGTCCTGACAACTGTCTATTAAATCTGGCTTTAGACTTCCTATACGTCAGTGTCATACCCAATTTCCGCGAGCGAGCGATACCGACCGGAATCATTCCGCGATAATATTTTTTCCGGCACGCGTAACCTTCTCAACCCATGCGTATGACGGGCACAGCACTGCCATAATTAATCGAGGAAGACTGTTGGATTGTTTGGATTCCGTCAACCTAGCGAACGATTTATACCGCTGCCAGGCGATTTGTCATTCACTACTACTCGTTCATTTACTTCTTAACCACGCGAAATTCACCTTGTACCGCTTGACGAGTGCGCGGATTTTCTGACTTGATAATTCTACGCGATACCCTACGCCACTGATTCTTAACCGGTGTTCCGCGATGTATATTGAATATATTTAATAATGTTTTCTAGAATATATGGTAATTGTATAGAAAAGATCTGCATACTACGATTTTGATGAAATTTTAATATGTTATAGATTTCGGCATTTTGAACAACTTTATCCTTTTCCAATATAGGAGGGTCGCTTTTAGTTTTTGAGCTATATACAGGGTGTCCCAAAATTCCGACACCCGAAAATGGGAGGTTCCTTGGGTCATTTAAAGCGACATTTTCTTTTATTTTTAATGATTAACGAATTATTAACGAAAAACACGGACCAATCAGAGCGCGATCTAGACATGCGATGACATGTTCGGCCAATTGACAGTTGGCGCGTCGGGCCGACTGTGCTAACTCGCGTCTAGGTCGCGCTCTGATTGGTCCGTGTTTTTCGTTAATAACTCCTAAACAAAGCCGCGGCCGCCATTTTTGTAAAGGAAAATGTCGCTTCAAATGACCCAAGGAACCTCCCATTTTCGGGTGTCGGAGGAATTTTGGGACACCCTGTATTTATTTTTACGCGAGATGTTTTCGTTTGTTTTTAGATAATTAATTTTGGTTTTCCGCATATTTTTCATGTAATCGCAATGTGTTCCCCGACCTTAAAAAGTTAAGAACCACTGCCCTAAGCTGATGCGACTCGACAGCCCACGGTATGCTCAAAATTATTTAAACAAGGGGACAGGTTGTTTATCCCTTGGTGGCTTTTTTAAGACACTCATTGTTATACACAAGACAGGCCACTTCATGCTCAAGATTATTTAAATGTGAGGTGAGACTGTTTATTCATAAGAATATTAATACTATATTTTAAAATGTTAATGTAAAGGGTAGACACTCGTTGTTATAAATAAGAATGTTAATCCTACATTATAAAATAATAATGCAGTCGTGAGCGCGGATTTGCAGACTTGATAATTCTGCGAGATACCCTAAGCTGATGCCAGTCGACAGGCCACTTTATGCTCAGGATTATTTAAACGAGGGAGCAGACTCTTTATTCGCAAGAATATTAATACCATATTTCAAAATGCTAATGTAAAGGGTACTTACAGATGTTGCCAGAAGCCCGTTCCTCCGTCAAACAAAACACTACTCCGTTTACAAAACACTAAACACTATACACAATACACATTCCGAAACCATGACAACGAACAAGATGTTACTCCGACCACGATCAAAATAGTTCTGCGATTTTCACCTCAGTTTTTCCGGTGGATTTAGGTAGGGAAATATAGCGATTGTTAATTGGACGCGGACGAGGAGTGGGAAACTGTCAAGGAGATTCCTTTTCGTCAATGGCGTGATTTATGAGAGATCGTAAAATCACCACGGTTCAGAATTATCCTAAGGGTATTATACTTTTTCCAGGTATTATGTATTCTTCACCCTCGGTGTTGACGTGAAAATAAAGCGGACCAATATGTTGTTGTCAGGAAGAACGTCGCATGTCGCATACTTTCGCTTTCAAGAATATTGCTGTTTAATGTTTCGATCACTAAACTTTGACATAGGACATCGGTTAAATTTACTGCGCTTTTCGAATTTGTTTTCATGAGTATACTTCTGGTGAATACGTAATTCTCAAATTTTTTGATACTCTGACGTGCGGCGTTTTTCCTTGCATCTATAGATTTGTGTGCATAAACTATCTCCCCAATTGTACTTCCCTCAGATCAGACCCATTCATTATCCAGAAATTGTGTACGCTGTGCGCCTACAGAAGTTTTCACTTCAAAACTTAAACAGCAATTTTCTTTGTCATAAAAAATTTTGCACCATTATTCCGAATTCGTCGTTCGCTTTCGTGAACGAACACCTATTTGCAAGCATGTGCTAGAAGTGACACGAATTTTAGACGACAGTAATCCCACGGTAAGTCACAGTAATGGTACGGACAAGTGTCGAAGATGATTGTTATGGTCATTGCAGACTCCCAGGATCGAAGGCATCGATGTAGAGTAAAATCTATAAAGTTTCCGGCGTTCATGCATACGAAGTTGGAATTATAATAATAAGAACGAACGACACCAGTTAGGATTTAGCGACAAGTATTCTGTTCCAAAGACATCGGTGATTTAAACTATCTGAAAAACTACTAAACAAGTAACAAATGAACAATTAAAATTTTTGTATACATTTAGGATTTTCCTATTTTATACTATGATTGCGATCGAGTCAACCAATCGATCTACGCGGGCAGGTATCGATTAACGAGTCGACTCGTAACAAATACTATAGTTTAATACAAATATAAAATAATGGAACAAAGTGACGACCGACGCGAGACTCTTCCAGCTTTTCTTTCCCCAGGCCCAAGGACCAATCCGCGGACGTAATCTGTAATTGAACATTAAGTTTGTATAAAGTTGCCTCGAGCTAGGATGCTCTCTACACTTTTGTCTTTTCTTTGGTTTTTTGATTATCCTGAGGGTTGTCATTGAATTACTTTCATCTTTATAATAGAAACAAGAAAAGTTGCAAACAACTTGATGATATTATTTCAAAACGGCCTTAAGACGCGAGATTCTTCCAGATCGCCTTTCCGTCAACTTTTCTATCAACGCTGTCCGCCTGTCTTTTGTCTCGTCGTTATTCATCTGTTTTTTCGCGGGAATTTACACCTCCCACATACAAATACAAATTTCAGCAAAATCCGAAACAGTAGTCCGAAATGTATTCTAAAGCAGTGGTTCTGCGTTTGGACTGCTTCGGAAGCAGTGGGTCAAGAAACGCTTGCGTTTTGGTCTAGTCCAACTTTCAGAAGTCTCGAAGAGAAAATACAAACGCAAACGTGTAAGCGGAACACATATCCTAAATCGATCGACTCGCGTGCTTGAGTTTGGGCGATGCTCTTTCGCTTTTCTTCGCAAGTGAAAAACAAGGAAAGTCGTACCAAATCGCATCATAGAAACGCAAACTTGTGCACCCAGAGGAACAGCAGAGAGCTACGACGAGTAGAGTATGAATCGCAAAACTCTGCGTCTAAACGGGCAAAGGAGATTCCACCTTAAGGGGGACCCTTAGCGATCGTTGGACCCTCTAACTTTTAAACTGTATAGTTTCCTCCGCCCCTGTCGCTGTCCATCGTTGCTCCTTCCTAATGTTCCGTTCTCCCCTAGTCTCCTTAACTTCTCCCAACAGTGAACTGTAATAACACTCTCCCCAAGATATTCATTGTACCGGATGTTCCTAAGCTGTTCTTAAATTTTATTTCAAGGAACTCTAGATTATCTAATCAACTCTAAGCGGTTGGCTCGCTGAATCCTATATTGGGGCCAAGTAACTTGTTTTTAACGGATGTTCGAATCTCTTGGAACTTGTGTAATAACTGCGGATCTTTGTGCATTTCAAGCTGCTCAAATATTTCCAATAAATGCTAGAATATAAAGTTCACAGAATTGATACGATTCTTATTTAGTTTAGATCCACAGTGGGTATACAAAGCGTTTGTACACCTTTTAGTATAACCACCATAAATCTACAAAACATAAATTTTAAATTTTTATTACGGGCCCAAATAAAAAAGTTTTGAAAAATGCCTTTATTATTTTTGCATGTAACCTTGTAAATAATAATATTTTGGAAAATCTTTTTTGAATATCATTTCATAAACCAATGCTTGTACTTGATTATAAAAAACCATATCGTTTGGTACAATTATAAAAACGTTATTTTATTTTTAAAAGTGTACGAACACTTTGTCCACCCACAATATAGAGGCTACTACCACTGAAAATACGATTTAATTTGTTTAACATTCTTGAAATATGCTTCTAAAAATGAAAAATTGAATAAGAATGCTTTCTTCAATCATTTTGATCAATATTGGAACGGAATGAAATGATAAAAAATTCGATTGATTTGTCGCAGTTTGCACACTTCTCCGAGCAATTAAATTGATAGAATAAATCTCTTGAAAAAAATATTTCCTACCGTCGCAATATAAAACAGGAAGTTCTCTGCCAATCTTTCTTGCGGAGAATCTGTCCAGGCTTTAGTAGTCCCTATAAACCAGAAAGAACAGTATTTTATAGTACATTTTTGTATCGGCGGAAGGGCGAAACAGCGCGAATAGTACCATATAAAAATTGACACTGCGACCGAATGAAAAATGGAAGCTCTATCGGCCAATAAAAGAATCACAATTAATAACGTACTAGGGAACTTTATTCTTGGCTAGCTCCGGATAAAATATCCCTGTATTCACGGATGAAGCTCAGCTCTTTGTTCCGGCGTATATCAAATCCCGTGCCGGGACGTATTTCAGCGGATATTAAATATTTCCCAGTCGATTATACTGTGTCTCTTGCGCGTAGGATCGACCGTAACCAGCATATGCTATTCTACACGAAATATCTCGGCACATAAATCCCTGCCAAACAATATGAAAAACGGAAGTTTCCACTTCCACTTCGCGTGACTTAAGCGGATTTCCAAGTGACCCGGGATCTATTTTTTTAAGGAAGCGAACGACTGAACCGAAAACTTTTCACTGGCGTTTCATTGTGCAGACCTTTTCCTATACAGAAACCACTTTTTTTTATTTTCCACTTTATGTAAGTTATATACCGTGTTATATTGAATGCATTTGAAATTTTGAATGTAATTTCACTTGTAACTGTTAAGCGAGAAAAATGCAATCCGTGTTCTTTAAAAAAAATTGAAACACGGACGTAGTTTTTGAAATCTATAATAATCGAGATAATTGGAGCGTGTTGGACGGTTCATCCTGTAGAGGATAGAGGGTCACTGTTGGAAATGGTTGGTAGTCTTAAAATAAAGCTCTCTACTTCACAAAATCAAATTCAATCAATCTTCAACCGATGCTGAAAATAAAACCGTTGGAAGTCCGAAAGATTAAACAGTTGGTAACGATTCTGAGATCGTTTCATCGATACTACGTAATCTCTGTTTATTAATACGATTCTGGGATCATTGATTCATTTTCGACTACAAACAATAAGTTCATTGTGCTGGTAACTTATTGATAATTAAACAGCGTTCTTCGGACCGTTAGTTATTATCGAAGACGATCAACGGAGACTCGAAGTTGCTAGGAGGAGTCGCAGTTTAATAGGTCTCGGCTTGCTGGTCGAAGGAGTCTAGTGTTACTTCAAAAGCGATCAGGTTAATTTACGTCTACCATCCGTGATGACTCGGCGCCATCGGCCATTGACACAGGGATCCGCCATTACTGCTCGTACTCATCGGTTCATCGACTGCTTTCGACAATCCCGGGACCCGTGTGTTCAGCCAAGGGAAAACAAACGGGAACAGAGGGAGAATAATCATTTGTTGAATAATATTCTTGTACTGCTGGGACGATATTGAAACGTACTTTTTATTGGACGTACGACTCTAGAGGACTTCCGGTCTTTCGTCATCAATCTAGAAAGCGATAAAGCTTCATTGAAATCCGCCTATAAAACGGCTGGCTGTACTTCTCGCGGGGTTAATCCTACGGGCGTCCAGATTACACAGGACTTTATCAAGAGACGGCGCACCGGTTACAATGGTACCGAAGACTGTCCTATAAGCATTGGCGTTTTTAAGATTAATTGTTACCTCTGCAACAATGGCGCGAATTAACGATCTGCTGTACAGATCAGATATTAATGAACCTTCGCACCTCAACCCCTCACACTCGATGCAGTATCCATCTTTTCCATTGTTGCATAATTTCTCACACACTCGCGAGACAACCTTATGTTTAATATTATATTTACTCATTTTTTTATCAAACTGTTACCAACACGTCCGTGACATTTCCCTGATTAAAATGAGCCCGAACATGACACATTTTGGATCACACGTACCTGTTTAATCCACGATGCGATACAACCTCGATTATCCAAACTAATCAGTGAAACGTCTTTGTAGATCCCTTTCGTTGTTGGTGAGACCAATTATTCGCAAATGCGCAAGCCTCTTGCACGAATATCTCGGCGTAACTATATATCCGATGAAACGTGCACGGACAATTAATTCCATGGGTCTTATTGCGTACAGGCTGCATCATATTCGGCTCGGATCAAGAAGTTGCCGGAGTTATGAGGGCCGTTAGACGTTGCAATGCAACCGGAACTTTCTCGTGGATCGGCAGCGACGGCTGGAGCGCCAGAGGTTTAGTCAGTAATGGTAACGAGCCGGAAGTCGAAGGTACCCTATCGGTTCAACCTCAGGCCAATCCTGTCAGAGGTTTCGAGGAGTACTTCCTGAATCTGACCGTCGAGAACAACCGAAGGAATCCGTGGTTTGTCGGTGAGCGAATGACTGAAACACGCGAGCTTCATTAAACTTTAGATAGCTAAGGAACTTCGGAGGCCCGCAGTCGCGACGTCGAAGGGCCGACATGTCGCTGAACTTAACACCCACTTTATCGCGAGTTTCCTTCAACAAAATATTACTTAGTAAACGCGACGCCACCTTTACCACCTTTCAGCCGTATTCTAAGATCATACTCCTCGGCGGCGAGTAATTGCGAAAATCTTGATAGCTTCTTATCAAGCCTTCATTAATCCTGCAGACGGGGAGCGAAGGTAGTAAGCTGCTTATCTGTAAACCATTTATTTCGGATACTTTCTCAAGGGAATGGTATCTTCGGTAAAGTAAAAATAATGATCCTCGATCCTGACGGTGGATGAGCTATTTCTTTAGCATTTCTCGAATTATTTATTTCTGCTACCGCTTATGAAAAATTATATTTTCATTAAGTTCTCAAAGGGATTTTATCCGACTGAAATGAAAGACAGCTGCATCCAAAATAACAAATAATTTTAGAATTCTGGGAAGACCATTTCAAATGCCGGTATCCAAACGCATCCAGAACACCGTACAACCAGAGATACACAGAACCCTGTACAACAAAGGAGCGTTTAACGAAACAGAACACTGTCTTCGAGGACCAGCTGCAGTTCGTCTCCGACGCAGTTATGGCGTTCGCCTATGCATTCAAGTAACAAGCTAAACTCTGGAAATCTATAAATTTTCGATTATTTGCTTCTACTAGTACAAATAAACATAAGACTATCTTGTTTCGCTGTGTATAGATAAATATAATGAAAACAGGGGAGCATGGTAAGCACACTAATCTTCTTTTCGCTTTCAGAGACATGCACAAGGATCTATGCAACGGGAAACCAGGATTATGCGAAGCCATGAAGCCAACCAAAGGAACGGAGCTACTGAAGTATCTTCAAAAAGTGGATTTCGAAGGTGATGCATTCTGAAGTGAAACAGAAAAATATTTTCAAAGTTGTAAGGAAAAACGTCGCACGTCATAATTTCAAAAAATTTCAGTTTATAAGTAATGAGAGAAATTAATTAATTTAACCCCCATGTTCTGAAATTTTTTAAATATTTCTACTATTCTTGTTAAAAATGCGTAAAGTATTTAAGACCTACAAGAGATTTCGTCCTGATCGCGTGATCGCGAGGGTCTCAAACCCTGCGATCGACTATGAAAAAGCTGCGGACCTTCTGTGACAATCCAATACCCACTTCATTTATTCTTGGACACTTTCCAATTTAATCCGAGTCCGGTCCGGAACGGTCTCCGGAAACAAAGAACACCGCGAAGGGCTAAAAATGATAGATGAGTCGCGCGTGTCCCCGTGTGCATTTCAAGCTTTGCTTCAAGGTCTGAGCGGGGACAAGTTCAAATTCGACAAGAACGGGGACGGGCCCGCCCGATACAACATCATCCACTTCAAACAGACCAAGCCGGGCAAATATAAATGGGTCCATGTCGGCGAGTACCTCGAGGACAAGCTAACGCTGAACCAATCGGGTGAGCATTGGCTAGCAATCATCTGTCCTGTCCTGTCTCTTCTATTTTTTTTCTCGTTTCTTCTTCGACCGGTTCCTCGTTCGCCCCGGTGGAATCGAATTCGCAGTCCCTGTTTGCCAGCTACTTGAATATTCCTTGCAGAAATCCAATTTAAACTTGGACACCCTCTGCCACCCGAAAGCGTGTGCTCGCTACCCTGCGAAGTCGGCCAGGCAAAGAAGTACGTGGAGGGCGAGAGATGCTGCTGGCACTGCTTCAACTGTACCCAATATCAGGTTCGTGATCGTTCCACTTAACTTAGCCGAAATATTTTTCACACGACCATCGACCGCCCGTGAAAAATCATTCGGATGTCACTCGAGAGGCAGAGGGGTGGGACTGTTATGATGAATCGAGTCCGGACAATAGACGAGATGTGTCAACAGGAAGGAGAACACAAAAGTATCCCCTCGCACGTGCGGTGATACGGGAAACGGGGGTGAAGTCGCATTATCCGAGAAAGTTAATATCAGGTTGTTGATCAATTTTTGTAGCCAATGTATTCTATCTAGCATCTTCAGAATTTCATTAATCGTCAAATCAAAAAACTAGAACCGGTCATTTGATCGGTCGTGATACGTTTAGTGTTGAGGGTTAGATTTGTACCTCAAAGTTTTGTATAATCAACTTACGGACTGTAACAGAAACGTTTTAGAAGAGTCGCATTCTAAAATCGGAGATTTTATAGAAATCGTTGATGCTACTCCGTGAAAAAACTACTCCGTGAAAAAAAGTTTAGACAGAAGATCACGGTGAATACTGTAATTGAAAAACCAAAATCAGACTAAACAAGAATAATATGATAAATCTGAGCTATCGGAAATTTCTGCGAGATACCTGAAGTGTTTTCTTTTCCAATCTCCCGCTGTGCGTGCTTTCAAGAAAACTGAATCGCAAGAAGATCACAAGGAAAAGGCAAAATTCACGTTTCATCTTCCGATATCTCTACACCAGAGCTTTCCAGCATCCTTTGTCCTGGTTTTTATACTTTCCGATTGAGCATACCTGCACCGAGAACGTCTTGTCCGAGGGAACGGAAGTGGCTTTGATCCGCGACGGCGGATTTCCGAAACAAATTTCCTCTTTGAACGTTTTTGCCCTGAGGGACAAGCAAAGTGCGGTACACCGGTTGAGGTACCGATCAAATTTGATTGTTCGTTAAACAGATACGACACCCTAAGGACGAGACACAGTGCATCCCGTGTCGTCAAGGCACTGTGCCCGACGAGACGCATTCCACTTGCCGGGACATCCCTGAGGAGTTCCTGAGACCTGAAAGCGGATGGGCGATTGGCGCCATGTCCTTCTCCGCCTCTGGGATTCTGGTAAATACACTATGCTTCCACGGATACTGCGGACAACCACCGTAACCGGTGTCAATTTTAAATGGACCTCGAAGAAACAACACTCGTTTCATCTAACGTTTAAGGCCTCGTGCAGACCTAAATAGCGCAACGAACTGCGCATTTCGACAAATATTTCGGCGCGCCTTGGCCAACGGCGAACGGAACGGATTTGTGCTATTTTCAGAATTTCTTGCGAACAACTATAGAAGCTGCAGCGGTGTATACTACACAAACTGTATACTACACAAATAATTATTAATTTTCACCTCCAAACAATAAAGTCATTTAGTCTCGAGTCTAATGTCTGTAATGCTTCGTACAGACCTGAACATTTCACTTTGAAACTTTAATCCACTCAGTAAACTGCTAACATTTTCTGTATTTGTTTGTGTAGTATACACCGCTGCAGCTTCTATAGTTGTTCGCAAGAAATTCTGAAAATAGCACGAACCGTTCCGTTTAGGTCTGTACGAGGCCTAACATTAGAATTACCGAACCATGTTCAAATCGTACTCTAACTTCTTGGAAAGACGTCGTAAAATATTTAAATAATTCAGATTTTTCATTCCTTCCGGCCTAGACCGTAACTCCGTACTGGTTAATAAAGAACTTGATTTTCTTGTTTCCATCAGTAGAAAGCCTGAAATCATATATCCATGTCACATATTTTTTAAAACGTATTCTACACAAAAATATATATAACTCGCGTAAATTTGATTATTCATACTTCAAATAGATCACACACGTACGTCAGATGCTAGTAAATACGTGTGCAAAATTCCAAATGCAGAAGGTCCAATAGCTTTCCTGAGAAAACTCCTGAACTCGGTCACGAAACCCAGAACACTCCCTTAGGAAATCTTGAGTTTGACATGCTGGAAAATAATTAAAAAATTAACACTCCACCAGATAACATTCTGCGTGTGTGGCGTGTTCCTGAAGCACAACGACACTCCAGTGGTCCGGGCATCGGGTCGTGAACTATCCTACGTCCTCTTGTGCGGCATCCTGCTCTGCTATCTCGTTACGTTCGCACTGGTTCTGAGACCGACGGACATCGTTTGCGGTATCCAAAGGTAAGAAGTTAAAGGGCACGCAGTGTCCAGTTCCGAAGGCGATTTTTCTGTGGCCGAGAATCGGTCCCCGGACAGTTTGAAAAATCCAATTCCCTCGCGGGAACGAAACGCGCCCCAGTGCCGAGGGATATTAACTCGGAATGCAATACATGATCGATCGAGGTAAAGCTGATAAAGTCGAGAGACGAAATTTCATCGGGAAGTGAATTACGAGAGATTCAATTACGGGGAATCAGAAGAAGAATATAAAGTGGAGCACGGAATCCATTAGGAGTGAAGTTGCACCTGCCCCTCGGTCTCTTAAACGTCCCTGGACTACGGTGCCACGGAGGATACAGTCGGGATTATTATTAACATTAACATATTCACAATCGGAACTTTTCCCGACTCCCTGACACTGCCTCGATAATATTCAATCCGTTGCTCGACATTGTGGAATCCATTGGAACGAGGCTTGAATCACCGTCTTGAATCGAAACTAAAAGGAAAATTGCAATTAATGTACTTCGTTTACGATTCATACGATTCCCCAGGGTTCTTTAAAAATTTCGAAACATTTACAAAGCGACGCCTTACAACAGAGTTCGTGTTTTTGTTAAGAGTGTTGTAAATATTTCATTAAGTTATACGAACGTCCTCAAGTAAAGAATCTCTTCTTTCACTTTACCACCACGCTGCTTGACATTCTTTCGGGATTTAATGGACCCCAGCCGAACTTCTATGCCCCCCACCATAAAGATTCGTTTTTATCAGTAATAAAAACTTGTGGCAGATTTATCGTCTACCAGGGATCCAGATCAGATGATTCTCGGGGTTTCGATAAATCTTAATATTTCACAAAAAAATCGTACGTCTCCCCTAAGCCGGACCCTTGTCCCGTAGACCACTCATCACGTTATTCGACAGATTCGCCGCCGGTTTCTGTTTCACCGTGGTGTACGCAGCCCTCCTAACGAAGACAAATCGAATATCGAGGATCTTCAACGCGAGCAAACACAGCGCCAAGAGGCCATCGTTCATATCACCGCGATCGCAGTTGATCATCTGCTCCGGTTTGGTCTTCGTGCAAATCTTAATTAATGGAGTTTGGATTATAATCGACCCGGCTCGGGCGATGCATCATTACCCGACCAGAGAAGACAACTTGCTCGTCTGCAACAGTTACGTGGATGCCAGCTACATGATCGCCTTCGCTTATCCCATCATGCTGATCGTCGTCTGCACGGTGTACGCGGTTCTAACTAGGAAGATACCGGAGGCTTTCAATGAGAGCAAACATATCGGTCAGTCTGACATCTATTTTCTTTTCTTTGAAATTTACTCTTGCTAAATCTTCCCTGATTTTATCCTGAAGTATTCAAGCTTCTCAGTTACTCAGCTCTTCAAGTACCTCGAGCTTTAAACTCGATGGTCATTGTACGTACACCATTGAGAACTTCTTTTTCTAAAATTGTGAACATTCTAAATTAATTGGAAGGTGATACGTAAAAATGTTTGAAAATGAATGGTTCAGCTCACCATAATTTTTCTGAAACTCCTAGTATTATCAACATCCTTTAAAGAACAATACGAGACTTCTGCTAATGCTCCATAATTTTGAATCGTTAGTTCCACAAGATGTGCCTTGTTCTTTCATTTCCGTTCACTTTACACCATCAACTGTAACAAACAATTCTTACTATCATCTCTATAACGGAAGCATAATTTATGCAGAGCCCTTGAAAGAATAATCAAAAGCAGAATTTCCTCGACGGGAATATTCCCGTCTTCTTTCTCGACGCAAACCCTTTCCCGTTCTGTCGAGAATTCCATCAATTCCATTTTCTTTCTTCATTCTCCCGTAATTTCGTCTTCTTTCTCATTTCCTTTCCAATTTTTCCTCTTTTGCCGAGTCTTCAAACGTTCTCCATATTCTTCTTCCTCCCCACGTGTCATACCGCGAGTGATCAATAAACTGCGGACCCTTCTGAAAAAATAAAAATGTTCTACATCAGTTTGATGAGAGTGGTGACAAACAAGAATTAATACGTTATTTTATGCATGTATGACAAAAATGAGCTGTGATTTATAACAGTAAAACATTAGAGGAATTTGAATTAAGAAAAAAAATAAATGCAGCGACCTTGATTTTTTTGTTTAAAATCGATTTTTTTTTAATTTAAAAAACTGAAATTTCTTGTCGGTTAAATACTGATTAACTTTGGTAGGAAACAGTTTTCTAATTTGTGCGGCACCCTGTATATTTAAAATTGTCATTAAGGGCCCTAATAAAAAAATTCACAGAACTGCTTTTTTCATTTTTGCATGTAACCTTGTAAACAATAATATTTTGGAAAATCTTTTTTGCAGATCATTTAGTAAACCAATGCTTATAATCGATGATAAAAAATCAGGTCGTTTGGTACAATTATAAAAAGGTTATTCCATTTTGAAAGGTGTACGAACACTTCGTACAACCACTGTATATCCAAATGTTTACAATGCTAAATTTTGCGTTTAGGTTTCACAATGTATACCACCTGCGTGATATGGTTGGCGTTCGTGCCGCTGTATTTCGGTACCGGCAGCAACGTCGCCCTCAGGATCACCTCGATGTCAGTGACTATCAGCCTGTCAGCGTCTGTGACTATAGCGTGTTTGTTCAGTCCGAAGGTAATTTCACTGGGATTCAATCTGCGTTGGCTCGAGCCTTCTGTAAAACGATATCCACGTTTTTTTGCCTTTTGTTCGGACAGTTGTACATTATCCTGATCCGACCGGAGAGGAACGTTCGTCAGAGCATGATGCCGGCCAGATACAGCACGACCAAAAGCTCAGCGGTGACGGCGACAAATGTCTCGAGCATGATAGCGCCCGTGACGCTGACAGGTGCCACGTGCGATCAGAATAAAGCTGTCAAGAAGCACATTATCAGCACCATTGACTGCTGGACGCAGAGCGAGTGTGAGTGACTATTGGCTGACTGTGGAAATTGTTCTCTGATGCGACTGCACTATTGTCTGTCAATTCTCGATTCGCGCCAAGCCTTTCTATTCATTTTCTTTCCGCGTCTACGCGCATTCTGAACTTTTATCGTTTCTGCATGAACCTCGCCAATCGATCAATCAAAAATAATATCTTCCACACCTCGAGCCAATTTAAATCCCCATAAATACATTCTTGTACTTTTTAGGAAAATTTTGATTCGATCTAATTTGTAGTAACTCTACGAAATCTGAATGTTGAAGAAGTATTACACTCGCAACTAATTCCACAGGAAAATAGCGTGGACGCGTACGCTGGAAATAATACCATAATCACGAGAGACTGCGGGGTAGCAGGGTTGAAACAGTATAACTTGCCCGATTTTATTAAAAAGTTGGAGAAAAAAGGATTATACGAATCTCGTTATGAAACGCTGCCTTAATATCTTTAATCTACCGGGATCGTAAATATCGTGGCTAGCTGGGCAATTATATTTTTCGGTATTAAAGCTTTAAAACCGCGGTAATACGGGCAACGGATAAAATAATAGAAAAATAATATAATACCGGCGGGGATCGTAACTTTCCCTTGCCGGAAACGTTTAAAATCGCGGCGGGTTTTATTTTCAAGCGACACCGGTTAAAATATTTCCGTGGCGAGCTCGGTTTCGGACGGTACAGAGAAAAAGAAAGTGTACATTTACAACAATCGCGCGGGTCGCTTCTATTTTAACAATATTCGTTAACAGCGTTTAACGCGACTAACGAGCTCTGCGAAGAAAACGCTACTGGCACCGTGTTTTCCCGGCCGTTTCTCTATGCAGCCTGTTTCGCGCTGTTCTCTTTACGCAGAGAGCAACCGCAATTTTTAATTAAGCGTTTCGGTAAAAAAATTCAGAGAGAGAGAGAGGTGAGGGCGATTTTTGAGTGGCTGGTACACACAAGATCGCCGACGGCAAAACATTCGCGGCAAAGAGATCTCCTTGCTAGAGAGTCTTTTAAGTAAACTAATCCCTGGTCTTCACGATTTATTAAGTGACTCGCTGATCGAACCTCTTCCTGGACGAGAGTTTAGTCTGCGAAGAAACAATGTGCACAATCTAATTGAATTTTTCTCCAAAGATGAAAAGCAACCAATTTAGAGCTTGAGATTTTTACTGTTTGTGATGTACATCATTTTTAATCAAATGGATGTTTTGAGTGGAAAATATGTTCTTTAGTTTTCATTAATTTTCTGCGGGACTTTCACCAACACAGTCGTGGTATTTTTCAAATGGAAATGTGACATCAAACATGATGTAATTCCGATGATATTTACTTGTGTAATGAACGATGAAAATTTTGAACGCAAAGGACAGCATAGGGAAAAGAAAGGGTCGCGGAGAGTCGAAAAAAATTTGTCAATAATATTAAATTATTATAAAAATTTAATAAATTTTTCAATAATAATAGATTATTATGAAAATTTAATAAATTTTTCAATATTAAATTTTCCACATAAATACAATAAAACCTCCCAATAATATTAAAATTTTTATATAAATTTAATACCCCTTAATAATATTAAACTTATTAATATTAATAATATTAAGCTTTCTATATAAATTTAATAAATTTTTGAATAATATTAAATTGTCCACATAAATACAATAAAACCTTCCAAACGTTCTTCGTGTTCATTCCCGGGACATTTATCGAGAAACCACTGTGCACAAAAATTAACAGGAGAATGATTGTTTTTCTACAGTTGCGCATTTTTTGCTGGCAGATTACGAGCTGGAGGTGAAGGACCAGAAAAATGGCAAACCAGCGCCGTCAGTGATCTCGCGACTGACGCAAACCTCGAGCAACGACCTCGAACAAAGTGGAACAGTGGGTAACAAAGACGCAAAGGAGAATCCCACATCGACGACGACGACCAAAGAGAACGCGAACACAACGAAGCAAATAAACAATAACGCGAGGATAGGCAACGGGCCGGTGAGCCAAGCCGACGTCTCCTTATAGCAGCAACCCTCCCCGGAGTCCGCAATTTTGAACCTGAAACCAATCTCGAAGAAGCCCGTAGTTGTTTAAACATAACGTTTTGTAAATACGACTGACTGTACATCGAGGCGACGATACGAGAGAGAGAGAGAAAAAAAGTGTTTCGATTGTCCTCTGAAGCACAAACGCATTATTTTAGCTTTACCGGAAGTGTGCGGGGAGGTCTGTGAATTATTAGACTCGAGTTCTGAGAATCAAGAGTCTAACCGTTCGGAGCTGTTCTTGAGAAGTTGCGCCCTGTTTGCGATATTATTTGCAATCACGCAGTTGGTCCATGCTTGCGCAAGGTAGGAGGAGCTCGAAACTTCACTGACGAAACAGAAAAATCTAAGTTCGCAGAAAAATCCACAGTCTACTCGTAACAATTCTTTTTTCTGTCGTACGATACTCGATTAACATTTTAAAAAACATGCATGGCAAATATCTCCTGCTACCGTGTGCAAGCGAGGTGTTCATGGTGTTCAAATGCAATAAAGATTTTTGAAAATTGTAATCGACAACGCGAAACCATAGAAATCCACTACGGAAAGAAAACAAGCTCACAAATGCATGGTACTGATAATTGTCTACGAAGAACACTTTTTTACGAGAGAACATAATATAGTTTACCGTTTGTAATCAGTGCACCAAAGAACTGTCCAAATTATTCTAAATAATAATCTTTCGTATACTTTCTCCGGAAACTCTAGAGAGCTGTGAACTATATTCAGTCTAATGATTTGCACACCTCTTGTGTTATCGTGTTTCATGTGTACTATACAAAAGTATTACCCAGTTTGGTGGAGGTATTGCGTTAATTAAGGTAAAATTACAACGTGAATCTTCGTACTTCCTGTATTCATTAGCCTGCAGGTGTTCATGCGAATTCAGTGTGTTCGAAGTCAGTCTGCAAGAATATCAATCGGATAGATGTTCATTTTTTATCGATTTCATTCTGAACACGAAGACATTCAACGTTTATTTCGGCGTTTTCAACATATCATTGTATACGATAACTACTTATTCAAATGGAAGACTACAAAAGTATTTGAACGAACCACAAAAAAGATTTTTAAAACGAGTAACATTATGGTTCGTTCAAATACTTCCGTGTGCGACTGTAAAGACATTTTTAATTGTCAAAAATTAAGGTCGTCTGATTCTCTTTTTACACGAGTATGTTTTTTACAGAGCTCTTACATGGTCCTTTCAACGCGTTCAATTTAATCTGATCTGTTTCGTTTAATTCGGCCTATTTATATTTTTTATTTACATTTCTATGTTTCATGTATATTGACATGGTTTCTGACACGCGTTCCGCCATGAGAAAAGAGATCCAGACGAATCGTACAATTTTGGTCTGCGTTCAAGACGAACAATAAAGCATTTCGTTGCGTTCCTCGTTCAAGCGAATTGTTATTTAGCCGAACAACCATAAATCGTCCACCGTAATAGCAACGTTCGCCATTAATCCCGGCCGAAACCATTAATGTCGCTAAGTATCGGACAACACGCACCGTTCGCCAAAGGTGACGCATAACCATCGACTTTAATTAATTATTAACTCGCATGTTAAGAACTGCTCTGGTTTTCTCTGTGATCATAGCATAATACGTGGAATTAATCACGTGGATTGCGTATAAATCTCTTTTGTACATACGCCGACCATTTTCACGGTGCACGTTAACGCGACTCGCTAATTAATAGACGAACACGAGACGAGATACTGTAAATAAAATAGTCGGAGTGATTGTGTGTTGTAAAGATATACGAACGAATACGGAAGGGAGAAGCGAGACGAGAACATTGAAAGTTAGCCAGATCGTTGCCAAATGCGAATAATTGCGCCGAATGATACGAACAAAAAGAAAAATCAAAACGAGGCGATTCACCGGTATCTGTAATTTTTGTAAAAAAAAAAAAAAAATAGAAAAACCAATTTGAAAAGTGAGACAAAACGATAATCCTATTTAACGAGATCTTTTCTGTACATATGACTATATATCTCTGTAAATATATCTAATACGAGATCCTAGAAAATAAGACACTTCAAGAGGAAAGTTTAAAAACACAATATACGTATTCGATACTAACTATGAAACTCGCTTTAAACGATTTCGACTACACGATCGTAGTAGACTATTAGGGGATCTTTTTTCCTTCTTTTCGACTCCTCTCTGCAGACTATAGGAATTGCTAAACGTAGAACTTAAATGCGGCGCGTGTTCCGAATGTTTTCTCGTAAAACTATAATCGCTCTAATTTGAATAGTTGAAATTTATATGAGAACGAAGAAAGAACGACATTGTTCTGTAGCGTCTGTTGTACATAAGTGTGCGAACTGTAAATTCTTACGTAGAGTCGTGACTATAAGCACAAACGATACACATATCCCACACTATCCTACGCGTAGACACTGCGAGGTTTCATTTGTAGCGATATAGTCACTGGAAAATGTTCAATATCCTCGAGATTATTATTCATTCGTAGACCACGTCTAGCGTCGTTGCGACTATACAGGATGATTCCGAAGCAATGTTAAAGATCTACGAGTACGAGATTAACAAATGTACGAAATTTTAGATCACGAAATAGAAGAATTTTCTAGAAATGAATTCCCAAATATCGGATTGGTGTCTGGACTAGAAACATTTCTGAAACGATGTCGATTATATTGGACGACGTAGAATCATCCTGTGTATTTGAGTGTAGAAAATTTTCATTCTTCGATTTGTAAGGATCGTGCCAGACTTTGGGTACAAATGAGCCCGGTACCCATTGTTTGGCTTTCGAAAGATTTGATTTTTCGTTCCGATTAACATTTTCAACGACTAAATGTAAAGCTTAGGTGTTAAGCATTTTAGAGATCGGCAATCATTAGTTTGATTTTTCGCGGTGACATTGGCCAGACGGAACAACGCAAATATAACTTGACCGTTTCCAAACGATAATCCTAATACGGCCGGGTGTGTAAATATTATTTAAGGTGGCAATTGTAAATATATCTGCGTAATAAACAGCGAGTCACGAAACGAGATAAAACAACGTTTAGTTCATACGGAACCAATTTAGTCGTAACATTCGACAGTGTTAAGAGTGCGGAGAAGCAGCCGGCGCACCGATAAATTATTTAAAAGAATCAAATGATGCAATGCAATGACAATGTCAAGAACTTTTAAAAAAATAACCACGTTCAAAACTGTTACGGTCTAAGCATATTTTAAATACGTACGAGCGCTAAGGTAGGAACACAAGTATAAGTGGATATTACGATGTATTCATTAAAGGGGACAACAATGAATGAAAAAAAAATAAAATCTATTGTAAGAGTAACCGAGTATAACTGCTGTTATTGATCCTCGCGAAATCCTTTCAAGACACCCCATAGAATAATCCAGAACTACTAGATTTTTATTTTAAAGACTGTAAAAATCAGTTTACTCCGCCAAGACGACGTTCCATGTACAGTGGATGTAGAGACTGATAAATTTCAAACAAAACTGTGAATCGGTATACGAATACTTTCTACACCCACTATAAACTAAGAAACGTCATTAACTTTTATTGAACATTCTGCTATATAATCGGTCGTTTAAATATTACATGCTAAAGGGAACTTCGTAGTTAATACACTTTATTCATTTACATTGTACAACACAATAAAATATTACATTATAATAAACACTTAACTGTACGTTTAGTCTAATTGGACCTCCAATACGTTCTGATTTCATTTTTACTTTCTCAATGAAATGATTGACTCTGTGTACTAATATCTTCGGTCGAAGTTCACAGAAAATTCTTTAACGACTAAAAACGATGTTGCAAGGAAATTACATTACAATAAATTTATACAGTATTCTCTCTTTATAGGTACACCATCGGAACCAGCAACGAGTGTAGAAAGAGTAGCAGGCACGATTACAGCGAGAGGATACTGTAAAAGAAATTGTTTTTCGTTATTCGAACGTATTGTAGCGATTACAAGTCATCTGGACTTGTTTTAGTTAACGCTTTAATTAATCAGTCTGATTCCTCGATTCCACTGCGCAAAGGATAAAAGATACCCTGCTATGGATCATCTCGATCGTCCTTATTCATGCCGCAACGAGGTGCATGTTCTACAATAAGCGTGAGACATGTTTCAGGAGGCGTTTTATTTCTCAAAAAGTACAAAAAATTACAGTGAGAATGATGCGCCGCTCGTCATCATTGTCGTGCCAGGCAGAGAGACAGAGAGATGATCCGACCAAGTTTCCGATTTTCCACGAGGTTTCACCTGAACAGGTAGACTTCTCATTTCAGATCATCGTTCAGCTCGTGGTGCTTTACCGGGTTAGTGGATCCTGAAAATCCCGATTAGGCAATATCATTTATGATTAGCATGCCATAGATACATTCGTGGGACTGAGGGCACATACAATCGATCAATCCAATCTACCAAATGATTCGATACCCTAAAATATCATTTTTGGATTCTTTCAATTTTAGTAACACGTTACCTAATATAACTTGAATAAAAATGGATTTACTTGAACAAGTCCAGTGCTAATAGAAGTGACAGTGAACCTAGTTAATTCTGCTAACGTGTATCTCGGCTCGGAGAAACAAGGAGATGCATTCAAGGGTGCGAAAGAATAGAAAAAGCCTCGCTAAAATAAATTTTTTGTTTATTCCATTAGCAATTACAACGCTTTGACGTTCGACTTGACATTCCTCGTTCGCTAAGCAACGACGTTCGTATACCGTCACGCTCTCCTAAGCATACAACCTTCCTTTCCTTTCTTTTTCTCCTGTAATCCTTTTCCTCGATCTAACTAGTTGCATTTTGTTCTCCCACTCTCTCGCGGCTAAATATATCGGTTTCTTTAGAAAAAGAGAATGTAAGAAAGAACGGTTCGACACATACGACGAAGAAAGGATCGATACTCTTTTAGACGCGAATGTGTGCGATTTGCCAAATGTATACAGGTCGTCTTGTAGTCTGTCTGAGTATAGACCCTCGTAGAATATTACAAAATTCGGAAGTTTATTTATAAAAGTACTTTTCTCCCGTCTGTTGTGAAAAAGAACGTATTATTATCTGTTTTATAGTTTTATGTATTCGAAGACAATCACGTGTAGTGATTGTAGCTAATTAATTACATGAGCCAGTAAATTTTAAATCTCCAGTCTCAAAGATAAAATTAAGGGAACGTTTATAATATTCTCTACTCGACAAACTCCTCAGTTTTTACAATCTCGGTTAATTTGCTAATAGACTGTACAGTCGTAAAAAATTAACGAGCAGGCAATTTTTTCCCAAAACTTTTAATTCAATGATATGGATTGGAAATCAAATAATATGACAAATACAGGTTTGCGACTTTGTTTTCCCTAAGAACCTAATTTATCAAGTCATCTTCGTGCACTCGGACATTACTTACAGTCGGACAGTATTTGAAGAAACTTCTATTCCTATGAATATTTGAGCGAAGACTTGTTTGAAACCGAATTCACCCAGTTCCGAGGATTCTCGCGAAACGAAGGTAAAAAAGAAGAATAAAGATATTTTGTCAAGTAATGAGAAACGTTCTCCCAATGAGATCTTCGATAAAAAATGTTATTCTACATTTTCCCCACCATTTTGCCTCTTAGAATCAATATGTATACTCTTATCACTGGTTCGTTCATCATCCTACATCATCTCCTTCTTCATTCATCTTTAACACACAACACAAACAATATAATGTTAAAAACAGTTTGTAGATTCCGTGTAACAAAAAGATGGAACAAAGACAACAGTGATCTATAATTCTTTGGCACATCAACTGTATACACAGGAGTCGTTTCTTTCGAAGTGAAAACATTTCCCTTGAGTTAGCAGTGTTACTCCTTGATTATGTTACCCATTATCGGTCGCGATTTACATTAATTTAGGACTGCAAGGATTTTAAGTGTCAATGAAGTGTGCTAATTGGGATCCTGTTATCAATAGAACACGTTTCATGGGGATAGAAGATAACTGAGCTTATATCTTCCAGTACTTACCACTGCTTTTCATACCTTTGATCTTTATTTGCTTCTTCTTTAGATCTGGAGGAATCGATAAGGCTTCTCTACTAGATTCACTTCCTCCTGCACTAGAACTACCTCCAGGCATATCAGCCTCCTGCACTCCGCTCGCAATAATTTGTGCTATCTTCTTCTTTATATTGGCAATCTACCAAAAAATTGCAAACCCATAAGAAAAATGCTACCACGTTCCTCTATACCCATCTCACAAAATACTTACATCTCTCTGTATTCTTTCTTTGTGATTCGTTGCTTTCTGCTTCTCCAGATTAGCTCTGGTAACTTGATCTTCAATACACGCCAACACTGTGTCGCAAGCCTGACCCCAAGCAGCTAATGTTTCGGCCACTACATTGGTGTCAGCTGGTCTAACGTCTCGTCCCAAACCCGCATAATCCACTTCTAACTGTGAATTCTTTTGATCTAGCTTGCCGTGTATGATATCAGCATAAATCGCTTCAATTATTAAATCCTCTAAATCTCTAACATTCTTTATATCTAACTCCTCAAGGAGCACAGAGTACGGTATACATCTGGACTTTGTGGCTAGTGTTACTATAGTTAAGTGCTGCAGCTTCTTCTTCTGCGTGGGAGTTAACTCCAGAACCTTGTCTTTGTTTTCTAAGTATTCTTTGTAGGTACCGTAAGCGAATAAGTTCAGCGTGTTCCAGTATTGAACGTAGGGCCCAGTCTCTAGCTCTTTGATATTGGGCATATCTAACAACTCCCCGAACACATTAACACCTGGCGTTTCTACGGCTTGCTTTATTAGTTCTATGGCAGCTGCCCCCTTGGCAGTTTTTGCGAGCAGTACAAACTGCTCCAAGGGGTTGTTAGCAGACTTTTGTGGTTCAGTGGTTGTGCCACCAGTCATTTTGGTCCTGTCGAATAGAGATGAACTATTAAGAAAGACTCTCCACTGGCAATTATCAAGGGAAATGTATAATGCGTGCGGTATAAAAATAATTTATTAAAACGTGAAACAAACATACGAGAGAAGGTACCCTGTGACAAGACTAACTTTTCTTAATGTTTCATCGATTATCTATTGGAAAATAGTTGTTAAACTTTAATATTACATATTTTGCAGGCTAACCGTTTAATATCGCGCAGAAATTGAAAAAGTCAGCAGGGCACTAGGGGATATCCATCATTTTAAATCACTATAGATAGGTTAGAAAAATGACTAGACAAAATAAGAACGCGTCGAAAAATTTTTGTTGCCCTCTAATCGCACCGCAAATTTATTATTATATAATTGCGACTTACTCCGTTCGATGTTTACAAATATGAAATATCTTTTTCCACTGAATATACCTTCAGGTGTGCACAAGTATGCGAATCCTGAAGTAATGCGAATACAACGGTGTAAGTTCTGCCACAAGAAAGGAATGATACCCTTATCAATCCTTTTACTACGGTCTACTGATCTTCGTAGAACAAAACAGGGTATATCGGCAAAGCATGACGCGAGAGCATTGTTGAAAAAAACACTCGGGGCCGAAGATGTATTTTCCCTGAATCGATAAGGTTCTTCTCAGTTCTTTGTGAAGTTCTCGGCGAATGTTGCCGGTAGTGGAATCAAGTGGAATCCACAGTGGAACAGCGCATTCTAGAGACGAAACTCGAACGTTTCTACGTTGTCAAGGCCACGCAACATACCGGGTGGTTCACGAGAAACAGGCCACCTAAATAACTCCGTTAGGATTAGAGATAGAAGAAAATGTTAGAAACAAAAGTAGTACTGGGGGTAGAGACATTTTCTAGTAATGTCACGTGGGTACCAGTACAATTTTTTTTCTCTAACATTTTCTTCTATCTCTAATCCTAACTGAATCCTAACGGAACTATTTAGGTGGGGAGGAGCTCGATTGGACACAGTACGATTGCCCACTTAGCTATTGGGCACATATCTTTTGGAAACAGCATCATTCGACACATCCCTATTGGGCACAAGTAGGATAGGGTTAGGATGCCCCCTTTCTATCTTATTTTATTTTATTTTGTTGTATTTCCTTTTCCTTTTTCTTTTTCATGTGTCCAATGATGCTATTTCCAAATATTCCCAATAGCTAAGTGGGCAATCGTACTGTGTCCAGTGCGTGGATCCGAGGCACCAATTCGCACGCGATGGCCACAAGATGGCGGCGTCTTCAGCTTCAGTAACAGCAAAATGGGGTACCTTAAGTACCCCGCAGAATTTTACAAAATTATTAGTATATACATATAAAAGGTAAAGGGTTAAATTACTCTTAAAATGTTAGCAATTAAGTTTCAAGACGGAACACATGTCCCACCAATAACACCGGTACACTTCCGCCAATATAACTGCCATAGAGCTCTGGCCGCTCTGCTACCTTATTCTAGACACGGCACTGTTTTTGCGCCATCTGGTGGCCATCGCGTGCGAATTGGTGCCCCGGATCCACGCACTGACTGTGTCTAATGGAAGGCCTCTCATTTAGGTGGCCTGTTTCTCGTGAACCACCCGGTGTATAGAGACACGAACGGCAAGGATTATGACAGCACTTTCGTTTCTGGATATAGTCTGTAGTTTCTGAACATGCTAAAAGGAACAACTTCAATAGGTTGAGACTGTTTGACAGAAGAGAGGGGAATGTGTGTTCGTGCGCGAATGCGAACGGTTTATGTTAAATAGTATTTCCAAATGATCGTGCCGTTTGATGGGAAACAGTGAACGGAAATATTTCAAGATTGCAGTTCGTCAGACGAGATTGCGCTTGAAAATTCCGCGGAAACGTATAGTATAAGATGAAGCCTTTAATCGAGTTCGAGGAATGTTTGCGAGACACGCCAAAGTTTCGGTGAGAATTGGTTTAACTCTCGAGCTCTCTCTCTAACGTCGTACAAGCAGTCGTTTTATTCCGTCGCGCTATGCACACCTTGTTTACTATGATTGAGCTTGTTGAATGCACCACGTTCCTTCGCGAATCGATGGCTCAGAACTTTATGTTTTTAACATCTGTACCCTCTCCTCCTACAGGTCGTGCATCGAGGAAGTGGAGACGAACGTTGATCTACTAGAACAAAAGCTAGACAAGGTATAGCTGCAAACAGGTTGCACTGTCTTTCTACGCAACGCTTATTAAATTTATCGATACATTTCTCTGCGGGCTGGGTTGGGTGTTAATCGATCGACAGGTTTACTTTGATCGGTTAATTAATCGCCACGGTTTCAAATTGAAGTAATTTTAAAAATTGATTTAATCGATCGATGAAATTGGTTCTTAATTACTAATAATAAATAATCGCTGATTCAAAATAGTTCTCGTTAATCGTTTATTAAGTATCGTTCAACCCTGTCCGAATGTTAAATTGTCACCTTTGTCTATTCTGCATTTTTTTGTAGGTATTGAAAAATTGTAGCCAAATGATTGACACTGGGAAACTTTTTATAGGACAGCAAAGGTAAGCTGAAAAAGTTGTTGGAATTTCAAACGAACGGAAATGATTAATTTGGTTGAATGAACTGAGCAACTGAAAAAATATGTTAATTGTTTCAAATGGTTTTGCTCCGCATTCGATGGGGGAAGGGAGATTCTGAGCAATGAGGAAATCAGGAAACATGTATGAATTACTGCCTCTGTTAGGAGTGACTCATACTTGTGGCCTCTGTTCTACACAATGATGAGTGATACTGCTTGCCATTCTTGGAATATGGAAAACGTTCATTCAGTTTTTCTTAACTAATTATGAATTTTGAATATTTATGTATTTTGTAAACTGTTTTAAATCATACGTAATGTCTTGGAATATATAAGTTGCTCCTGAAATATCTTAAATATTTCTCTCATTCTTAACAACACCATAAAGTGTACTAAAATTATTATTATATAAAATATAGTATATTTTGAGGGCATCGATGAATTTTAAATACAATTATATATTTTTATTGTCGTTATGCAATTGTCAAAATCAAAACCAAGTCATGACCTACAATACCGTGACTTTCATGTGACCTCAAGTATGAAAAATCCATGAAATTCATTTTAGAGTTCGTAGACATTAATTTGAATTTTTTGTACTAAAGGTCATTACGTCATAGGTCACTGAATTGCTCATAATCTTCATAATTACGCAACAACGATCAAAAATATTTGGACTCGTATGGAAAAATATCGATGACCTTGAAATCTTGGAAAGTATGACCTTGAGAAAAAGTTTTCCTCAACATAATATTTGTACCTTTGGACCAAGTGAATTTTTCCGTAGACATTTTCTTGTATCCTCAAAAATAAGAAAGATATTTGAAACAATCGAGTTGTGTAGGTCACTCTGTTAATTTTTTTCTACTATTTTTAACAACCATATTTTTTTGTAGTCAATTCTCCAATAGTCTCTGGGAGTTATCACTCTACTTTAACGATGATTCCGAGATAATGGCCTTCCTAAACAAATTAATCCATGCTTTACAAGAAATGAACAAGTTTCATACTATTTTATTAGATCAAGCATCTAGGACTGTGATTAAAGATCTTAATTCATTTATAAAAAGGTAAGATCGGCTCAGAATATATACCTCAATCGAACTAGATTTTGTACATATTATTCAGATGTATGTGTAATAATTTTCATAATTCAACAGTGACATCAAAAGGGTGAAAGAGTCGCGTCACTACTTTGAGAAAATCTCTGCCGACTTGGATATAGCTTTAAACAAAAACTCGCAAGTCCCAAAGAACAGACCAGCTGAGTACGAAGAAACTTCCAATATTTTATCAGCCACTCGATCATGCTTCCGGCATACAGCTCTAGATTACATTCACTCGTTGACGATGATACAGGCTCGCAGGCGGCACGAGATACTGGGCACATTACTTAACTACATGAACGCCTGTATCACGTTCTATCACCAAGGTAGCGATCTTGCGCAAGACTTGGATCCATTTTTGAAAGATCTTGGAGAGGACTTAATTAAAATGAGAGCCGACTCGGTGAAGCTCGAGAAAGAAATGGAGAACCGACATATTTACGTTACGAACAGAGACTTAATACCCTCTCTAGCACCCGGTAATCCTAGAATGGAAGGCTACTTGTTCAAACGCACCACCAATGCGTTTAAAACGTGGAACAGAAGATGGTTCTGTTTGAAAGACCAACAGCTCGTGTACAGAAAAAGAATTGGCGATAGTGACTATACAGTCATGGAGGAAGATCTTCGTCTTTGCACTGTGAAACCAGTGGTAGACTGTGATAGAAGAAACTGCTTCGGTGTTCTGAGCCCTGCAAAGTAATTTATCTTCCATAATCTTCAATATACTCGTTCACTTTTCTCTGTTTAAAACCGAAAATAATTTGCAGAAGTCACATTCTGCAAGCGGACAGCGAGGAAGCGTATTTGGCATGGGTAACTGCCGTGCAACAAGCAATAGGTGCTGCTATTCAAAGGGAATTACAATTACAGACTATTAGGGGATCGAGCAGACAGTCGAAACCTAAATCATGGTAATCGAAACTGCACTAGATCTATTGCAATCGATAGAACACACGTAGAATAGATAATTTACAATGCTTACTATTCACAGCAGGATTTGGGAACAAATCCTGAAGATTCCTGGGAACGATATCTGCTGTGATTGTGGCGGTGCTAATCCGAGGTGGGCCAGTATCAACCTAGGAATCACATTGTGCATAGGCGAGTCAATTTTACTATGCATAAAATGCAGGAGTCACCGTGACTATTTCAAATTACACGTAAATTGCTAACGATGACTAGCAATTCACTGTGATACTCCATGATACAAGAAATTTAATTATTAAAGTCTCGGTGCGGTAGACGCGGTCATAAAATAACCAAGTCAGGGCCACGATATAAGTTTGTGAAAAACACGGCTATTGGACTAATAATGAGTGTTTACTGTACGACTTTTCGACAATTTTCAAGGGAGTACTGTAACTACCATTAAAGTATTCCTTAAATTTTCAGAGTGCTCCGGAGTGCACAGAAGCTTAGGCGTCCACTACAGCAAAGTGCGTTCGCTGACGCTAGATGATTGGGTGCCGGAAGTATTAAAAGTGATGGCAGAGCTCGGGAACACTGTGGTGAACAATATCTACGAAGCCCTGCCGATTCCTCCCGACATGGTTAGAGCCACGCCAAAGTGTGCCGGGTATGTAGCAAGTGTGAACAATGTTAGAGAAGTTGTAAATCTAAATTCGGATCCATTTTCTGTCAACAGCAACATTCGTGAAGCGTGGATAAGAGCGAAGTACGTGGACCGTAAATTCGTGAAGCCGTTCAGCAACATGATTTCATCCGGACTGAATACGACTCACGACAAGATGCACTTTAGGAAATGGAGCGTCCGCAAACTGCGTCGCAGGCCGCGAAGCTGCGACAAGATTGGTAACGTGGACAAGACGACAACGCTGTCTTCGGTGAAAGAAGGCCAGCACTCGACGAGTTCAGACGACAGCAAGCACACGTCGATAGAGAGCTTGAGTTCCATGGACAAAGCAAAGAAGATTGAGCGAAGTTCCTTAAGTTCCGATGATAGTATGAATCTAGATCTGAAGAATGAGTCTACCCTACATGGAAAGCTACTAGCGCGACCCCGCAGCGAGATAAGAGAAACCGTTGTGAAAACTGTCGATAGCAATACTGAGCCGAGCGTCGAAAACGAGCCTAAGCTCGACTCCTTGGAGGTAGCAGACAATACGATATCCAACTCAGAGACTAGTTTATCGTTGAAAAGCGAAGTGTCCTTAACCGCGGAGATTTCCGACGTCAAAGACGTCATAGAGAATAAGGATGTCGGGACCGAGAAGCAGTGTACAAAGAGAATAGAATCGGACGTGCTGATGTTCGGGTGCGATCTACCAAAGCCATCGATCGATAATAGCTTAGAGTTAAGTTCGGATCAGGACTCCACCGTCGGCGAGGACGAAGAGTTCACCGACGAAGAGGACATCGAGAATTTGCATCCCGACATGCTGCTCTACAAAGCCGCAACTGCGCACAATCTTCCCGTGATGTGCGCAGCTTTTGCGACTGGTGCTGATAAGTCCTGGTCAAATGTCAATGATAAAGGACGCAACGCTCTGCATCAAGCCATTATAAGCGTAAGCATCGCCCCCGTCACGCGTTCCTCTAGTTATATCTTTGGTTGCCAGGAAAAACGCCGCATATCACAATTTCAACAATTTCAAAAAAGGATTCTATATCAACTATATTTGATTTTAGGGATCTGTGATGTCTTGCGAATATCTCATTCTTAATGGTGCCCGCATAAATTGCCAAGATACCGACGGGAAAACTGCACTATATTTGGCCACCGAGTTAGGTATGCAAAACAATAAAATTACGAAGCATACGTCATTCGGCTTTGTACTAAATTAATGTATTTTTGTGCTGCCATTTTAGGTCATACTGCCCAAGTTTGTTTACTCCTGAAGCATCGTGCAAACCAGCACATCGAAGATGAAAGTGGTGTGAAACCTCTGTCACTAGCTGTGAAAGAAGCTAACGCAGACATTGTTACTCTGTATGTATACAGACTGTTTAAATACTCACAGTAGAAATATACTATAAAAAAGTTATTTCATTTTTAAATGTGTACGAACACGTTGTACACCCACTGTAGAAGCGATCGAACTTTGTTACGAATTTGATTTTCGATTTCAGACTACGTCTCGGTCTCCTGAACGAGGAGATGAAAAATTCGGAGATTGGCATCAGCGGCGACGAGACGTTCAACGACGTCGTTCGCGATTTCAGTCAATTGGCATGCTCTCACCCTGAACGATTACAACGACGAAATGAAAGTAATCACGCGGCGCAGCCACCCGAATGAGGTTTAAGAACATGCAAGTCTTATTTGCAGAATGTAAAAAGCTTGCTACAACGCAAAGAGAAAAAGGAGAGGAGCGTATCGAGAATGTCGTCTTTCAGTTCCTTGCAGGGTAACAAAGTTGATTAACGAGGTGAGCATACAGGAATACGGGGACTGAAGTTCCACGGTATAGTAATCGAAAGAAAGAGAGATAGAGAGAACTGAGAATCATTGAAACAGAAAGTCTCTCTGCACTGATCGATCTCCTCGCGACAAAAATGTAATTTTATATCTCACTGATTTCCCTTTTTGTATTTACATTCGAACGAACCAAGAGACTTTCAAGATTCTTTGCCAAAAACACAAGGGAATATGTAAATTATATTTTGCTTACTCATGGTATAATGCTATCCAGTGATAAACTGTTCAGATCGAGGATGTCTCTTCCTTCCTCTCCACCCTGTACTCCCCCGAGAATTTGCAGGAAATAAAACGAGCCGCGAGATTTTATATTTCAAAGAAATATCCCTTCCACGAAACAACGGAATTTTGAGACTCTGAAAGTTTTGCACGTGCGAAAGAACGTAGACTATTATTAGCGGATACTTGTACAACGTTTATGTGATACGAGAAGAACGTGACAAAGTAGCGTTAACTCTGTTAATACGAGAAGTTTTACTATTTAACCGACCCGTTTTCAACATGATAGTATGGTCTAGCAAGATGTCTTTTGAAGAACCACAATTTTATACGTATATCTGTTTTTTATATACTTAATATTATCCAGTAGTGTATATACGGCTGGCACTAAAAGTAATTGTTTCAGTTTTATTCTTTTCCCATTGGGTTGGTGCACGTGAAGCTTTCTGCACTGTAATAAATAGACTGCAGCAGATGTTTATGCATTTACGCCAAATCTGAATGTGCATAACGCAAATCCCGTAGAAGATCGACTTCGTTTTCAATATGGAAAGTTTCGATAGGAAAAATAATCAAATTAGTGGTACAAGCGTAGAATTTTAAATGGCCTACTAGTAATACATTACGAAGAAGTAGGAAAAATCAATGTGATCGTGTATAATAAATTTTTAATGTGTGTTTCGAGCTGATTTAAGAAAAAAGGAGTATTTTACGTGCAACAATCCAATAATTGTAGCCACACGACATTGTGTAATTAGTATCGAACTATGATATTATTGATACATAGAGTTTATGTAGTTGATCTAGACGTTACATTTCTGAATAGTTATAACGCAGAACCCATTGAATTACCAAAATAGATTAAAGACGATTCTGTAAGTAGTTACTGATTAATATAGAATTTGTTGCCAAAAATGTGAAACGTTTGTACATACAAACTTAGAGATCTGATTACTATTCGATGTTGTATACTTGAGCAAATACTTTATTTCCGTGGGTCGTTCCGGGTCCACAAGAGCGCATAATTTAATGGAGTGTATAAGAAGAATCTTTCTATTCTCGAGTTTTGAATTGATCAAAATTTTTGGTTTATTACGTAGACGTACAGTGGGTGTACAAAGTGTTCGTACACTTTTTAAAATGGACAACTTCTTTATAATTGTATGAAACGATTTTTTATCATCAATAAGCATTGATTTAGTAAATGGTCTGCAAGAAAGATTTTCCAAAAAATTACAATTTACAAGGTTACATGCAAAAATAAAAAAAAGCATTTCTTTGAATTTTTTTGATTAGGGCCCTTATATGTTTTGCGGATCTATGTTTGTTACACACGAGCTGCAAGAAGTTAAAAATGGTGAAACTCGTAGTTTTACACGATTGTTGATCAGTTTCTGATTAAAATCTTTAATAAAATTAAAATGATTTTGATAAAATTTTCAGTATGTGCATAATTACTATAAATCTATAAAAAATAAATTTTAAATTTTCATTAAGGGCCCAAATAAAAAAGTTTTAAATGCCTTTTTTACTTTTGCATGTAAGCTTGTAAACAATAATTTTTTGGGAAATCTTTTCTGCATATCATTTCTTAAACCAATGCTTCCAATTAATTATAAAAAGTCAGGTCGTTTGGTACAATTATAAAAAAGTTATTCCATTTTAAAAAGTGTACGAACACTTTGTACACCCACTGTATAACGGTGTGCGAATTACTAGACAGATCTTTTGTGAACATTCATTGATTCGTTAGGTGAAACATATTTTTTATGTTTGACGGCAATGGATCAATGAGCGAATAATACTGTCATGATAAAATTAAACATGAATTTTGGACGATGATTGGTTTAGTGATAGGCACATCGCTATACACTTTTTCTCATGACAACGAATAAGTTATGTATCATTTACTTCCACTGTAATATTAGACATTGTTTTAACAGTATTGCTAAAAATCGTAATGTAATGCATGACTTTTGATGCATAGCGAAAGGAAAAGTTCGAAATCGACGGAAAAAAATAGATAGTTAAGTAGAGGCTTTATCAATAGTTGCGAAACAGCGTACAAAATCGAATCATTGGCACTTCTACATACGATTGAATATATATTTTATTGTTCGTTATATTGCTGTATTCTTATCGAATCTGGTATTCGATTTGATAAAAATCCGATTCTTTTATGAACGAGATCACACAACTCGACTACACAATAAATATCCGATACTCGTTGTCGCACAGATTGCGACAAACTGTTTTTCAGTTTTAATACAATATTGCGTAGTATATGTTATTTTGTTCATAGAGATTCGTAATTTTGCATGAACTCTAGAAGAATAATGGTGTTTGGTAATAATCCATGGACTGTTACAAAATCATTTTTCTCCAGTTGAAAGGCGAATTTTTAAAGAATCGATGCTTTATATTTGTACTTATATTTAGTCCTTATTTTTCTACATGTTTTTTACGCAAAACTGACAGGAAAATAATACGAACAGGGAGATAATACACTAAGCAAGTCTTTTCGATTCGAGAGAGAAACGTCTTCCACGAATATAGTAAGCTCTTGTAAAATCTCTTCTATTCGTTGATTTTCCGACGAGTAATATTTTCTACACGAAATTTAATTGATCCCGATGAGAATCAACGGTACTGTCTACTTATGAAACATTGTTACGATATTCCTCATTTGCGTGAACACGAGTTGGACGAGTGCTATTGTTTCACTGTTACGATCCATTACATTGAAAATGTGAACGAATAATGTACAATACTGTAAACAGACTTCATAAAGCAAGAATTATGCAAGCGAACCGTGTTCTGTTAATTTATCCATCATTTTACTAAACTGCATTAATTCTATCCCAGTTTAAACCAATTCTAAAACAATACTATTTTTTTCACAAAAATTTACATTGCTGCAAAATATCAGGAAAATTGTAAACAAATTTTACTGACAAAAAATGTAATTCAACGCGAGTCTACTCTCGAAATTTAATTATTAAATTAAACATTCTCTAATAAGACAAACGTGGTACACAAAATTCTGCATTTTAATTGCAGTGACAGTCTATTACCGATTAAAATAAAAATTACCAATGTCACGGTATTTAAAATTCTTGTTACCGATTTGGAAGTTACTATTTTTTATGGGAGGGGGCCACTGATAGGACAATCTGAAATTGCCCGGTTCACTGGTCGAAGATGGTGGACATCGATCCGTCGGATCGACAAGGGACTTGCGCAACGAATTATTTGTCGTGAGAACGATGGAAATACGGCGCAATTCATGAACCGTAGATCGATAAATTATCTGAGGGAACGCATATGCATACGCACAATTTACGCGTTACTCTTGCTCGGTTGCGTAAATTAATCCAAACGGGTCAATACCCTATCGCTGCAGTTATCAGTTTACTTACATATACGTACACGTACGCACAGGAACTATGCGGGCTAATTTATCAGAGATTTTTCTATCTTTCTACGAGAGTGTTACTCGTTGTCTTACTAGCATTTGTTTACGACCGAAGGAAGCTGTCTGATACATACATGAATGACGCGAGAAACAGATTTTTCACGTTGATACAATCATAAACATCCATACAGCAGAAAAAATTATTTTTCTGGAAGCTCTAATAACGTTCTACCAATAATAAGCTCCCCTTGTACCGAACAATTCAAGTTTTTTAAATGATTGAATACGTATAATACTTTATCTTATCTATTCGGAGCTATTTGTAAATTAACAATATTAGAATAATGAATTTAAACTAATATTATGTTCTGGTTGCATTAATTGCACCACTATTCATTAATTGCACTATTCAAGGTTCTAAAACATTAAAATATATGAAAACAAATAGTACGCGTCAACTAAATAAATTCTTCATAGTAAGTATAATTACAGAAAAGAAAACGCTCGATACTAATTATATTCCTTCAGTGATCCATAAAAATAAGAGGAAAAACAGCTTGGAGTTTGTCAACAGTGTTCTACTTACGTGTCAGCGTAATCATTCTCGGAGCACACGATGATTTTCTGTCGAGTCGGCGAACTTTTTCGCGGTCCACTGAAAGAAAAGCTCTCGGTCAGCCATCGCGGTTCGATCATTGGCGTGTCACTAGCGGAAAAGCTCGGTGATCGTCGATCGTCGATCCTGGATTGGCTCGATCCGCGCCACAGCTGATAAGAAAACCGCATTACCATTGGCTGGACCTGCCATTCCGATAAAAGCCGTTGTTTGTCAGCGGAAAACGTCGATCTTTTTGCATCGAGGCGCCTGTTGCACGCGTCGATCTTTCCGACACTCATTGATCCGTCACGTGCAAACATCGTTTCCCACACTCCGTCCCCCCTGTTTACTATTCGACGTACGCGACCCGAACACAAACGCACAGTAGCAAAATATTCCTTTCGTCCTTTGAACCCGACTAATTTAATTTAATCCAATCGCTGATCTTGTTTGCGTTGCAAATATTATTTCCTCGTACTCGGACGCGTTCAAAGAAATTCTTACGCCGGTGCCTGCCGGTTTACGTCAGACGCAGCGTCTCCGTTTCGATAATGCGATTTCCTTGTTTATCTTGCTCGCCATCCTGCACGATTGCAATTTCTTTCGATTTTTCACGTGCTAGATTGTTTTCGTCGGACGTCGATCTCTTTTGCTTCGCACGCGGATCGTTTTCGCGAGTGTTCACCGGTGAAAGGTGATTTCAAGTGTACGGACGCATTTTCGCGGGGAACTTGTGGGTAGGTCAGGCACAGCGAAATTCCTACTACATTTAAATTTCTTTCGTGTATTGAGCCGAATTATTAGAGATTCGATTAATTCGAAAAGATCGACGTGCTACGAAAGTTCTGTACTTTAAAGAAAACATTTGAATCGATTTATAAAAATATACGTTCAATATCGTTCAATGATATCGTTTCAGGGATAACCTGTCGATTCGTGTTTCTGTACAAGCAAAATTACCTGCTTGTTTATGATAGGGTAACTGCACCAGTGAATGAACATTTAAGAAATTGTTCAGGAAAATATTTTATTTAAAAAAAAACTATGCGAATTAAAGGAATCTCATATATGCCAAATAGCTCCCTATACTTCATTTGTCAAAACTAAATGAACACAAATACAATGAAATTATTATTATTCTTCTTTATTAAACGTTAAATCAAAAATATGAAAAATACCAGTCAATGAACACTACATTCTAGTAATTGAATAATGCTAGTCCAATCAATGAACAAAATTACTAAACAATATTCTCCTATTTATTTAACTCTTTAATCACAATTTTATCGCTAGTATGCCGTCCGGGTTAAAATTTGTTGAAATATACAAAAGCGTTCATTTACTGGTGCCCGTTCATTCACTGGTGCAGTTACCCTACGACGGAACATTCCTTCCAACCTAATATTTTCAACTCCTCCAAATGATGGAAGAAAGAATGAGATGTCTGTTCGACTATTCTTCGTTCGTTTCAGAGGAAGTCGGTGTTATAAAACACTGCGAAAGCCGGATAGGGGTAGTTTCGTGCGGCAGTTTCTCGGTAGACAGTCGAAGCGAAATGTCCCTCTCTCCCTTTAATTTCCGTTGAGCATTCGAAGCGAGGAGAAAAGAGGAGAGGAGTGGCCCCGTATACATATTTTTGGCACCACCCTCCAGAGCCGCGGATCACGGGGGAGGGCAGTAATCGAATAATTAACGAGCAACTCGCCGCTCGTTCGTGTCTGTCAGTAAAATTAGCGCAGCTGCGCGCGAAATGGTATACGCAATCGCGAGACACCGACGATCGTTCGAAATAGGAGCCTCTTCTAGGCGTCGTAGACTGCCTGCCGCCGTTACTTGCGCATAGATAGAATCGTCTGTATTAGAAGCGAGGCCTCTTTCGGCCAGAATCGGACCGTGAATTTCTCAGATAATTAATTACACCGACAGACGGTTCGTTTCTCACTGCCCTTTGAGCCTCTGACACCGCCAAAACATCGAAAACCGAAAAATCAAACGATTCCACCATTTAGAACTGTCCCGAGATGTCCGAATAATTGCTTCGACTCTCTTATCTCCGCTGAAAATTCCTGGACCACGGCGTTTTTCATTTATTACTTTAACAATCGCGTCTCGGAGATGTACAGTGGGTAACGAAAGTATTCGAACGCCCTTTAAAACAGAATAACTTTTTTATAATTGTACCAAATTACCTGATTTTTTATAATCAATTAGAAGCATTGGTTTATCAAATGATACGCAAAAAAGATTTTCCAAAAAATTATAATTTACAAGGTAACATGCAAAAATAAAAAAGGCATTTTTTAAACTTTTTGATTAGGGTCCCTAAAGAAAATTGAAAATATATATTTTGTAGATCTATGTTAGTTATACACATGCTGAAAATTTCATCGAAATCGGTTGACGCAGGAAAAAATGACACGCATCGGAAGATGTACGATTTTGTGGATTTTAAGCAGAAACTGATAAGAAATCGTGTAAAACTACTATTTTCAACATTTTTAATCGGTTGCAGCTCGTATGTGTGATAATCGATTTTGACGAAATTTTCAGCATGTGTATAACTAACATAGATCTACAAAATATATATTTTCAATTTTCTTTAGGCACCCTAATCAAAAAGTTTAAAAAATGCCTTTTTTATTTTTGCACGTAACCTTGTAAATTACAATTTTTTTGAAAATCTTTTTTGCGTATCATTTGATAAACCAATGCTTCTAATTGATTATAAAAAATCAGGTCGTTTGGTACAATTATAAAAAAGTTATTCTGTTTTAAAGGGCGTTCGAATACTTTCGTTACCCACTGTAGCTCGATTTTTTTCTGTGTTATTCATTACTCTTCTGAGCAGAAATTATACTTCGCCGAAAGATCCCACGTGTTTTTCGCGCATGAACTTTCACTAATAATTCGTATTCATTGAACATTCGTTGAATTTTATACAGCGTACGCAACGATTACTATGTTGAAGGAAAGAAAAATGTTCGTATTTAACATTAAACCTACCATCGCCGATGAAAATGATCGTTTCCACATTTTTGATTTCACAATTATTGAAATAATGAGAATTATTTCATAAAAAATTACTGCGAGTACGCATTAAATAAGGAATCATTTACCAGTTAGCTTGAAGGCTCGGTAGGTTTAGTGTTAATAAACATTCTTAGACCTGGAACGACGAGTTGAACTCGATCGTTGACGAAGAGAGGGTTACAGAGCCGAAGAATAGAGCACGAATCACCGCTCGGTGAGGTCAACACGGTCTTCGAATTGTAATTAATGAGGCTGCCATCCGATCCAGATGTTTACACACACGAAGAAGCCGGGATAGCATGTTGCTTTCGCTAGACTAATTTCTTTGCAATAAATTAGCGTAGGATCAAGGGTGTTTTACATTAGCGCGTGACGTTCGGCCGACATCGAACAGATGGCAACAGATGTTCTTCTCACGTGGAATGCTCGCTATGCTGAGATCACCGCGAATGATTTTAATGAGGATCAATCGATAGCTATTGGGTTAACGGCTGGGAAGCGCAAAATTGCTAGATCGAATCTGGCCGGCAGCGATGATGCGAATCGCAAGCGTGCATAGCTGACGACGAGTGTCCTCGCCGAAATACCGAACACGATTCATCATCTTCGGGGACATCGATAGAAGACTTTCATTAAAAACGAGACTTTCGTACCTTTTGTTTTCCCTCAAGCATGATCCTTCCAGAATCTAAAACCGATGTTTATGCATTTATATTTATGTCGATTGCAGGACACAGCAACCAAATAAAAATTATATTTTTTTAATTATCCTATTCAGCTGAAATCAATTCATCGATGTCCTTGAATATTTTCAAACAACTTCACTGCTTCGAATTGTACGTACCGATTTTTGTGACAAATGCGTCACATCCGCAGTCTGTTTATTTATTATTTTATTATTATTATTATTATTTATTTAGTTATACGGACGGTAGTCCTTTTATACAAATGTGAGTAGATACAAATCAAAAAGAGAAAATATATATATAAAAAATACAAAGAATAGAAAAAAAACACAGAACGAATAAACACCGTAAAAAATCTTAATCCTAAGTCTTAATCTAAAATTATCCAAATCTTAACAGAACAAAACAGAATATAAGGGTAACATTATCTAATAGTACAGCGCAATTTAGTTTTAAAAGACTGTAGCGAGCCATTAAAGAAATCAATACTATTACAAAATTTATTGCAGATATTAATAATGCGATTTACCGGATTAATTGCACCGTATGAAGATTTGGATTTAGTTATTTGAAATCCTGATCTCGTTCTCAAGACACGCTCCGGCACATAGAAATTAATTTGCCCCAGGAGTGGGGGACAGTCTATATTATTATTTAATAAGTTAAAGATAAAGCTCAGGTCGGAAACTATTCTACGATCAGATAATGTCTCCAGGTTCACTATGTTTGATATTGAAGAGTAATCATGATCAAAGAACGACATTGGGTTGTTTGTCTTATAAGCACAAAACCTGAGGAATTTATGCTGAACCCTCTCTATCATGATTTGATATTTAACATTAATCGGAGACCATATGGTAGAAGCATATTCTAACTGTGGACGGACAAGGGTAATATATAGCAACCTAAGAGTATGGATAGAATGAAAATCTGAGGAAAAACGAAGTATGAACCCAAGCATTCTTGAAGCAGAATTAACAATGTGGTGAAAATGGGTGGAAAAATCTAAGGTAGAGGAGAAGTGAATTCCTAATTTATTAATTCCTTATTTATTAGTTTGGGGCACATCCGCGTTTGAAACGAATGGAAATTTTCAAAGATTAATTCATGAGATTAATTCAGTGACATACGAAGCAGAAAATTATACGAGCTTCGTAGAAAAACGGATGGTAATAACATTATCTAAAGTAGAACGTAATCGATCTCCGTCGTCGATGGTTCAATCAGCATGGTAAATGACAAAATGGCGGCGGTCTCAAGTGGCTCACAGCTCGCCATGTTATCTCACGTTTTGACTGCGCAACGAGTTGCACTTTGCATCCAATTAATTCGAACGACAATATATCGGTCTATTAGGATGCGCGTATACAACAATAGTGAATAAACGAACGTTCGATGAGCAGAGTTCGGTCAAAGCAAAATCACAGGTGGATGGGAGGGCGGTCATCGTCGCGGACGTGTCATCATAATCATTGTCGCGCGTCCGTCCCCTCGATTTCTGAGAAACCTGGCCTAAATACGAGAGGCCCTAAAAACGCCTAAAAATAGTTTCGTAAGACGGTTGCGTCTGGGGACTCTGGATGCTGTAAATCTGTTCGCTTCTTCCCTTTCTCCTCCGTTAATTCGCTTTCGCGACGCTTCTAACGAGAATCGGATTTATACGCTCGCGAACCCTCCCCCTTTTCCGTCCTTCTGCTTTTCGACTTCCTGCGGAACCTACCTTCGTTACTGTGATCGTTATCCAAACAGAGATCTTTACTCGATCGTCCACAAAAGCTGATATTCAAATGCAATGTGTGCTTTCGTTCCATTAACCCCTTGCAATACGTTCTTGCACGAACTTCTTTATCGATCGTAATCTCTTAGAAATAGAAGAAAATTTATCTATTTTATTTCGGTCTAAAGGAAATTAATAATATTTGTATTTAATAGATACTCTTCGAAATTTTGATTAGGGGTCTGACACGATATTATAGCGCAAACGGTTAAAAAGTGTGCTCTTGTTGATTTCGTAGAGCATTGTATTCAAGTTAATTCGGACCCTAGATTTCTAGAAAATTATATTCGAGTGTATCGATGTTCTCTGTCTAGTCTCTAGCGTTAGATACTTAGTAAATATTTGTATTTTGGTGGACGACAGCTCTTCTAGAATTTCGTAAGCCGTTGTATGGGTGCGATTAGCAGAGTAAGCAGGCGGACACTAATTCTGTCGATCGCGCAGACGACGCGACGACTTCTCGGTTCATTCTAATTTTCTACGCAGCCGTTCGTCGATTCGGTGGACGAATATTTAAACACTTGCCGTTATATCGAGAACGGGAACTGTCCACGTGGATAAATATATATTTTCACGCCCACCTTGAGTTTTTCGCCCCACGGGAACCGACTGGGAGAAATTTAACACTAGAATCGTCGAACCATTCAAATATAAGCGAGAAATCGATTTAATTATACTTAAAGAACACGATAATTTTATTGCATTAATCGATTATTAAGAGTAAATCTCAATTCCAATTTCAGCCCTGAAAGTATACATTTTTTTCTCTTTCGTAGTACAAGTTTTTCGACAAAATGAAATTCCAGAATTCCAGATCACTATTTTATCTTCTCTTTAGCAAATAATCATTTCAGTCGTGCATTATGCGATTGCAATTACCATAGTGTCCAGTGCAAGTAGAAACAGCGAGTAATAGGCAGACATGTGACAAATGCATCAGAATGGATGTTATCCAAGTCTATCAATTATTTAAAACAACGAAGCTTCGCAGAAGACTACTTTAGAGACGAGAATTTTTACAAAAATATCAAAACGTATCTACAAAATTTAAAAATTCATTCGCAAGTATCAGGCCAGACTGAATCAGAATAATATTAAGAATACCAAAAATTGAATTTTTTTGTTGTTTCGATATGGAAGCGAGACACTGTAATTTACTTTCAAGCACTATTTCGACAGGAATTCCGTCGAGACATACTAACCAAAAGCTTCGAGTATTCGATTACGCTACCGGTCGCCGAGTTCGCTCGTTTACGGCGTTTTGAGTCTGCCGCGGGACGGTTTCGGTTTTTATTGTTGGTTTCGGGTAGCTATGTAGTAAGCCAAAACCGGCAGCGAAATAAAAGGATCCGAGGGGATCCGTGGCCCATGGCCAATCGCAATTGTGCTCGCGCTAGAACTTTTTGCCGGAGTCGTGATTTACGACTCGACTTCAAGCCGAAAAGGGGCCCGGCAACTCCTCACGAACACTATAATTCATATTTACTTTCGGTATCGTAAAAAAACAAATTGTGCCGTGAACGGACCACGTCGGCCTTCTTCTACGAACGGACTAAATCCTGGTCGTTTCTGGCTTGAGAAATCATGGAACACCGGTTATCACTGCGAGTCCATCCTGTGCTCTCTATAATCGACTACCGACAAAATGGTCCCTCGATGGAACTTCTTCGTTGTCATAAACTACCGTTTAACAACGTTCGAATCATAAATTCATTCTTTTCTATAATTAGTACTAACTGTTAAAAGCGATTCAACTTCGAGCACAAATTGATTAACTGCTTCCCACACAGAAAATACATGGAAGAAATATTTTTCGAGGGAACTATAAAAATTAAACTGTTAATTGGCAACAACAATTTAATGCGTTGAGTTTATTTGAAAGAATGTCCAACTGTTCAAAACACATTTGAACAACAGAAAAGACTATGCTATCATTCTAACGTGTCCATCGACATTTTTAGTTCACCAAATCGATTGAATCGAAGTTCTAGCGTAGTTCGAGGATGTTCCTCGAACAGGCACTGTAACCGGAGAGGAAACCTCAGGAAACGAGAGACCATTATACAGAAAAGGGGCAAAAAGTCGCAGGTAACGATACTTGGGAAAATAAGCAAGAAGATGGATGATCGGAAAGATCGGATACAGAGTGTGATAATAAAGAGTTTCACGTTCTACGTAGGAAATTACAGCCCTTCGAACATTACAATCCACGTTCGATGAGTGTTCTTCGAAGATGATGTTACGTCATCTCCTTCCTCGATTCTGAAAATTGATATCGGAAGGCGATGATCAGGATCGATGGGATCATCGCGCACCTGCTCTGCGGTTTCGCTCCAATTTCCACTGATCTATCGATACGTAGTGTATCGCTTTATTGCGCGTTTACGACCGCGATTTGCTTGGTCAGAAGCAACCAGCGTGGGAAACCGCGGTTATGCTTTCTGGAACAAATTATTGCGCGGTATACATTGTAAAACGACACTGCGAGCATTCCCAGCTGTCCCCAAATTTTTAAGTTCCTTGTCCAACCTTATCAACGTCCTCTTTTTTATATAATTATAAATAATAATTTTTATATATAAAATTTAATTTTATTGAGGGATAAAATTAAATTTAATAAAAATTTAATATTATTAAAAATTTTTATTAAATTCATATATATAATAATACATATAATATATCATACATGTAAGATATATATGTATATACATGTAAGATACTTTATTAGAACGCGATTTTATACATTTACAATAAAAATGAGTAGCTGTAATCTAAAACAGCAAAACCATTAGAAAAATTAAAAGTTCTGTTGTCCTACTTTCAGCCTATTAAACATATTAAAAAATAAAATACCTTACTATTTCACTGCAGTTTGTTGCAATTCAGAAATGAGAAGGCGCAGCCCACATCCTTGTAATTCTAGAAACTATCCCTATCCCTAAGTCTATCCCTTTAACACTAAACCTACCACGAGGGGTCAAATGACCCATTTTGGATTTTTCGTTTGACAATTATTAAGAAGGAAGGTTTCCGTGGGAACCGATTGAATACATTTTTTGATTCCAGTATATATAAAAAAACACACAAAATATAAATAAATTTAATCTTGATATTTTTATAATATCTTTTGTCGGTAGGTTTAGTGTTAAAGTGTTTGATTGAATTCGTAGTGGCTCGATTCTAATACAATTAGCTTGGCACCGTATGTGGGACGTATCTATGGATCTTCCGACCGGGAAATTCCCCCGACTGTTGATCTTCGTGATCGTCTGACCTCAAGGAAGTTACACGGCGCGAGCGAAGAAAACGCGATATTGCTTCGGCAGCAAAGCAAATAGGTCAAACACTTACGAACGGAATCGCACGATTTCTGACCTAGACCAATACGTAAAATTAGATCAGCTCCAGCGAAGTACGATAACGGTCACCACTCTGCACCCAGGCCGGGCATCGGCAAAGTCATTCATGACTACGATCATCGCAGTAGACACTATCCGTGCGTCGTAGAATCGGTTTCGTGGAAAGCGTCGGCGACGAGTCCTTGGTCGAACCGTGGCACAACCCGACGAGGAAAATAAAATGATAATACGATATTATTGGCCGGCCATTAACGACGAACAATTGATTGGGTCAGCATGACGTTTTCGGCGTATTGTGCGCAGCTACGCGCGATAAACAAATTCCTCGGTCGTTCAGGCGATTGACGATTGATTGGAATAACGTAATGGAAGCGTAACTGTTGCAACTTCAAAGCACCGGCCTGGACTACGCGGCCTCAAACGCGATCACGCACACGTAACTGACCACAGAATCTTCGAAAGATGAATGAAAATGTCGATGACCGGGGGAACGAAATTCTCACGAAACAGCACGAACATACTGGAGTCTTTTGTTCCTAATTATTGAAATTCTGTTTTCGAAGTTATTCATTCGGAACAGTGTCGGATTTAACCAGCACGGGACCCGTAGCAAATGTTACCAAGAAGCCCTAGGTTTCGGATGATAATAAAATAAAACACAACGTTTACTCTAAGATGAAGTTACTTACAGGATTTTGTTCCATCATGCGGCTCGCGTACAATCGACACGTTGCAGACGAATGACCTATTTTTTTAAAGAAAATTTGGACGTGGGGCCTCCCAAAACCGCGGGGCCTGCAGCTACTCCTGCTACTAGGCTTAATCCAGCCCTGATTCGGAATAATAATTGAAATGTTACTAATAAAATTCTAGAAGAGACTCCTTCCCAAAAATAGTTTACCATCAACAATTCAACTAAATTCATTCTGATGTAATTAATTTCCTGAAGTGTGCGCGAGATTCTGGAGGGTTAACGATAGAAAACGTTTGTACTCTTGATTTGGAGAATTCTGATGGAGTATGCGAGTGCGGAGAACTTCCTGATTAGGCCACTTTTGCTTCCAGCGTCCCGAGAATAGCGCAGGGTGGTCCGCCGCGTGTACAGATGCGGTCGTGTCAGTGTAAATACTTTTTGTCATATTGTTAGCACTCTGGGCAGAGAGAGAGAGGAGTCTTTTCAGTCATTCAGGGAAGGGACAGAGAGGCACACGGTCAGAATAAACCGCGAGCGTCGACAGTCAGCGCGCAGATTACATCAGCCACGCGACGGTCCACGCAAAACCTAGATTCACCAAACCCTGTCTAATTGCATGATTCGAAATGAGCAGATAGCGCACGGTCGTCGGCTGGCCACCGCCAACCTCTACGTTGGCTACGGTTACTATAGTTTTTCAGGCCTTCCGCCAAGCGACTGGTTCATCGTTCCCCGTTTCACAGCCAATAATTTAGTTCTTGTACCATCCGCGAGTCCACGAGCCTCTCCCCCTACGTCGGAACAACCATTGGTAGCGCTCGGATCACTTTACTTCAACCACCATTTACGCGGACTGTGTAATCTGCACATTTGCAGAAAAATGGCGCGGAATAAATGACATCTGTTTGCTACTTACAGTTTCCCCGACTTCCGATATCTCGATGAATAAATCCTTTCATTGTTCGATAAAATAAATCATTTAATTGTATATATCTTGTACAGTCACTCCTTTGTAGCACTCCACTGTTTTTCCATCTCCCTTCTTTTTTAATGGAACTACTATCCCTTCCCATTCCATATCCTGTTGCATATTTTCCACACCTCCCTTCTTACTTTTTCCATTCCCCATCTCTAAATCATTTCATTGTTGATAGGTTGTGCAAAGAGCAAACTGTAAGACTTTATGAAAAATTTATATTAAGCAACCAACATGTAATGCAAGATTTCTGATGCTTCAGAAAACAATTCGTTTCATTGTTTGATAGGTTGTGCGAGGAGCAAACCATAATTGGCTTCTTTATGAAAAATTTGTATTATAGAAGTAACATGTAAAAAAGGGAAAAATTTTCAAGTTGGTCCCTGGCTTCTGTAGTGGCCATTCGGGCCCTTTAAAGGTTAAGTGGTTGAAACGCATAATCGGTCATGATTTCGACAGGTGGTAACCGAGAGATGCAGATGCACTGGAAGATTCACTCGCGATGCATCTCGCATTGGACATCGAAACGCGCGGTAATAATTCAATGGAATGATGGATAGAACATGAAAAATCCGTCGTCTGGCTGCCAGGCGATTTGTGCGTCTAGACGAGTCCTCGTGAGCGCGTCGCGACGCTACACCGGTGCCTCTCTCTCTCTTTCTACAACACTCTGTTGATTCAGCGTAACCGATTTAGCCTAACCCACGCGATGGACACGCACACTGCGTCCTCTCGGCCGCCGATATACGCATAAATTTCACGGACAGACGAAACATCCACGGGACGAGATGAGAAATCACACGTAGCCGGCACACAGCAAAGGACGCGGATCGGAGATCGGCGAACAAGCCAGGGATTTCGTCGCTGGCGATCGAGGATCTTCAACGGTGTCAGAGATCTCCCGAGGCTTTCGCTCTCTCGCTAATCACGGTCCACTTTTAACCCTTCGAGGACAACGATGCATTGCCGGCTTCTGTAATGTTATGCACAATCATATTTTGATGATTTAGATTTTAGATTTTTTTAATTTTATTGAACGATTTAGCTATCGTTGACTTTGATGACTCTTTTCGAGATGTACACGCTAGAAAAATTGAATTTTGGTCCATTTTTAAAGAGGTAGACCTCCATTTCCAGACAAATTGTATTTCGATCCATTCTTAAGGAGGTAGACTTCCGTTTCCAGAAAAATTGGATTTCGATGCATTCTTAAGGGGGTAGACCTTCGATTCCAGAAAAATTGAATTTTGATCCATTCTTAAGGGGGTAGACCTTCGTTTCCAGGATTGCAAGGGTGCGGGACGCGCTTTCTCATTTCTCAATAATGTAAAGATGGGGTTTTCTAGAGAAAAGATCAATCTAGGTCGCGATCGCCCTCGAAAGTCCTATTTTTGCGTTTACGAGGCGTAATTTGCATTATTCGGAAGCATAAAGCTATGTTCATAAAGTTGCGACAGCTGCATGCTTCCGAATAATACAAATTACGCCTCGTAAACATAAAAATAGGACTTTCGAGGGCTATTGCGGCCTAGATTGATCTATCATCTAGCGCTTTCGACTACTGAAAAAACCCATGTTAGCATTATCGAGAAATCAGAAGGCGCATCTCGCACCTTTGCAATCCTAGAGACGAGTATGCCCTGTTACGGGTACGTGAAAATGTTTTTGACAAACCGTGTAAAAAAATGTGCATTAGTATTAAAATGTCGGTGTACACTTCGAAAATTGAATTTTGTCGAGGTTGTCGAGGGAAGGCTGCACTGCGCGACGTCCGAGATCTATGAAGGAGGTGCGAGGACCGGATCCGGCGGCGCCAGGTCGCTCGGCGATGAATAAAAAGCTCGCGGATACGATGCAGTCATTATTTCCAGCGTCGCGAAATCGTTTATAAAAAGAGAAAGCCCGAGGGAACAGGGATCCGATGGCGCCGCGACAACTCACGTCGACAGCTTTAGGATTGGCGGATGCGTGAGAATGAGAAGGTGTCGGCACGCTTGCCGATATCTCCTCTTGCCGTGGAGACGCCGGCGTCGGCGTCGACGTCGACGTCGTTCAATCCGGATCGCGTCGTTAGGCCACCGCCTTGAGTCGGGGAGGCGCCGGCGTCTTCGTTTGACTAGGTAAATATGCGTAAATTCAGCGGCGATGCTTATAGCCAGCGACGCGGTGTAAACCGTCTCCCCTTCTTCGACTTTTAATCAGGGATCGAAATAAACACTTATCTCTTCGTTTTTAAAATAATCCTGTTCGAGGCAAACACCTACCTCTCGTCTTTAAAATAATCCCGTTCGAAATAAACAGCTATCTCTCGTTTTTAAAATAGTTCTGCACGGATTTGTACGCTTCACTCAACCCCTTGCCATATAATATCAGGAAAGATGGTGGGGATGGTGTTACACGTGTTCCTTTTGAATGAAAGTTGAATTTTTTAGGTAGTTATTCGATTCGCTCGAAGAAAAATTAAATTCTAGTTTTCTGCTCCATCCTTTGACCGTTGGATGGTTGGACTAGGGTCTATCTTGACCCAGAATCACAAACGTTCCGTTGATATTGTAAACTTTAAATCGTTTCACGTTGGGCTTGGGGTCTGAGACCTGTTGGAGGCAGACTATTAAAAGAAATTGTTAAAAGTTGAAGGGGCTGCGTATAGTTAGGATGAGAACTGTAGTCGGCGCAGCAACCCCACCGTTCTTTGACCACCGGCTGGAACAGGCTTCGGTCAGTCAGGCTTAATGACAGTCATTGCTTTGGCACGAGTCGCGGGAAACTGAGACGAGAGAAAGAGGAACTCCCTCTCTCTTTCTCCTCTCTCTTTCTCGAGGGAAGAGAAGCTAGCGCCGAAATAGCGTTGGCCCATACCTGGAAGGCGGGATGATCACTCCTTTTAGAAGCACGCGAACCCATCGTCTACCTTCGCTTATCCGTCATCCCGCTGAGATGATGATTATCGCGTGAAAGCCATCAGTAGCGGAGAGGTGCTGGCCAGATTTATGATTCCACTGTTTTTGCAAGTGGAACGGTGATTTCAACCACTCCATGCCACGAGTAAATAAAACTCCTTGCAATCCTCGGACAGGGAATCATTACTTAAGATTGATCTGTGCGTTCATTAATAAATACTATTCTTATTGCCTTACGAACTTTATCGCGAAGCTGCAAATAAGATGAACTTGGACGATCTTCGAGAAAATTAAAGAAAATTTTATCGAACCTCGAACAATATAGTTACGACTATCTCCTAGCTCGCAGAAATTCGAAGACGTGTTTCCAGGTTACGGTAGACAGTCAAATCTGACATAAATGTCTGTATAGTTTTACTATCGCTTTATGGCGCGTAAAATGATCGTTAGATAGATGCCGAAGCCCGCATAGCGACGTTATATGACACCTGATCATTCAATTAATTTCGTAGGCAAGGTGCCATAGACTGGTTCACTGACGCAGACAACCCTCTGTCTAACTCCTGAGACGGTAATATAAAATTTACGATAACAGTCGTTGCTATAAAACTTCGAACGTGCACGATTGATTTTCTGTCGAGGCTGCAGTTTATCCAACAACCTGATTTTGCGGAAGCAAGATGCTACACTCTGCACTTAGGTGCAGATCATTATGCATTTATGACGAAAAGGGATCCGTACAATTTAAAGCAGTGGGCATCAGTGTATTAATTTCAGCTTGATAAGACAATTAGAAGAAGAAAGAAATTTCTAATTAATTATAATAATTACAACAATGCTTCTAATTAATTATAAAAAATCAGGTTGTTTGGTACAATTATGAAAAAGTTATTCCATTTTAAAAAGTGTACGAACACTTTGTACACTCACTGTACATATTGGACAGGACTAAACATTGAGTTAGTTTTTGCGCTTTTGATAAAAATTATCAACGATCTTCCAAATATCATAAGTTTTCCAATATTTTTTATCGTATTTAAAAATTCTAGAGACTTCTCTAGAAATATAGTCTTATGTCTCATTTCTCGAGAAATGAAAAATGTTGAGAAATCAGGAACACTAGTGACATCGTAAGCTTCTCTCTCTCTCTCTCTCTCTCTCTCTCTCTCTCTCTCTCAATCGGCGTGTATTATGAATCGGGGATGCTAGCGGGCTGCAGAGGCCACACAGTCTGTGTTTCGGCTATTCGAATGGCCCCGGTGTCCCCGACGGGACACGACGTCTCAAGAAATCGCAGTCTGGTTCATTCGGTGCGTTACACAACGCGTCGCTTACGGTAGGCGTAGACGGAGCGAATCAGTCGGTGTCGGGTCTGCCAGCATCTAATCTACCGCGAATAGATTCGCCAGACGTGGACGAGCCAGGACGACAATGGCATCGGGTGGCGAACGTGCCGGGTACGAGCACAAGAGTTAGAGTAAGAGTGGCTAGCGAACGCCAAGAAAACCGTGGGACGCACCTGTGCGACGACCCGACGTCCCATCACGGACGCAAATAAACGGCGTCGCGCCGTCTGCCGTTCAGCCGACACTTTGCTACGACCGGATGGCCAAAGGCGACCTGATCCACCGGCTACACGTTACCCTAACTCATAGCCTGTTCGCAGCATCATCGATCCCTAGATCCAACCCGACCAACGAGATCACTCGTCACGCGATAATTAGTCCAATTCGCTGATTGCCACCGATCCGATTACGCAACTCTGGAAATTGTTTTGTACGAATGGTCACGCGTGCAATACTCGTACCAATGAAATGGATGACTCCTATTCGCTGGAAACATGAGGAGATTCGGGATTTACCGTAGGCTGACACGGCCTCGCGAATCAGACGCTCGAACGCCTGCATAATCAGAAGGCATACACGAAGATTCACACTGCTGTGCAAAAGAAAGAAGCACCCGGCCATATTTAAAAGAGGAACATAAACAATCATACAAAAACGCAGTCAGTTTTGTTAATGGTTTCCGTTGTTTAATTGATTGCTTCTGAGAATTATTTAATGTACTTGAAATGCGTTAAATCTAATCTTTATGCAATACGATTTGTATATAAAGATATTGTTTGTCATTATATCTTGTAATTATACTGGGTGGTTGAGTGGCTGTCCGGAAAACGCCGCTCGTCACAATTTTAAAAAGTTTGAGTTTTTGCATTTATTAATCTTTATAGAATGTCTTATGGCAAAGCATTAATGTAAAAGTATATGACATGCGGCGTTCTTGCTGACAACCACAGATATAAAATTGCAGTTTACCGATATATGAACGTAACAATTAACTACAATGATCCTACTATGACTTTTAACCTATCACTGCCACATTACAATATACACGCTACAAAAATTCCGAACCACGATCCGTTCAACAGCGTGTTAAACAGGATCCTCTTCGAGCAATAAATTTCGCTGAGAGTCCTTGGAGACAGCGGGTAAAAATTCGCGATTCCACCGATCCCGCAGAAAATCGATCCACGTTCGACACGTGTGCACTGTCAGTTACAAGCAAGTGTCATCACTATTACGAGCTGCCGAATTCAACTCGATAACCGCACGCGGCCGTTCCCTTGCATCAGCCCATTGCTCAAATCCCAACACATGGGGATGGGCTGTGGTCATAGTGCGCAGATTCATCGTCGGAGAATCTTTGTTCGGCCGCTGTCGATCTATTCGACTTCGTGCTATCCTCGTGTCCGTTTATCGGCAATTTATCAACGTTTCTTCTCTCTTCTTTTCCCCTCGTTTTTGATGTTGTTGTTGCTCTTTTTTCTTTTCGAGAAAGACCGAGAGGAGAGACGGAGAGAGAGAATCGTGGCACACGTACTGGCCTGCCGACGTCTAATTAATGACCGCGTGTCGAAATTAATCACTTGTTATCTAACAAGATATCGGGGCATCGTTTTGTGCGTAGTTCCACTGTTACCCCGATTGCCTTTTCTCGTGGAAGCCGCGTGCGTCATCACCGGATGACTGTTTACTGTCGATTTGACGGCTCGGAATATTTGGTTTCGTGCCCGGTAATTTTCTGTTAGCCGCAGTCATCGAGACACTGCGGACACTCGAATGATTTAAGCCCTCTAGCCGAGGCCCCTCTGGGGAACAATGTAACTCCTCACTGTAGTATTTATTGTATGTATAGAATGTACGTAATTATGATTGAAGGGATTTCACCGGTTTCGATCGGTGAAATTGTAAACTTCGGTCCTTGACCCGCAAGTCATTAAGACTCTCGACTACGCATTAGTTAGCTTAATAGCTAAGTGACACACGACTTCCGAGAAAACTGAAAATGCATTTTCTTCATTCCAGGAAGCTTGTCCGACGATCGAGATTTGTGGCCGCTGCGTTCTCGATTATACTTAATGTTTCACGATTTTTCCGCAAGCACTTCTCGGAAGGGACTAAGGACCCAGGCCGTTCATGTCTTCGGTTGGAATTGGATCTCCGCTTCCCGATACTTTTTCCTCAAACAAGGCTACGGATCCCTTCAACTTTATCTTCGCCCTAATCTTGACTTATCTGCCGAATAAATATTAATGATCTAAGATATTCTCCTGTTTTAGGAATTTTCTGCAATCGTGTCGCTTTTTACTGTTCCATAGTTATTCTGGATGTAATTTATCTCCTACATCAGAAAGTCTCCCGTTACAGCTGTCTTCCGCTAGCGATTGCAATCCCGCAAAGTGGGATCTTGCAATCCTGCAAAAGAGATTTATTTTCATTTTGTTTGTATTTCGTTCATAAATTTTAACTAATTTTGACTAATACGATTAAAGATGATTATCTCATTAAGATTTGTTTCTTTATTAAACATACATATACTAGATTGAAGAATTAAATCCTTCGTTCCACGAAACTCTGCGTGATAGAAATAAATCCCACATTTTCGGGATTGCAATCCCTAGTCTTCTGCAATTATATCGCGTTTGATCATTCCAAAATTCATTGCAAGATCATTTGACGAGTTGCTCAGGCTTTCCATTCAGAAGTCCAGGCTCAGTTTGACGATAACAATGATAGGTAGTATTTTTGACTATGCAAGAGATTGCATCATCACCGGTAGTTTCCACTCTCGCTAGAATGTTTCCTCCCTTGACCTAACTCGGCAGAACGCAGAGGAGTTCTCCTTAATCGAGCACAGATCGCGGTTCTTCGTTTTCGGGGAACGCCTACGATCTTCGTGGACGATATAGCGTCATTAGGGACTCGCGATAACCGACCAACGTAAAATTCCTGGTACCGAGTGTGAGTACGTGATCTTCAACATGGAGTCCCTCCGTCATTCACTCTCGCCGATGGTCGCTTCCGTTGTCGTTCAAACTTCATTTCCTTCAATATTCTCCGCTTGCTTGTTCGTCTACTTCTCTATTTCTGCGGTTGTAAAGAAAAAAATTTGAGTGCATGCATTAATTGAGCTTCAGAGCTCTTTATGAAAACGAATTCAAAAGGCTCGAAAAAATAATGCAATTTTACCGATGTCCGGCACGGCGTGAAGAATTAATAATCGAAACTTTAAAAGATTCCTCACAACCACAGATTTGTTGCATGCAGTCAGTCAAATGATCGTCAACATTTTTCGAACCGTGAAAAATTGTTGACGATACCGTTTCTCTGAACCCAATTACAACCTCTACACCAAAACTTCTCCTGTCTCCGTCGAATTTCGCAGCGTCGCGCGCAATTTTCTCGTAGGCGGTAAACGAAATAGTAAACGATATATTTTCAGTGGTGCCGATCAGTAACTCAAGCACCGGCATTGAAAATAAGTAGCGTAATATTCTGTTGGCAGATTGCCTGCCGCCGACTAAATGTACCATATAAATCAAACGTTACCGTCTCTTCAACACACCGGCTTTTCCCTATTTATATTCTAGGGAAGGTCTGGCCTTAGCGCACTCTTTTTTTGAGTTTGCGTAGGCTGATTTCTAATCGCAGAAACCCCATTAGCTGAATCTGAAATAAAAAACAATGAAATTAAAAAAGAAGCTAAAAACTTCATTTTTTACTACTACTTGTAGTGAATTAAGTATTAAGAAAATTAAGAAAGAAGCAAGACACCCCTCTGTTGATTACCGAAAAGAACGGCAAAACTAAAAATAATTTCAATCATACTCTCATCGCAGAATTCCAAATCAGACTTTATCGTAATTATGCTGATTTCCTCGTTACTTTCGTAGATTCATCATTTTCGGAGCGATTAGAGACGCCCTGGCATTGAGGCGCGAGCAAGGCCGCTAATTCGCCGCGTAATGACTTTCGTTCGATTCGTAATCGATTTCGCCTGCCTCGATAATATTACAGAATCGAACAGGGTTTCTCGCTAATTCGGCGCGATTGTTACGTTCTTTGGATTCCACATTGAAATTTTTCCACGGCGCAGCACCGGGCCGTAAACGCCGAAACGCTTCCTCGCGCGGATTCGAATAACGCTTTGTCATCTGGCTGGCGAATTTTGCACCCCCGGGTGTCGCCGAAATCTTATAGATCACACGATCCAACATTGCCGGCGGTTGCTCGATGATTACTCGATCGGATTCAATGCGAACCTGAAGATCCACGTCGGAGACTACCCTTAAAGAGGTAGACTCGTTTCTAATTTCTCATTCTCATTTTCATTCAAAAAAGATCAATCTAGGGATCGAGCATGCTCGAAAGTCCTATTTTTACGTTCACGAGCCGTAACTTGCATTATTCGGCAGCACGTAGCTGTTGCGACTTTATAAATATAATAATAATTAGACTGCGGATCTTTATGCATTTATGTTTTTAATTCAATAGAATTTAGTAAGATCTTGAATTGTTTTGGATCTACGAAGTCTTTTGCCATTAAAAATAGGATTTCATTGCATGCCACTTTCTTAAAATTTATCTACGTGTCTGCGTAAAGGTAAAAATAGGACGTCTGAGGGCTATTACGGCGTGGATTGATCTTTTATTGAGAAATAAGGTGTATCTCGCACCTTTGCAATCCTGATAACAAGAATCTACCCTCCTAAGCTATATTTAGCTTTAGAAAATTGCTGAAACAAGCAGGTTCTATTCGAAGTCAAAAAAATCTGCATAAACGTCTACATACTGATCACACACCGATAGTCTACTGAATCAGGTTTCAGAAGGGGGTAGATCCACGTGTTGGCAGAGCGTGATTCATATATTCCCTATTGGTTACAAACGCTGCCGCGCCGCCGGGCCGCGTGGCTGTTGAAAATGTTTATCGGAGGAATTCGTCGTCGGCCACCTTACCCCCGTGTGTCCTCCGAGGCTTCGAGATATCGCGGTATTGCGGAACCGCCTAATCGAAACTCGATATCCCGGTGAAGCGCAGTTTCTCGCGTAAAAATATGCGAGCACGAAATTTCGCCCGTTTTACGTTTCGCTGGTGATGCAATCCGGTTGACATAGAAAGCTGCCTAAAAAGAAAAACAGTCAAGCGCGCGATCGTTCAGAGCAAGAGAGAGAGGGGGTGCGGGCGGAGGAGGGAGAATGGTTGAATCGGGTATCAAGAATTTATCGCGTGGCGATTTACCCTCCCCCGTATCTTCATACTGAATCCTAAAAACAATTCGTCGAGACGGTTGGAAAAGAGAGAAAGGACAGAGACGAAGCTGTAACAGGTATCTTACATGATCGAATAGGTCGATTTGATTAATTCGATTAAATGAATCAGCTAATGGCGTTTATTTCTCCGGAAAATTAGAGGGTGTACCGGTGACTAGTACATTCCATTCACAGACTTAAGAACTACAAGTTTCGTCTATTAGCCAGTTAGTGCCGGGTCGGCTAGGATAATCTAGAGGGTTCATTTTAGGGTTTTCCTGGAAGCTACGTGACAGGCGACAGGTAAGACAGATGATACGGAGAACGGTATACGTGCCGTTTCGCATGTCAACTGAGAGACTAAAGAAATAGCCATAATTAAGTGCGGAGAGCAACAATTGCGCCCCGCCATTTCTATGGAGAATCTGATACGTCCTGTTAAGAACACGTCATGTAAGTCGTTAATACGATTGGTTCTTGTAACCACTACAAACTTGATGTGCACATGAACAGGAAAAATATTAGGTCGTCTCATCGTTAACCCTCATCCGTGTCCCTTCACGCAGTTTTTCCCGAAATAAGTTATACTGTTTTGTTATTCGAAGACAGCTCGAAACTTCGTTACATTTATTTTTTAATGCGAAACACAAACGAAAAATTTAAGATGTAAATGTTAACTCATCTATTTTGTTACTTCATCGATCTTTCACCACTGTGTCAATTTTATACCGAGAACGAGGCATAATGCAAATTTCACTTTTTAAAATGGAATAACTTTTTTATAATTGTACCAAACGACCTGATTTTTTATAATTAATTAGAAGCAGTGGTTTATGAAATGATATGAAAAAAAGATTTTCCAAAAAATTATTATTTACAAGGTTAGATGCAAAAATAAAAAGGGGATTCTTTAAAAGTTTTTTATTTGGACCCGTAGTGAAAATTAAAAATTTATGTTTTGTAGATTTATGGTAGTACATACTGAAAATTTCATCGATAAAGGAAATGGCTCATATGACAATGTATTATAAAGAAGTTGTTCCATTTTAAAAAGTGTCGAACACTTTGTACACCCACTGTACGTTACGTGATAAACCAAAAATTTTGATCGGTTCAAAACTCGCGAATAGAAAGATTCTTATACGTATATATATAAGTATTTGCTCAAGTATACAACATCGAATAGCAATCAGATCAAAGTTTGTATGTACAAACGTTTCGCATTTTTAAACACTTTGTACACCCTCTGCATTTGTTTAAATAGCTAAAGGATCCCGACTAGCGATCCTAATCGCTGCACCTAGGGATCAGCGTGACCAGTGAGAGAGAGAAAGAGAAAGAGGGAGAGAGAGAGAGAAGGAAAAATGTTTTTGCCCCGTTTCGTGCGGAGTGGAATCCGGACAAGATGATCGGAGCAAGTCAATGAGAGACGATAGATGGATCATGTTCCCGGGCTGGCATGAGGCGATCGGACACGTCACATTGACCGGCGTCTGCCATTGGCCGAGATGGTGACATGCCCCCGACAAGCCCCAGCCTCACTGACTCACGTGCGTTTTATCTGTCGTCGAACTAACAAATGCCCGTGGGCGACGATGCTCTCAGGGCAGCGGTAAACAACGCTACCAATCTTCGTGGTTTCGATCGCCGCAACCGGCTGATGTTTACTTGGAATCGATTGTTCCACTTCGAAGCCAGAGCCTCGATCGGGCCAGGACACGAGGGGAATATCAATACGGTCTAGTCGAGGTACTAGAGAACTCAGATGAGCCGTACAGATAACAATGGATCGCCGGTCCTCACTGGTTTCTGGGAAAATCCCGCCCAGGATTGGTCAACGACGATTTTCCTGGTAGCCAACGTGACGGTGAATGGGACACGAAGATCGGAGATCAGATTTAGGATCCTTGAACCGATTAGGGAATGCTTCGGGTTAATGGCAATTAATAGACTGCGGATCTTCATGCGAAATAAAAATTGTCTACATCGATTGCAAGAAATAGTAACCGAATTGAACGTTCTTTCTTTCCTAAACAACTTCAATAGAGAAATCGTATATTGACACCTGTAATTTTTCAAATATTTCAATTTTCAATTTCACCCACTCAATTTTACTATAAATGCGTTAAGATCTCGCAATGAATAATGTTGCGAAACAGATGGCAGGCTCGAGTACCGTTTTGTTCCTTGACAGTGGAAATGTGGAACTTGTTAGAACGATGGGGTTCAGATTTATTTTTAATACTGTAGAACGGATACAGGTTGCTTACATTGAACGAAGTCTCGAGTGGACTTTGCACGAGCGAAAGCTTATCTTCGGATAAGACGAGCAATATTCCGATCGACTACGACTAGTGGAATTCATTTGTTTTTATAGTATGAGTCTTGGTTTTTAGATAACCGTGGGGAATGTTTGCGTGACCAGCAATGACTTGTATTTCTCTATCGAAATACTCTAGCTTACGATGTAAATAAGTATTGCACCCTGTTCTGTAATTTATTTAATGAAACAGAGATTGAGAATTAGATTCGACCAGGATAAGGGACGCGTTGCACTAGCTAAAATTTTGTCCATCTGGTAATTGCTAGTCTGATTACATTTATCCGGTGATTGTAACCCGGTTTGGACTTGACTTAGCGAGTTCTACCCGGAGTCCATTTTCATGCATCTGGGTAGGTCAGTATGAAAACTGCTGGCACAAGATAATTGTGGTCCATTGATGATGCGCGTTACTTGCCGGAACTATGGTTTGTCATGCACGAAGAGTGCCTATGTAGTCTTTGACAGAGCGAGACAAACGTTACAGAACGCATAACCATTCACCTAGCTGATAGCCATTTTAACGGACGCGGAATCGTGTCGATTGCTCGCTATAATTCCATTGGTAGTCGCTAGCGGTGCAACTATGGTTGCTCTATACACTTTTCACGGAATAATTAGTCCCTGTAATGATATCGATGAGACGAATAAAATAAATCCTAGAAATCTATTTGTCGTACTGTAAACATTACAAGTATAGCGCGACAAACTCTTTAAACTGCTTATGCAGCGTAATGCTGACAACGCCACCACCTATTTGTAATAACAAAGTGACTAATGCGACTCTTTCTAAATATTTCCCGGCTTCAATAAACCATGTACATAGTGCGTGAGAGTATGCGAACATAACAGGGTATTTTTACAAGTGGAGCCAATGCAAACAACGATAAATAAAATGGAGCTTGATACGATAATTGAACTTGAACCCCTGTATAAACATTTTGCTCGAGTTTGCTTTAGAATATTTACACCGACAAAGAACATTGATTAAAATCGAGTGATTCGACCAACTTTTATAATATTTACTAACTAATAATCTTATGCAACCACTGGAAAATAAACAATGTGCGGTGATGTACGATTCGAATTCGACGAGAGTGACGCCAGTTTAATTCTTTAAAATCTCAACGATATCTCTAATATCAGAGACGCAGGTTCTAACTCCGCGCAAGGAATTTTCGAAAATAGTTAAAAATGAAAGAAACTAACAGCCAGAGAAGTCTCGCACGACGATAAAAGGATTAACAAAATCATGTCGAACCTACGGGCTCAAAAAAAAAAACAGAAAAAGTAGGGCCAACAACCGCAAGAACTTTGTCAAACGATTCGGCAGTCGTTAAACGACGACCGTCGCTAGTTCCTCGAAACTGCAAAAAAGTAAAAACGTGCAAAACGCCGGTCGAACAGTAAAGAAGGACCGCCGCCTAGAAACTAATCTGTGCAACAATAACAAAAAAACCGAAAGGAAGAAGCTTCTCCTCCGGAAAGGGTTAATACTTAATATTCCCTCCCCTCTCGCACCTCCTCTCCCTCCTCTTCGTTCTTAAACACTCTCCCGCCACTAGAAGCACAGCCTATATAAACTGCGGGCCGCTCGGTCCTCCTCTCATTCTCTATACGAATCGTCGTCTATGTATAAAGTCGGAAGAAGCCCGCCTAAACTCCGAATCCGTGTTACTCGAGCCCGCCAAGTCGATTGGAGCACGCGTGGAGAATCGATCATTCGTTAATCGTCAACAATTCGTCAAATAGATCGTTAACAAAAAAAAAAAGAAACCGATCAGCGAAAGTTCTCTCGCGAGTCCGCCGGAGGAACAGGAAGAGCAAAAAGAGAAGAACAAGAGGAATAAAAAGAGAGAAGGGACGGTTCTGTGATCGAGACAATCGAGATCGCTCTCTTCGATATACCTGGAAACGATCGTCGATCCCGTGAAATCGGAAGAGAGATCGAACACTCGAAGAGATCGTCTCACGGAGGTCCGCGTCGCGTCTTTGGCTCGAAAATAACAAGAAAAGAGGAAGAAGAGGAAAGAGGCGAGAGGGAGCAAGAAACTCTCGAGGAAACGACAACGGTCCTTACACCTTCCTGTCGTCCTAGCGACACAGACTGTTGCCACAGAATCCCGGTTCCTAAGGAGATCCAATCGACAAAATGACATCGGTATTGTTCAAGTTGTTGGTGACGGTAGTGGCGATCATGTGCCTGATGACCTCCGTACTCGGCGCTGTGGCGCGATCGGAGGTAAGCGATGTTTATGGTAATCGATCGGTATGGGGTGGTATGTTGCGGATTTAATGATTTACTCGATCACTGAAACAAGAGACCGCTGGTTACTATCATTTCCGTTTTTTGCTACAGAGAATAACAAGGTAGACAACTTCTATTAACAAAAACTTCAATTCTTTCGAGGAGCTTTCACTAGATTTTGCTCACTCAAGATTCACTTCAGCATAGCTCGCGTTTGATTGTTTCTCAGTCCAAAAGTACCCAAAACGCAAAGCTACGTTTAAAAGTTACAATCGCAAAAGTCATCCGTCTAAATTTATCACTTATACTTGAGGCAATAAATAATAGCTTCGATCAGGCACTATTCGAATGTAAAAGATGAACGAATAGTTTTATTTCTGCGAGCCACTGTAGTTCTTTCTCGCCGTCTTTCTTTTTCTTCTGCTTGGCTGAGATTGTAATTAATGGGATTTGCCGGGGATACCGGTCTGCGGGAGCTTCCTTACTCTACTGAATTATTGTCCCTTTCTACTGATTTCTATAAAGGTTTATGGGATCGCGAGGATACTCTGTTTTCTGGGGATTTGAGAGACCAACAAGTTTAGAAGTGCAGAATAAAGAACCTGAAATGTGAAATTATTAGTCGCGCTGCGCGTAAAATCTGTATGGAATTTTGTAGAACATAAAAATACAGATTTGATTTAGCAAGTGATGACTGTAGAAACGAATCAAGTAACAGAAATATTATAATTTATCACGCACTCACATTCTTCCAACTGTACATGAAATGTATTATCTATCTTTTGTGGATTCTAATCGATACTTTATACATGTACGAATATGTTCGTACGTGATGAAATTGCTAACAGAAATTGTTGATAATAAGCGAAAAATTGCACAGAAGCAACGGCTTGTTTTATTCGTCATTTCGAATAAAATAAGCGTTTCGTCATTTCGCTTGTATTATTCATTTTCTAACAATTATTATTCATGTACTCGTTAATTCTAAACTAGCAGCCGCATTATGTTTAAAAGATACAAAACCACGACAATTTGGCAGAATTATGAAGGGTTTTATCACTAGGCTTGCCGCGACTTTCTTATTCTACTGAAACATTTTTCCAGTTCTGTTGCGGCCAAATTCAATTGAAACATTATTCAAATTTATTATTTGAATTATTCAAACACGTTTATACTTTTCCACGTTTTCCACATTCCTATAAAATTACTATACTCCTATCTGGAATTATACAATCGAAGCATCAAGCTACATGCTCCACAATTTTCAATTTTTGAAACATCGATTCAGCTAACCGGAGCTTACTTCATAAATATCATTTTTTTTTTCAAGAATCTGTTGCGTTCCTATGTACGACAAAATCTGTTGTTTCCTATCTCGCCGACTCAAAAGAATCAGTGTACTGTTTGCAAAAGATCCGAGAGATCTTTAAACAGAAATTTTCCAAACGCGAAATAATAGCACTGACCCTTACTGCGTCGAAGAGATTGAGCATTTAACGCGTGGAAGATAATCGCTCAAATTTCGCCATAAGCTTGGTTATCTGTTACGCACGTTCGTGTCCCACTATTCCAAACAAACACAGAAACCGTATCTTCCACTCAGACCTGAAAGAAAAACATTCCATGAATTACGAAATAATCGAATTCCGAATATCGAGTGGACTTTCGTCGATTCGAGTGAAAGTCTGGTAGGCAACGCCTAAAGATAATTTCAGTTAGCAGCCCTTCTTCCCCTCCGTTGATGATTGAATGACAAAAAAAGCGCTTACTCGTCAAAGTCACGATTGTGCTTACACGACGAAATATTATCCTTACCGACGAAGTCATTTCACTTTCATCGAGACACGCGATTCCGATTAGATTCTTGTAACCCAAGCGTCTACGATGAAAGACGCATTTGTACATCACCCCTTTCCAATACCATAACTTCAGCTGCATAATAACAGACAGCATACATTGAATCATAATAAACAAATAATCGAACGATTATGAGGAGATCGTGTGCTCTCAATTTGATAGATCCGTAACAAAATTTAATTTATTTTTTATCAATGTGGCTATGGGTAATTGTTACCCCAAGCACTACATGAGCAGCAACTCTGATGGTTCTACCGAGTCGTGGTCACGAATTATACACGTGGAAAATGAAATAAACGTTGCCAGTACAAATGAAAGAAAACTCAGTTTCCACGTGGTTGTTTGCAGGAGTTCGGGGAACAACTACGGCGCATTGTTCACGACATGAATCCTGACAGGCTAAGGACTCAGAGGGCCACTATGAGTCAACTCGACGATCGACCGCAGAGGAATTGCTATGACACGCCGTGCGGATGGCACACTTATCATCCCGGTACTCGTCAACTTTCGTCAAAATTCATGCCAAACACGTAAGTAACATTTCAAACACAATAACAAATTTCTTACAAGATGCGAAACAATTTTTCCTACCGTGGAAAATGAGTAAAACGATAGCAAACAGTGGGTCATCTAAAATTGAGCCGGCCTGAGCGGACCAGAATTCTAATTTTTATAAAATCATGAGATATCAAAACAAGTGCACGCTGATCACGAGGAGAAATCAAGCATTTTGTTAACCCTCATACGTTCCTCAGGGTGAAACTTTCACCCATTCAATATTTTCACGTACAGTAAATTCATTCATACTTTCATGTCTACGTGGTGAGACGTATTTCTTTAAAACGTTACGCTATAAATGAAACGTGATGTTATTAATAAGAAGTAAAGTCGTCGACAAATTGCGTCCGATCACAATTATTTCAATTTTTCTGGAATATGTATCAGCAACGAACTAGGCAGAAAATTTGTTGAACATAACAAAATTCATATCGATTATGAACGAACTTTGTTAAGACGTTTTCTCCATGACTCCCCGAAAAGTGTGAAGTATTTACGATTCCCGTTTCATGTGCATTACTTATCATGAATAAGCAAGGGCAGGCCGATAAAGCTCGATCTTTATGAATGAACTGGCCTGTACGCAATAACCCCGCCAAGTAAAAAAGAGGCAGCGAATGTTTTATCGTTTGGCGGCAAGTTTACGATGTATCTTTAATCTCCTTCGCTTATTTCCATCCAATCCGTTCATTAATTTTTTGTCGCTTCAACGCACAACCGTGGCTCACCATGTTAAACGGTGTGACGGTCACCGGTGACAGCTGTAACAATTAACATGTATAAGTAAACTGCAGACAATTTTTATTTTGCATCTTTATGCAGATAAAAATAACAGTCTATTGATTTTCTAAACTTCGTTTCTTATTCTAACGATTTCCAAATTTGTATTCAACTTTCCATAGGAATTAGTGGTTAAGTGATTCACTGCTGTAGCGTAACCATTTCTTTTAAGATTATCAATTAATATTTTCATCTTCCTACTAATTTCTTCCCTACAAAGTATACATACCAAACCAAGTTGAAAAGAAGTACAAATTACCTGCGACCAATTCCAACGTCCTCCGACCGGAAGTGCCCAAAGTACTGCGCTCCAATGTTGCGCAGAGGAATGATTGGAAGTCGTAGGCCAGGTCCCTTAAAAAGAATTGTTTCTGTTATTTTACAGGTGTCGGTGCGCCGACGAGACTTACAAATGTGTACGTACCGGCGAGAACGTGTCGATGAGCGCGTACGTTTACCACTGTCGTCAGAACACGACGGCGGATGACATCGAGGGCGAGCCGTACGACATGGACTCGGCGGATTACGTTAGTTAAAACCCGCGCGCTTTCGAACGCTTGAAAACGAGCATGCGCATTTACCTGATTCACGCAACATCTTCACCAGCCCCCAGTCGTTCTGTCGCCGTCGACCACACACCGTGCCCACTGATTCTCATTTTTCCTCCCAGGATCCTCCGCGAACCGCTTCCGTTTCTCCCGAACCCGTTCCCAAGAAAGATGGCGGCCCCCTCCTACAAGCTTCATCAACAGACTCCTATCACAGCGGCGATTTGGGGCAAACAATGCACAGACTCGCGTGTACATACGTCGTCCTTCGTGCGAAAACAAACAAGTACACCCGGCCCCGTGTTTCTCTTTATACTTTACATGTACACAGTATTTGAATGGGACGATCTTCGAAGCTTCGTACGTTCGAATTTCCCGCGCGCGCCACCGTCGCTTCAAACTCGACCGCGAATTCGTGTCTCAAATAATTTATCGAATCCTCTGTTCCCGTCAGGGGCAGTTCAATTAACCCTCGCGCGATCTTTGAAATTGCACAAAATGATTCTTCGTTAATATTAATCTATAGAGTTCGGACTTCACGCATTTATAATAAAAATGATTATGGATACGATTCAAAATTACATAGAGATATGGATATTTTCAACTGTTCAAGATGATCCAAAAAGGAAATACAGTGGTTGTACAAAACCTTCGTACACTTTTTAAAATAGAATAACTTTTTTTAATTGTACCAAACGACGTGATTTTTATAATTAATTGGAAGCATTGGTTTAAGAAACGATATGCTAAAAACATTGTCCAAAAAATTATCTTTTACCAGGTTACATGCAAAATAAAAAAGGTTTTTAATTAATTATAAAAAATCAGGTCGTTTGGTACAATTATAAAAAAGTTACTCCATTTTAAAAAGTGTACGATCACGTCTTCGCACTCTTATACCTTGAACGGATACATCGAATTACAATAGAGTAGTAGAAAAATTAATAAATTTACAGCGCGACCGTACGAGGGTTAAGATATTGATCGAATTGGTAATTAATTCGGGGAAATATCGAAAGAAGCTGACGGGTTTTAGGCATCGGCGACTCGAGCCACAAGTGCGAGACTTCCAAGATGGATTATTATCACAGAAGATGATAGTTTCTGATATGTGTTGGTATAATTCCGTCCCTAGTGTTACTATTGATAGTTTTAACGCAGTTTTAGCGAGGAAAATTTGAATAATTGGTGGTTTTACCTTGATTACGTGTGGAGTTGTAACTTCGCGCAACTCGGCGAAACCAGCTACACCCGCGAAAGCGATCGAAACTGTTTTGCCTTTGCCCTGATTGGCTGACGAATTCGCTGCTGTCTCGCGATTGGTGCGCCGCGGGATGGCAGAGAGAAAATACGGCGATGGAAACCTATATTCTATTACATACTATCCGTAGTTGTAAAGATAGCAACCGGAAGGAATGCGGGTCTGATTGATTATTAGATTAATTTTGCTATTGATCGAAACGACGTCGGCGAATCAAATTTATAAACTGGTAGCCTTCTTTACAGCCACGAACAGCATTGAAATTATGCACGACGAAAAATCCATTCTATGTAACGGTTACGTTTAAAACGTAATCACATAGCGACTGACATACTAATTTCTTTTTTTTTTTTAAGTACTATTTATAATAATGCCGAGATTCGTCTCTTGAAATCTTTTCGCATCTAAATTGGTTTATTGAAAGCAATCTCCGCTTCCAATAGTCAATTCGAACTATTTTCTTCAATGCTTGACTTAATTGTTGAGCAATTTGAAAATACTTGGCTGCGGGTCTGAAAGAATTCAAATTTCTATCGAGATAAAAATTTAACTCTGCATATAAATATAAGCGTATCGCTAAGATTATGGCTTCTAAATGTAATTACTACACGATGAAGATACAAAGACTATTCTTACTTTGTTTGTATCTTAATTAATATACGTGCAATCTTAATACAAATCAATTGTACGGAAATACGGATCGTCATGAACATCCTCCGTCTAGTAATTATAGTTTGAATTATCACCTGATCTTTCTTCTTTCGAAGACACAACATCGCATAAATTTAACAAACTCATGGTCACTGCAAGAACGTAGTCTCTCTCTCTCGTTTTAATTTTACTCGTGAACGGGAGCGGCTTGCGTTTCAGTAATTACCATGAATGAATCATTCGCGTAAAGTAAAGCATGGCTCGTTCATCGAAAATCGGTTTCTATAATCGGTCGCTAACGAACTCCGACGAAACTACATCGAATTATTTTTAGATTAGCGCACGACGCAATTTGAAAATAACGAATTCTGTCGACGTTCTTCGGTGAATGGCAATTAAATTAAATTTTAAGTTAATTTATATACCTTAGAGCTACTCAAGGTGGTGTAAAGCTAGCAAGATTAGTTACAGTATTTCGATAAGCACAATTCTTTGATTTTGTACTTAACCGGGGAAAATTCTGTCGAACCATTTTGCACAACACAATGGTCTAGTAACGTATAACTATAATTAATATTTTCTTGTTACGCAAAGTCATACACGAATTACTATTGAAAGACCAAAGAGGTCCTTGCTCACATTCAAACGAACCTGTTTCGCGTTTCATAGATACGTTACACCGTCTTGCGATTGCTTTTCAATAATTTCGACACTATTTTGTAAGGGTAGAACATCGATAAAATAGAGAGGTAATTAATATCGAAAAGATTGTCTACACGTTTCAAATTAGCAAAGTTAGATTCGACAACAAAATATACTTAACTACAACGAAGAACTCTTAGTCTGCAATTATGCAATAAATAGTTTGGATTATACAATAATAATTTATATATGACGCGTAATTAATAGATTGCAGATATTTACGCGTACATTATTTCTATTTATTTTATGAAAAGTATATTGTTGACTAAAAATGTCTTGTCAAAGTAAAACGACGATCGAACATGTAAAATCTGCAGTCTAATAATTGAAATAAAATATTATAAAAACGTATAGAATAAAGTACAGGCAATGTATTCGTATGCAGTATTTCACTATATAGAGTGGTTACGGTTTAGTTGAAAGGAGAACGTGCTCCATTTGCGAATAATTTACGAAATCCGGATGAAAAATGAGTTCTTCATGAAGAAAGCAACTGGGGCACTATCATGGCGATCTTGGGGTACAAAAGTTGATGCTCTTCTTGGTCTTATCATACAAACTGAGCAAAGTGCCTCAACCTGGTTCCTTGGTTGAGCAGCGGTTTCCTCTTGAACCTAAAATTGAATCGAATTAGTATGTGCTCTCCATTGTCATTAAAAAATTGGTACTCACTTTGATCCTGTAATAGGACACTGTAAAACTTCGTTAAAATACTTTTATGTATAATTCGAAGATTTGACATTAGAAAATTTTGATCAGGTCGAAAAAAGACCAGAATGTATTATTATAGGATGTAGTACAGACGAAATTGAATTACGCCTGTAGCATCAGAAGGAGTCGTCGCTCTACAGGATATGCTTTCTTCACGAAGAGTTTCACTTACATATACGTTTACACTATTTACATTAATATTATTTACAATGTTATGCTACAACACTTAATATTTAATACACAGGAAGGGTAAATTATCTATACTTGTACAATGATTATCAATGTTATAATTTTTAATAAAACTAAGTAATGTTGTAGGAAAGATCGTGTTGTACTTTCAACTCGTAACCCACAACCCCACGATCCCTAATTAATTAATACTTTGTACTGATGTGCTTCCAGCCTGAAAATCCAGAGACAATATACAAAAGAATGATACAACAGTGGTAATATTAATTGTTTATTAATATTAATAATGATTTGTGCAAAATATATCAACATTAAATTATTATCTCGAGTAATAAAATTGCCTGTACATTCACTTTTGATACACGGACATACACTTTTTAAAATTAGCAATTTCTTGATAAAATACACTATCATCAATAGTCACAAGTAGTCGAGCATCGGAAGACCGCGTCTCTCTTTTCTTTGTTCTCCTTTTGATAAGATACACAGGTTTCAAATGTACAACTGCAGTGTATATTGCATAACTGAGCGGCACAGTGATCGAGTGAACGAATAGGTGTGTTTCTGTCTGTGTTTTGTGCACGTATAGATGATACACGGGCATACACGTGTACGTGTAACAGCATCTTCTCAAAATTATTCGCAAAAACAGAGACGTCAAGGCTCCAACGTAATCTGTATAATTAGGATAAGAATGTATACAGCAGCTCGATGCTTACATTATTATCCGTCAGTTTGTTTGAAACCTTATAGTTTGCCTGAATGTCTGAAGCGTTGTGGTTGAATCGGTGCAAAAAGCTGATTCGTGTTTCCGAATTTGTGGCAACGACTGCGCGCAGTCTGAATGTTACAAAGGAGTGTTACTTTCTTCCATTACCACGCACGAACTTCCTGTCCAGTTTAACAACATTCTCTTTCACGCACAGGATCAACGAACAGAAAATTTAACATTGACAAAAGATATATATATATCCACAATATAAAAAAACTGTATTTTTTGTCAGATTGGTATGTATCTATATATACATATACGGTGTATGTATATATATGTATATATATATCATTTATAGCGATATACAAATAAAAGTGAATCAGTAAAAAATATATACCTAAGATAATAAGAATAACATAAAAATTAGAACTCGCGCCATGTACCCTCGTGCGTGGTGAATCAATGCCTTGTACCAATTAAACATCGCACATTTGATGTTGTCAACACCTTTGCACTGTACAGGAACACCGCTACAATATTTAACATTTTACAATTTTTCTTTTTCATCGTTTTACCAAGTAGCCTAAAGATCAGGTAAAAAATAAGGCCTAGCGTTTTGTTCTCGTCCTTTCTATGTGTATATACGTATATATATGCACTCACTTTGATAGCACATTCATACATACATGCACATACACATATATATGTACAAGTATGTATCCACACATACAATTCCTGTATAACAAACCTTTTTTTCCGTTGGAGAGAGATTTGAATTATTCCGCGATAAAATAAGAGAAGTAAGTTATTAAAAACTTCTAAACGAAAACTGTTTTGTACATACAGTGCTTCGGATAACAATTTTTTTGTTATTCTCCATTGTCAGAAAAAACCGCAAAGACTATTTACGCTATATCCTGTACAGAAAAGACTTCTTAAAATTTTTATTGTTTCAACAAGGTATACACTTTTCAATAAGTTGCTCTGATCCGCGATTAAACATGCATTCGATTATCTGTTCAAACTCTTTCCTGTTTTCGCTATGAATAAAAAATTTTCAATTGACAACGGAATCTAATACTTTTAGTGAGAATCTCGGAAATGTATAAAAATAAAATATCTGATGAAATAAAACTGAGTGTGTCTGCGATCTGCACTTATACACAATAATTACTTTAAGATAGTATATAATATCCTGTCTAAATTGTTTAAGATTACATAAAGTATCAAAAGTTTTCTTCTAACTTTACTCTCTTATGTAAAATCCTACTTGAAGTATGCGTACCTAGTATGATGGTAAATGAGTCGTTGTAGAAAAAGAAACGTTACGTTTAAACATCTTATATTACCTGATCACAAGCTTATATCCGATACAATTGGAAATATCGCATGCGTCTATCGTTTCTTAACGTTCAATCCGCGAATTTCATTATTTATAACTATAGTGAATCTTTGTAAATCTGTATATAAATAGCAATTTAACGAGTCAGCGATATTTCCACTGGCATCGTATCATTTATCGTACCTGTACAATTAAAGAACCGAACGTTATTTTGTCGCAGTCGAATACAATGAGTGTGTAACAAAGAATGATGATTCTTTCGTGACCACTTCACTAACTATTTTCGTCCACGGTGATCTCCATCGGCAAAACAAGACGTTCTACAATGGATCGTGAACGCGAAAGACGGGGCCAAGAATCAGTCTCATTTTTGCCCTGGATTCGCGAATTATCTCTCTTATCTAATTATTAACAAAAAAAGTTTCCACGAGTACGAGATTATCGAAACGAGCTCTCAGTAGTAATCATATATTCTCAAAGGATAGTAAAGAAATTATAAGGGATGTAAGATTATACACATTGTTCTGTCAGAAGGTCGGGTTGCAAACGTTCGACTCGATAACGATTGTATTGTCGGTACGGTGATCTAGTTTGGTCATTGTCTGTGATCACTCGTGTCTTGTGAGGGATTAAGTTCTCGTAACGACCCATTAACCAGTCTTGACATAACCGATGCTGTATGTCCGCCACGTTTTTCGACGCCCAAGACGCCAGCCACTGGTGAAACTTAGAGTTCAAATGTTTCGTCACAGCTGGATGACACTATCGAAGAAAACAAAACGGTACGTTGAAAAATATTTCTATTCATCTAGAAGAATACACTATATTTTATCACCATTTATAATTAGGAAGATAATAGAATAAACTTTACCTCTCTGGCACGACTGAACGAATTCCGTTTGTAAAGGAATGCTTCCTTGCTAGCAACGTAAAGCATTTGGTAACTTTTGGGATTGAATCTGCACTGGGTTTCATCGGAATTGATAATGTCAGATGTATCCCCAGAATCTGCTAATCTTAAGCCTGCTGGTCGTTTTAGAATTGCATCCACGGGGTCAAGTGCTTTGTCTTTATCAGATGATCTGGAACAGAAAAGTAATGATTAGTGAAAAACATTTTTTAAGTGAACATAAAGATTGTATGAATCAATACATTGATAAATACTTACTCTGCACCCTTATCAGGATTATTGGTGTTAGATATAGACACTGACATCATTCGTGCAGCCCTTTTCCTCCACTGTCTTACATTACGATATAGAAATACAGGTTTACGTCCTGCCAAGATTCTGCCTAAAGAACTCCAACCATTCCCATCCATCTACAACAATCGTTTCACGTTATTCTTTCTAAAAGGAAAGGATTTGAATTTGCAAGTACAACATATTCATAACATTATCCGCCAAACTACAATGAAAAATTAGTACTATATATAATATACTTAATGTAAAAATCTTATCATGGCACAACTTTTTATAAATTTGTTTACGGCATTGTGCAAATATTTTGTTTTATGCTTTTAAGCATCATTTCATGTTCCTTTTCTGCAAGTAATCAAAATTAATCGAATTTGAAATGATAAAATTCAGAAGAATTACGAAAATAAACAGTACAGTGTAAAAGAAATATTTTCCTCTTCTATGTAGAAAGAAAACCAAGTATTAGTTGGAACGTAAAATAAGTTAAAATAAGAATGGGAGCAATAATATTTATTCATTTCTGAGTCTACCATTATTAATTCTTTTTTTATTTTACTTTCCATTGTGTGATTTTAATTCATCACATCAATGAAGTTGTACTCTATAAATGAAATTTACTAATAATTAATTTGGAATTACTTGGATAGGTCAGAAGGATATGTTCGATGAATCAACATAAAATTGTCATTGTTTATGCAGGTAATTCTCTGTGTAAAAAGCAAGAACATTTCAGACCATAATTCCGACGAAACTGGCTGTATATTGCTTTACTATTTTTTGCTACATTATCGGTATTATATGAATAATTCACAAATAACAATAATTGAATAGTCATAGAACATTGTATTCAACTGTAGCATCGATACCAATAACGTTGAACAATAATAAAACAATGATCGCATCACATTAATGAAATTAATGCAAAGCACAAGATGAAATAACTTTGTTACATTCAATTTATGATATGTGTGCAGTCTTACATGACCAATGAACATACGAGTATGAAAAGCATAAAAAAAGAGGAAAAGTATCAACATAATTCTTGTGAAATTGTTTAATAATATGAAGCTACGGTCTTGACTATTTCTCAAGTATAGATGTGTTAGAAAAGAGATATATTACTCTCAATACCCAAACAAACGTGACAAAAATATTGAAACAATAATAAGCAGAACAAATCAGAGAGCTAAATAATAAAATATCTAGAACGAAACAAAAAAAATCAGATGAGGATAAACAAAATTTCAACATCTGAATTAAATGCTTATGATTGTCAAATATTTAAATGTAACAATAATAACAAAATATTCTCTGTTCACTTTCTTGTTCTTTGTTGTTCTTTTCTTTTTTCTTGTAAACAGCACAGGCAAAGAACTTTTATATATTTTGTTTTCTTTTTCATAAAAAATGGAGAATCAAAGTAATAAATTTAGTGGTACAAAATGATGTTAGACAATAATGTTTAAAAGCATTGTTCATGTATTTCAATATCTCTCTTCTATACAATATTATTGTTATCTATCATTATATGTATATTTGTTTCATATACAGATTACAGTTACAAAATATATATATATATGTATGTATATATATATATATGTCTTATATATATATATATAGAGTTTAAAATTCACTGCGTAAAGTGAAAACGGAGATATGAGCTTATAACAATCACATAAAATCTGTCTGCACATTCGACCTCATAGTGTCTCAGGTGAAACTATATTACAAATTGTCACAGTAAACGTTTAAATCAGATGATCTGTGGCAACAATTACACATATGCATATGTATATCGTTAAATTAATGAAACTTTGTGCCACGTTATCTAATAAAAACGTATTCGACTGTTTAAACGAACGAAAAATATATATAAATTACACGTACGGTGGTACGTGTAGAACTCTCTCTCTCTCTCTCTTTCTGTTTCTATGTATATCTATATATAGCGCTTAAAATTCCGTAATGCAGAGCTTTGTGAGAAAAATGCATGTTTACATTTTGTACAAAATACGATGGTGTTATCTTTTTCTCAATGGAGGAAACAACATTGCGAAAACACTGGTATCCGAAAATCCACTCTGGTCACAAAAATGTACGTAATATAAAACACTGTAACGAAGAGAAACTACGAAACGGAGTATCTGTTACCTAAGAAAATATTTTAAAAACCTACATTTCTCGACGTCAAACAGTAAAATTAGCAAGACATTACCAATGAATCATTAAAAAGAACTCCTAATGCAATTTGTTAAACGTGACAAAGGTTTTGTTTAAAAAAACACACAATTTCATGAAATCGACAAGATCACAAATCGTCGAGACCTAAAACAAGCAATGAGTGATCGTTTCAATAAAAATTATGACGCCGAAACCGAGGCAGCTACACTACCTAACTTTTTAAATTAGTAACAATTCTTATCACTGAAAATAATTGGATACCTCCTCCAGAATAGTATTCCGTAGCGTTCCCTCAAGGGAGAAATATAAAATTAAACAAATGAAAATTCATCAGGGGTACCGGAAAAGACCTTCTTGTGCAAAAGCAACAGCATTAAACCGAAAGTGAGCTGAAACCGTGAAACCTTTGGCAAATATTCGAACTATCTCCCGTAAGATATCGACGTTTTATACTGTTACATGCCACAAACAAAGCTGCGAATGAAGTAAAAGATAGAAATGACTCTCTATTTACATGCTACAGTGTATAACCTTTGCTTCGCTACTTATTACATTAATATATACACAGCAAAGTGTTATAATACATGATTCACAATGGTGTAACAGTTTGAGCCAGGAACACGCTTGATCCACGCCATGATACAGTATTTCCAGTTTTAGTTGTCACCAGTTACATTCTTTGAAACCAGTGAACTTGGTCCTGAGAATGTAACAGAGAATATTGCACTAATATTTATACCCCAAGTCTAATCAATTCAATTCGATCGAAACTCACGAATGACCATTTCAAGAAATGGCTCTAACACCTACAGTCTAGACGATTTAACACAGTGACTGTCCATAGCAAAATTATTTATGTAATTTTAAAAGTTAACGTTTGCACTGATACATTGAGCGTCGAGTTATTAATATAGAAAAAACATTTTGTTAATGTTTTGTGTGATTAAATAGGTTACTTTGATTTTGTAGTATTTTTGTAGCTGCTAGATTGGTCGTCAACGTGTTAAATGTTCTGTTAACATACCCTAATTGGAAGATAACGATCTTATCGGATATCCATGAGAAAGTATGTCTCAACTGTTTGGATGTGCTCGAAATGCATTGAAAATGGTTTCGTGCCATGGTAATTATGCATCCTCTTTTCACATTTGTTGTTTTCCAATGACAAAATTTTGTTGGGCTGAAGATGAACGATCGTAATGGCTGGAACTACTGCATGGACAGAATGTGGCGTGGATGTAATATGTGCTCGCTAGCCGATATCCATATTACATTTCCAAAGGCTTCACTAACGATCCGAATATGACAGTGAATAGTAGAATTTTACAAGTTCGTGATGTACACTACCAGTCGACCTATGTTTGCGTATCAAAAAACATATGTACAAATTTATATCAAATATTTACATTCCTTTTTTTAAATTCTATCTGATTTATAAATTCTAGGAATTACGATCTTATCTAGTTATAATTAATAAGTGTGATGAAAATGAAAGAAACATTAAGAATTGACCGATATCAAATATTACGTTCGTTTTAAACTAATATAATTCTTTCCTCTTTTTACAATTCATTATGGCACTACTCGTTTGACTTCATTTGTGTATGCCATGTCCCCTCTCTCCTGTTCTGTTTGTACATTTTTTCGATCCGTGTTACACGTTTTTCTCGTCATTACTAGTTCATCCCACAACTACACCTTCTAGTTTAACTTTAGCCTCTGTTCTTCTAATGAAACGCGCGAGGTGGGCAAGTACGGAGACAGTACGTTAATGGACAATAGATTAATGTACACATAAAATTTTCCTTGTTCTCACTTCGTTGACCCGACTAATTCACTTCACGCTGATCATGTTTTCAACATGACAGCAAGTCATTTTCAATGAATCTTGAAATTTCTACATTTTTTGTAAGCTTTGGAAGCTTCTGTGATTCCTTGTATATCATCATGTATAAAATTCTTTTTGGAAACATAAATATAGAACAAACAAAAACTTCCTCGAACAACCGCGAGATAAATAAATATTAAAATTAAGATAAAATTTAAATAGACCAAAGAAAAGCAAGAATAAACATATAGAACTTTCTGTTACCGTCAAAGTTCAAACAACGTGCGTTCAACATCGAAACGTTTTTTCTTTTTTTTTAAATATCCTAAAAGCGTAATGATAAAAACTCCGAATAAAAGAAAACATCACCACATCGAAAAGAAAAATTCTGATGAATGATTACACGGACCAACAAGTCAACCTAGAAGCTGTTCACATCGTACAAAAAAAAACGATGAAGCAAAGCAATTACAGAAAATCGACGATTGATACAGCAACAGCGGTAGCATGTTTGCGAATGCTCTTGACAATCTTCAGTGTTGGAGATTTGAAAGAATTACTACTCAGATATCGTTGTCCTATTATAAGTCGATATTTAAAATATAGAAATATAATTTATAATTTGTCATATAACGTCTAATGGTGTAGCAAACACACCAAAAGTGTGAGCGAATATATTATATAGAATAAAGAATGGGGGATTTCGTTTGTGTAGTGCACTATTTTGCGAGAATTTTCACTTAATTTACAGCACCACGTTGGACGCACTGAGATGGAAATCATGTACTTCTCTTATCTCCTTAAATATTACGAAAATAAATATATATGACCTTCAGTTTTTCATTTTCTGCGATTAAAAGAATATTAGTTCATTCTGTTTATATGTATACAAACTTTTGCGATCTCTATGCAACGACAAGTATGTGAACCAGTGCTCTGACCCCATTCGCATAATAAAGCGTTGGTGATAGCAGATCGTGACCACGTAGCTTCCTCGTATTAGCAAACAACCGAGAGATATATACACACATATATACATATATATATACATAGACACACGTGTGTATATATATAGATATAAGTATATGTATAAATATACATACACACATATATACATATGTATATGTATATATGCATGCTGCAACATTGTTTGATTCCTAAAATATTCTTCTATTTTGTTTTTTTGTAAGGAAGTCAACAAAGATACTTTTGAAGACTAATTATCTGGAATAGTACCTGACTGCGATTTAAAACATTCACGCACGAATATCTCCCTCCGTATCGAATAACGATCACATGAAATAATACAGAGAAGAAAGTTTTGATAAGAAACTTTCGTTCTTTGGAACATTTAGTTGTACACTGAATGACAACGGTACAACTCCAATCACAGACATCAAATTACGAATGAACGTAAACTTCAACGTTGGCAATGATTTATGAAAAGGGATGTGGATCCTATACCTTCTTGCTAATGTCAGTGTTCTTGCGCTTTCTGCCCCTCCCCCCCCTTGCTGCCTGGTCGTTACTCACAGGATGATTGGTTGTCGGCTCATTGTCTGTTAAGGTGGGGGTGTCTTTCGGACTAGTCTGACCAGCTGGAGCAGAAAACCTCTCAACATACGTAGACCATTTTTCAGATACTGTAACTCCTTCCCTTTCTCTTTCCCTACAACTGTTGTCCATCGCCTCATCACCTTCTGTATCCAATAATTCCATTGTCATTTTACAGTCCTTCTTATACTGTAACAGCAAAAGATTACACCTTCGCAACAAGCATCTATCCAACAATATTCTTTTAGAATCTTAAGTGCGTGCAACGCATGCTGTTAAATTGAAAATTTTTATGTCTATTTTATAAATCGAAAGAATATAGAATGTTAGAAGAAAACATGGAACCGTTTATTCGATTTTTCGAAATTATATACTTACTATGTATATTTTAAAACAATTCTCGTCTGCCATGGCTTTCTCAGCTTTACGTTGATACGCCATTTCTGCACCAAGTCTCATATACGCGGTAGCACATAAACCACCCGCGCCATTGCTTTCTTTTGGTTGTCGTTGTTCTCGTTGGAACAGTTCCATGCATTGTTGGCATATAGGATCCGAAACTAAATGCTGCAACTGAACGTTTCATAGTTCCGTGTAAAGATCAACATACTTCTGCACAAGATCAAAACTATAAAAATGTATACTCACTTGTCTCACAGCGTAGGTTACAACTTTGTCTAACGTGAAGGCAATATACGCGTGAATACCGAACATTTCCCGTAAGGTATCTTCGTACGCCGTGCTCTCCATATTGCCGTCTAGGACATTTTTAACCATATCCAGAAATGCAGGATAGTAATCCTCTATTTCAATTTCATCTGTGTCAAATCGATTACATTAATTTATAAATACATGGAATATTATATCAGAATAGAACCCTCCATAACGAAATAAACATTGGTCCCTCTAACAAGGGAACATCGCCAGTTAATACAATCCGATTTTAATGAAACTTACCCGTTATTGGCAACCATCCACTTTGAAGAGGTGAAAACAGCCCTCAAAGTTTAGGGTCACAACTATAGTTTTTGAGATATCATGGAAACCAGAGGTGGGAAAAAATTGATTTTCTTTTAAATTGTGTTTTTTAATGGGAAATGTAGCTGCTGTGCAAAAAAATTTTAACAAAAGATTTTTATTTAAACAATATTTTAAAAATAAATGCTTCTACTTCTATAAAACAAACCAGAATTCCTTCGCACACCAGGTGCAAGACTATCTTTCTAGCACTGAACTTTGAGAGCTGTTTTCACCCCTTCAAAGTATATCTCACGTAAGTTTCATTACAATCGGCTTGTATCAACTAGCAAAGTTCCCTTGTAAGTTCAAAAATTGAGTCTGATTTTTTGTATTGCTTTGGCGTATTAAATAAAAATATTCTTACTATTATTATCATTGCGTTATGGAGTATTCTACTGTACTGGTACTAATAAAGGCATAGTGTATCACTTACTTTTGGGTTTTAATCTTAAAGCAACAGCCGTGCTCTCTTTTCGCTGCTGTTTGTACCGCGATTCCTCGTCAGCAAGAGCGACAGCCCTCTCGTACATTTTTGTCAATCTTTCACAGAGGATATGGTGTAACCTCAAGAAAAGGTACCAATTGTTACTGCCCATGAAGAGCGTGTACGCTTCATCAGGATCATTCGACAAGGCATGGATAGGTAATTTAATATCTGGTTCGGTTTTAATCGACGTGGAAGACGGAATCGGAGATACCGGCGCCTTATTCCTATTCGCTTGGAGGCCACCACCCAACGACGAAACGTTCATCGTCACTGATTGAGAATTGCTACATGCTGCCACGTTCAAGTCTTCTTTTTCATCTGTTACAATAATACGAGTCGTGTGCCATCATTTTGTTATACAAACACTGTTATATTGTTATATATAATGGCTCATTTTGAATTCCTTATAAAAATTACAAAGCTATAACGAATGAATTTGTTCAAAAATTTCCCGCAAAAGCATCTTCACAATCTTGGTAACAGTAAAATAAACAACCTGGAATGAGCCATTTTGACTCGTCCGATACATTTCGTATTTTAATGTTCGAAGGTACACAAAAAATAAGGGAAAAAGCTGAACTTACCATCTTCGTCTCTTTCATCGTCGCTGAGTTCTTGACGCGGATGAAAGAAAAGATCGGGTATAAAATGCTTCAATAAAAGCTTTATTCGTTGCTTGTCTTCTTTGTGGATGGCCGTCTGACGCTTCACGTGATGAATTAGAAGATTAGCTGCATCGTCCAGGACAGATTTGTCCTTATAGGGTAGCACAAGGTGTGGACCACTGTTGTTTTGTCCGTCTCCGGTACCATCGTCCACCTGTTCGTGTCTCTCGTCGTACAGTGTCTCAATTTCGTTAAATAAACTTTTGGACCTTAACGCTTTCACGTCGCTTTGCTTGAAGTTGATCCCCTGATGGTCCAGGGATTTCAGGTAGTATTTCTCGTTCTGTTCTCTCCAGATTTTGTTGAAACCTTTTTGCGCCTCCCGCCATTCCTCCTCTTTACTTTTTAGTCGCCGAAGAACCACAGGTACTGCCACTACAGGATTCCTCTTAAGGCCTTCTATGATATCAGCAGCCTTGTCGCCGTATATCCTCTTCAGGGCTCTTTGATGAATCGTAGGAGAACAACCACCAAGGCAATCGTCGAGCTTGAACTTTTGAAGCTCCTCCTGACTCATTCTACTCATTTTCTTGTGGACACCCTCGAGAACCCTGATCGTGGACGCATTTGTTTCTATTACGCCATCCAGCTCGAATCTCTCGTCCTCGCAACGGTATATGAATTCTTCGTATTGGGTTTTCCTATATAAATTGCATTAACAAATTATGTGAACCATCCATTAACCGAGGATGAACATTTTACGTTTACGTATAAGATACCCTGAAAATTATTGGTTTAGGTACTTAATAATATAGTTATATTAAAATACATTTTATAAAAAGATGGTATTATTGTCGAATAAATTAGAAATGTGTTACTATTTTTTGCAAACTATGAAGAAATTATTCAAAAATAAACCATTTTCTTTTGATGAAATGTATTTTAATATAACTATATTATTAATTACCTAAACAAATTTTCAGCGTGTCATAATTTTATCCATAGCTCGTTTGCCGAATAATGCAAATTGAGCATCGTAAACGTAAAAATAGAACCCTTGAGGGCAACAGCATCCTAGATTGACCTTTTATCTAGCCCTTTGACTACTGATAAACCCCATTTTTAAGGACTGATAAAAACGATTACACATAAGCTTGCTTCCAAATTACAGTTTAGGGGGATTATCAATAAATCTCAAACAAACATTTGTCACATCTATAGTAAAGGGCCACCCTAGTACGCAGGGTGTTCACGTATATGAAAAGAGGGAAAAGTGGTACTATATTTTTTGTGAAAGAATACGAATGCTGAACACCCTGTAAACGACAACAGAGACACAAACCTTGAAGTTACAAATGTACTGTCTTCGGACCAAGTCGGAAACGACACCCATGTATCGTTGAGAACCTCTTTACACAACTGCGTTCTTCCTGTACACTTTGGTTGAACGTAAGACTTTGGTAACGCGCAATACGACGCCCCTAGACGTTTGCATGCCGTATAGTCGATCTCCATGGCCAGATCACCTTGAGGACGGTCTTGGTGACTCCTTACTACGTTATTTGGTAGCGCTTCGACATTCATGTTGCTGGACGCATTGGTCGTAGCGGTGGTAGAAGACTCGGGCAAATGACCCAGGAAATCTTTGAACCAACGCAGGAGCTCAGGAAAACGACCAAGAAATGGCGTGACCAACTGCACCAATTCAGATTTGGAAACTATTTCTTGGTTAAACAGGACCAGGCACCTCAGGAAATTGTCGTAAACTTCTTGGGACCTTAATGCTTTTCGAACCTGGAAAGTACATTCACATTCCAAGATATCCTGCATTCAACGCCACACAGACTGATTTAAATGCGTAGAAAAACCCTTTTATATCGAACTCAAATATTTTAATATCTTTTAAGGTTTTTTATATATATGTTCTTGGTAATTGTTTAGAAGTTTGCCCTCCTCACCGATTTTGATGATCTTCAAATATGTTATCAAGGATATCATTCGGAACAACTTTTCCCTGTACATGTTACCACCGCTCGATTTTAGTTTTCGAGATATTCGCAAGAAACTATTGCTAATACTGTATTTAATTTTCCGTACTCTTAGACGCTCCGTGGCAATGTAAGCCTATCCAGACGCAATAGTTTTTTGCGAATATCTCGAAATCTAAAATCGAGCTGCGGTAACACGTATAGGAAGAAGTTGTTCAAAACGCCGAAATCTATAACATATTTAAATTTCATCAAAATCGGAGAGGAGGGCAAACTGCTAAGCAATTACCATTTTCTTTTCTTGAAATGATCTTTCGACTACCAAAATGCGAAATGAAATAGAAATACTTTAAGACGGGGACTACCAACCTTGTCGAAGAACGCGTAGTCGTTCAGACTGCCATATTTCCCAGCCTCTGCTATGGTAACGCATTCGCGCATGGACGACACTTTATGTTTCTTCAGGGGAGGTGGACCATGTTGTATATGGTGAGAATTGCCGGCCGTTACAGAAGGCAAGAACGACGGACTCCTCTTCAACTGTCCCGTGTTGTGCACGAATTTCTGGACACTGTTGATGTCCCTCACGCCGGACCTGTCCCGTTCTCGTTCACGATCCCTATGGTCGCGACTTTCACGTTCCACTGTGCCAGTGCCGCTAGACTCTCGAAGTTCTCGAGATATGTTACCCGAGTTGTTGTAGGGTGCCTTGGGACCCATAGGCTTCTTCACGATTGTGGTGTGATCGTTAACAGTAGCGGTCTTGTTACTCTGAAACATAACAGACTAATACCAATCAGAGTTCGCCGGTATAGAAGTAATATTCAGAAAAATGTAAATCACGAGCATTACTTGTTCTGTGTCACTCACCAGTGAGCTCTGCTGATTGGTGGCGTCCGGCAAAAATTGACCAAACTCGGCGAGCAGGTCCTCCTGGTTCTCAAACAGTTTGGCAACTTGACTGTAAACCTCTGCTTCAGTCAAGTGCTTTGCACCACCAGCTCCACCGGATCCACTCGTGCCGCCCATGTGCCCAGATTCTTTTAAGTTACGTTGCTCTTTCTGGTAAGTGTGCAAAATTTCTAGGAATCGTTTGTATTTATCCGGCTGGCCTTGGAAACGGTTCTAAAGTATCGAAAAAATTTTCCAAGATAAGATAAATGTTCTATATATGTATTATATCATTGGTTTATTCTCTTGATTGAATGCAAACCTTGATTTTATTAACATAATTGATTGCATGGTTGAATTCAACTGGCTGGCTCTGTTGCGTCTGCCCACTGGTGGGAATACCATCTTGGGCCTGACTTAACGCTTGGCTCACAGCTTGAGCTTGTGCTGCGCTAACATGTGAATTGTTGTACGTCTGCACTGGTGGAGGCGATGGCGCATGCACTGTTAAGCTGCTGTTGGAATTATTGTTTAAAAGGTGGGGATGGTGTATATTCCCAGACCTAGTTTAAAGAAAGATCGTGTATATTAAGTTCCAGTGACACAACTGAAGGAAACAGCTCTCAGAATATCTATGATTTACCCGTGCATTATCTGCAAAACTGGAGGAGCTTTCGCTGGCTGTGTTGGTGGACTCGCTACAGGAGGCGAGCCAACATTAACCGTGCAATGCTGCGACAGGGTAGGAGTGGGACTTGGTATACTGACGGATACTTGAAATGCGTATCCTTGCTCATTCGCTTGCACCTCTATTTTGTATCCAGGTGGAAGAAACGTGTTGAAACCAACGATAAGCTCTGGGTGTCCTTTGAATAAATGACTCACTCGTGTTATAACTCCTGGAGTGTCTATGCTCTGGGACTTAAATTCTTTCATAATATCCAAGAAGTCATTATACACCTACAATCAAATAAAAAATAAGGTTATGGGAACCAGCCAAAACTCTGCAGGCATAAAATCTCTATTGTTAGTATCATTTGAAATGTACCTGTGGCTGATCGTTAAATTTGTACTTGACTTGATCTAAGTAAGACAACGCGTCCTCTACTTTTAATCTCTGAAACTGCTGGGACCCACTACCACCACCTAGACTAGAGCCCGGCGGGGTAGAAGCTAGTGGCATCACATTGCCAGAGTGGATCTACAAACGGAATCATAAAAATTTCTATGAAATTCCGTTTACAAGACAATTGAAGAAATATTATAATACAGTGGCTGAAATAGCAGGAACGATAGAGATAATTATTTAAACAATGAATCTTGTCATTATTCCAGTCACTGTACACCAAGCCGTTTAGATACTATTTCCATGAAAGTATCTTCAAATGAATAATCATAAAGGCATCAGAAAATTGAAGTTTTCAATATTCATAGTTATTATCGTATCACATGTTACTCGAATATGAACCTTGTGCCTTATTGTTGGCTGTTGCTGGCTGTGAACTTGACTTTGTGTTCCTGGTGCAGGTTGTTGAGAACCCATACTATGGTTACTCCCACCACCTATCCCACTATGCAACCCTCCACCAGTATTTACATTGCTACTGCTACACGTAGAACTAAGTCCTGCAGATCCACTTCCCTGGAAAAAACATACACAACAATTTGCAAAAATATATCCACGACACGAACAAAGCGTTCACGAACCATTAAAAAAGTAAGCTTCACACGAAATTGACCATAAATTTTGCGACACAAAGAAACGTAACGGGTGGCGCGTTAATAAGATACGCGTTTTCGGACAACGGTGTTAAAACACTTGTGTGTCCGTTTAAACAATCAATCTCGCATTAAACAGTGGGAATTACATTACGAAATCGAATTTACTAACGCGCCAATTACAAAAGCATACCGTGCGGACGTATAATTCGGCGGGCCGCTTTTAAGCGGATTAATTTCATTCGCCGCTGCATCGGTTCTCCGCATTTGTATTCCGCGAGGAACAATTATACACACATGTAAAAAAAATATATAAATTAACCCTCTCCTTACTAAAGACAACTATAGTCAACGCTTAGCGCTTGAGCGCCGCTACGTGCTGACTATAGTCCCCGCCAAAACGTTGTGTTTGAACTTTGGTGGAGTTTGCTGTAACTAAGGAAAGGGTTAAACATGCGGAAAAAATTGAAAAATCAATAAAACAAAAATTCTAGCTAATTTTTTTATAATAGTTGTTGTGACTAGAAGCACGGTAACGCACCTTAATGGGGGACGGAGCCGAGGTGGGCACAACAATTGCTCCAGGGTATTGCTGTTGAGCTTGGGCACTTCCGAATTGTATACTTCCCGGCATTTCTTTCGAAGTAACTGATCGAACTGCTTGGCCAGGTACAACAACGCCTATTCCACTGCTTGAATGATACTCCAAACCACCTCCTCCGCCACCTAAGCCACTTCCTGCACTCACTGAAGAGTGCTTTAATGTTGCTGCTGCTGGTGATGCTACCTCGTCCAGCCCGCGAACGCGTTTCATCGCAGATCACATTGGAAATGCTACGAATCGAGAGACAATTGTCCTGTAGGCGCATATTTCGTCTATTCATCCCCTCCCCCTCCCCGTTATTCGAAATAAATCGGCCTTAGACCCATATAAAACGTGCTCAACGTTAAGTACCAAGCATTGAAAGTATTCAATTTATAATATCTGATAAATAGATTGCGGATCTTGATGCATTTATACAGGTATGTAAGCGCAGGTGAATTCGTACGTATAACTGACTTTCGAACTAACAACTTCAAAACAATTGTTTCGATAGTCGAAACAAATTTGAAAAATTGTTTTTCGGCTGTCTATGGCCGAAAATAGAATCAGATCGGGTGAAAGAATCGATTAAGTATTATCGCTTTTTCTTTACGTTCGAGTTTGAATTTTGTGGAGTCATCAAGTTACTCAAAAGTGATCGTTCTCGGGTGTAATCATCGAAAAATTAATATTAAAATACATTGAAAAATACCTTTCGGTACGAGACTTCTTGAAACAGTAAATTAAAGTATTTTTATAAACAATAACATTATTTCCGGTGACTCGAGAAATATTTCTCGGGAGTTGTTACGTTTAAATACTTTAATTTTTTAATTTTTCTATAAGAACGAATACTTTTTTGTAACATCGTCGAAAGTTTAAAGTATTGCTGGTTTTATAGAAACGAAACAACAAAAGGTCGACGTTTTGAGTGAAATAATCGTCTGCTACGATGCCGTAAGCTGCGCGATGTCGTTGTAGGTATGTTTGGCGCGCCACAGGCAAAACGGAAGAGCTCGTACAGCTTCGAAAATGTTCGGTATTGTTTCGTTTACGGCGATAAAATGACGCGACGCATCCGTGCCGCAAAAGCCGAGGCACCACGCAAACGAATCAGTGCGCAATTCAGAATTACCGGACAAAAATTGAATTCGATTCGTTTATAAAAATCGACTTAATTCGAAGAGTCGTATTTAAAAGTTTGAATGCGCCGCGCTTCGTGTGACAGAAGTCGGACGAAACCGAAGCTCCGCGAACACTTTCCCGTAACTTCGTGCGTAGAAGAAACTTCTCGTCCGCAGATACGTAAAAGTGATCAGAAAATCGACCATAAGGTGAACGTTTATTATTCTTTTCGTAAAAGAATGTGAACCAATTAAAGATCATTGTTCTTCTGGTTAGATTACTATCGATTGTGACGACATTAAACGTGTTTATGCTAGACGCAATTAATTCTCCGCGTCTGCATATTAATTCGATTAAACATTACAGTATTTTCGATCGCGACTCCGTTCGGAATGTTCAAATAGTGTCCGATCACATTTTCTCGCTTGATTTTCAAGTTAAAAATAATTGAATTACTCATACCTGCTACTGCTATATATATTGCATAATATTAAATCGTTATTGTGCACGTGGTTGTATTTTCAAATTAATATAGATGTGAAACCTTGCTGTAACAAATAAACTGTAGGGAATATCAAAAAGATATCTTGTTAAACCTTGGATTCGATGATCTTTAGGTGATATAACCTCACATCAAAGATGCTCCATACTATATGTAAGTATAATATGGATAAAAGAATAGGGAAAAGCCAAAATTCTCTTTCGAGGAAAATCGAGCATAGTTAGCAGTAGCTTATGCACACATAAAACTTCTATATTTTCGTTACTGCGGTTGATTATTGTTCTTGTACATTTCACACTTTGCCATGCTGTCGCATGCATCCATTTATGTATTTGAAATTTTCAACATTATGCAATTGAATAAAAGAAATTATAAGATATAAGATTATGTACTATAGATAATTATAAATGTATACTATAGACCTACACAAAATAAATGTACATTTTAAATATATATTATTTATCCAATGATTCGATTTTGGATGTACACACGTTTCATTAATATTATGCATCGTTCGTGTCCATAAGCTGATCAATTCATTTTATGTGCATAAATAAATGTAGTTCTAACCAGAATATACTCCTGCTGTATTCATATTTGCATTTGAATATTGTTGGATATCCTTCACTAATTTTACAATGTTCTACGCGTTGGAGATTATTCTTTTTAATGTTTATACACGTGTATAATATTTTCTCACGCATAATCCAGAAGATACAAAGATATAAGAAGATGGAAATCATACTTTCAAAGTCTACATAGTAATATGAGCTTTATATAAAAATAATTATAACCTATTGCATCTGTAGCTATATAATATGTGTCCGTATAATACTTTATCGTGACCTTGCACACAAATATAGTGCCCCTAACTTAGAAAGAAAAATGCAAAACAGATATTTAATTGGTGAAAATGAAATGTAAGATTCTTCTACCGCGACACAAATATTATTTCATTTGCAATTATTATATAGGTCTGAAAGAAGATGAAGATTCCCTGTAACGTATCCATGCTACTTTTCAAGATCCAGTCCTAGTTCACGTTCCATTATTTTCTAAGAAACGTATGCTACGCCAACTCGAGAGAACTTGAATATTAGAAACACACATCGCGAAGATGGACCACAGAAGAAGAAAGTTGCCTCTTGTACATAATAATTACCTCACAAATGTTGATTGAAATCGAAAAGAAATTTACTTGTCTTATCTTGCTTAATAAAAAGTAGAAAAAGTATTTTCCTAAAATTTCTGTGTAATAGTAAAACTTTCATCCTCGTGTTTCGATAGGGTAAAGCTGATGTTCCTACTCGAAAGAAATAATGGGAAAGTGCAAAAGTTTCGATGGAATCTCAATACATCTTGCGATCGTCATTATTTCCTGAAAGCAATAGACAATCTTGTTCATACATTATATGTTCTCAGTAATGAGCATAATTAGTTCTTATGCGTTAGCTTGCTAAAATGATTTCATTGTAAAAGAAAATTGAAGATATCTTTAACTATGACGTACGAACTTCAAACATCATGAATATTATAAAGAAAAGACTTGTGACTTGTTTGAAAAAGTTGCTGTGCAGATCTGAACCTATGAAAGATGGTTTTTAAATGAAAATAATTCCAATTTCTCGAATGCTTCAAAATCCATGTCTCTACTTCTAAGCCAGAATATAATAAGCCTTACATTTCAAAGTTGCAGTATCATTTTAGAGTTGTTAGTAAAGATGAAAGGTACACAATTTCATTATATAAAAGAGAGATCTCGTGCAGAGCATTATTGTTTCTCAAAATAAGAAATAAATTACACTTGATATTAATTCTTCTGTTGCTACATTAAAACTTAGGCACTTTGAAAAAAAAAATCATTTCACCATTGTAAGTATAGCAAAAATTGAAAAACATATGAAATGTCATTTTTTAAAGTAAAAAAGAGAAGTGAACTTAAGACACACTGACTTGAGATTTTAGTATCTCTCTCTCTCTCTCTCTCTCTCTGTTCACTGAATAAAAAATAACAGTGGTTACCAACTACCATAAAAATCAATAGGAACCATAAAATCGAAAAAATAAGTGATTTTGAACGAGTGAAAATCCATGGGAAACTTTAGCACTCAGCCAAACAGAAGACAAAAAAAAAGTTACATCAAGCCTTCAGGTCGAAATATATCCTATTCAAGAGAATCTATATGGGTCTGGTTGATCAAAAGGAAATAGATATTTGTATGCAGCAGCCTAGTGCAAGATGTGTACATACCAATTTCCATCTGAAAAGAAGTTGAACGTCCTTGCATCAGGGTGATATCGAGAGAAGAGGTGTCCAGGAGCAAGTGGTCGAGGTGAAATGGTGAATCGCCGATGAAAGTTGTGCCCTTCGGTGTCGAAGATAGGTCGGTTGTCGGTATTTCTTTCTTGGTAAAATTTCGATCGCGGTGTCGGGCCTCGCGAGGGGATTTCGCTGGGGCAGAGGGACGAAATAGAGCCGGTAAAGCCAGCTGCACGGACGCGCACACAGGCCGTCCCGTGAAGTCGTCGAAGCGAGGTTTGTCAGTGTTGCACGTTTCCAAACACTTCCCGGCCCTCGACGTTACGCAATATTCCACGTAAATACATAACACATTTTCCCGTGAGCTCCAGTGAAAATAATCGTCCTGCGGTGTTCCTTCTACAAAGGAACCACCTCGAGGTACACCTCTCGGCACTCGCACCACCTCGCCCGCTCTAAATCGGTCCTATTTCGCGGCGGGTCCGAACTGACTTTCTGCACAAAAGCTTCGGCTCCGTTGTTTTTTCACGACCAAAAAATCGACGAAGCCTTAACGGGCCGGTCGGCCTGTGCTCGCGACAGGAATTCACTATGCTCTCTCTTTCCCTGGGTCTCGTTCTCAGTGCCGTCGGAATCTCGTCGTGTGTGTAAACAAACTTAATAAAATGCACATTTTCGCGAGTATCTCGAATGGATTACCGCACTTTTTCCAACGGGAAAAAAGGTAAATGCAAAAGGCATACTCGCACTCTCGAGGTACAAGGCAAACTATTGGATTTTGTATGGCAAACAAGGAACTGACTGGTCGTATAGCGGGATGAGGAAGGTGGAGGGGATCGCGCAGGACCGTATTCATCCGCTAAGCGTCTCTGTTACCAACCACTCGGGTACCTCCTGCAAAGCGTATACATACTCGTATATACGTGACACGAACAGGCCCTCGCCGAGCAGGAGACTTTTCTCTCATTCGGTACTTTCATTAAAAATTGTGCATCGATTATTTGCCACGGGTCTCTTACTTCCACGCGAACGTTACGCCAGGGGCTTCTAACCAAACTTAGATCGCCCGGAATCACTCGGAATGTAAATCGCTACGGGGGCAATCGTTTGTAAACGTATTAACATGATAATTACGCACGCGTGAACCTGTCGAAATTGTATTTTTTTTCTGCCGCTTGTCGCGAGAACCACGCTCCCCTCGGACGATCGTTGACAACACTTTGCACGTTAGAATTTCGAAAAACCACGAATATCCATTATTTATTTGACCATTGTACTCCTCTCATTTTTCGTTTCGTTTTTTTTTTCATATGCACGCGTTATCGTAATAACTCGTGGTGGTCGTTACGCGAACGAGCGAACATTCTGAAAAACGTTCTATCTATCGATACAAATAGCACAAGTCTTGAATAACACGCCGTCAAACGTTCTTTCGAACGATCTCGCACCAGAGTAATTCGTTAAGTCATGTTTTAATAGTAATACACCGATAAATTGACTTATGAAGCTATACACAAGTTCGGTAGTTCTGCTCGCTGGTACACTATCGTAGTTCTCACAGCATATGGAATTTTAATTACGCCATAGTAGACGGCGATTTGACACGGTCCGAGCGAGATGCATGGAAATCCATGCGAACTTGAATAACAGCGCGAAACATTTTCTGCGAACACTGTGTGAAACGAAAAAAAAACTCGAAAACCCGACACACGGCAGCCAGTCAGCAGGATACATAGAAAATCGTGTGCAATACTATTTCGGCGTGTTGTTTTCACGAAACCAGTCACATTTCGTTTGCTCCGGAGCGGTCTCGGTGCTTTTCACTTGAGAAAAGTCTACGGTGTCGCGTGGAATCGCGCGAGGAAACTACAGTGCCAGACATCTTCCGAAGAAAGTCGTCGCATCGCGTCGATGAAATTGAAGAATCGCGTGGCACCTAATCTGTCGGTTGTTGGTACGGCCCTGGAAATTGTGGCGGCTTCGCCGCCAAGTGGCGCGCGCAGTCCACGAAATATCCAAGCGTTTCCCCGCGGCCGACATGTTCGCGCGGCCAACAGCTGTTCCGAAAGGCGAGCGAACTCCCCATCGTAATCTGGGTCATGGAAACTGCGCAAAATGGGTTGCACTTGCACCGAGAACGCGCATTTCTTCAAAAACCAGAGGGTCGTCTTCGGAATTTCGTCTGATCCTATGGACGGAACTAGCACGCGATACGTTGCTCTCCACACTATAAATTGCCATTCGAAATATGCAACCTCCTGCGAGCAGCCGTTGCATATCTGTCAACGTGCTTGACTGGTTCCCGAGCAGAGAGCCGCACGACGATTGGCCGAGGATTTTCGGGCATCGACCTACGCGCGACGCTCGAATCTGAAGAGTGCAACCCATTCCTCACAATATTATGCTTTCGAATACACCGATTCCCTTCCTACAATTTCTATGTTTTCGAGTACACCGATTCCCTTCGTACAATTTCTATGCTTCCGAATACACCGATGATTCCCTTCGTACAATTTCTATGTTTTCGAATACACCCATTCCCTTCATACAATTTCAATATCTATTCGAGTAATATGGAAATCCATAACCCACACCAAAACACTGCTTCGTAATCCTGTATATACAGTCTGTTCGTGCACACAATTTTCATCAGAATAACATTTTTATAAATCGACCAAACAATAATGAAAATTTAAAAAATTCGTGTTGTCGATTCATACAAGTTACATACATTTTCACAATTTTTAATAGTTTATGTGAAAAGCAACTTCTACTATTTTTTTTTGTAATTCAGGCTAAATGTAAGACTAGTAAACTGATCCAACTAGCTTTGCGGGAAAACTGTAATAGTTTGGTCCATTCAGAAAACTATTATTCTGATTTGAGGTGTGCGCTATCAATTACGAGACAATGTATTTCTTGTGGCATTAAATCTACACGAACTTGATTAGGCCCCAGAAGATGTGTATATTATCTACATGTCCATGGTAAGATAGTTGTATTATAGGCAGCAATCTTATTTTATTTTTTTGTAAAAGAGGGTAGCAGATTCACATTTTGTTTTGCTTAAATATTTATTTCATAACGGAAAGGACTTTCTTGTGATATTTTGTAAAGAGTCCACCTGAACAATTTGAAATTATCGTTTAGGTTTAGACGCTCTTTCTCCCTGTACTTTAGCAATACAACCAGCTGAAATAGTGGCCAGAGGAACTTGTATTTAATAGTTAAATCACCATAGCGTCTGCCATAATCTCCTTATCGTGCTGTTTTGATTTGCGTAACAACTTTCCATGACTTCCCATGACTGTTCGATGAAATTGTAGTATGTATAATTCCTCTGAGAAGGAAGTCAAGGAGGTAAATCTTCTATCATTTCCTTTAATTGTCTATACTGCTCCTCAAAATCCATTCCTCTGCACAAAATTTATATTTTTGCATGATTTAAAACTTTAACTATATTGATGCTTAAGTAATGGAATTTAAAAATTAAATATCGTATGTGCAGTAATGTTTGAATTCTATACATGATTGATAGACTACGGATCTTTATGTATCTATGGAAATTTTCAAGAAATGCTAGAATATAAAATTCGACAGAATTAAGTACTATTCTTACATGTTTCGGATCTACAAAGAGTGCTCCCATTACAAATAGGATTTTATTTCATTGCATTCTATAAAAATTGTAAATTACATAAATATCCACAGTCTAATGATTAATATTCAATTGGAATTTTTATAAAATTTGGATTGTAAAATGTATTATCTAGACTCTACGAATTTACAAAGAGGTCCATTTCTTTCAATTATAGTTCAGTTTCATTGTAAAAGTAAGCGTCTATCCGAGAGTAAAACTTTCGCTGAATCTCGAGAGTATTTCTTACAAATGGATACTGCGTTTAATAATGAAATTGAAAAATCCTCGAAGTTGCTCAGTGGAGACACAATGCGGGAGTTACTCTCGAGAGAAGCTCTCGAATGGACACGTATTTAGAAATACCTTAATACAAATAATATCGAGGTACTTAAATGGAACTTTACCTGAAATACAATATTTTAACGGTGTAAAATTTAAGGTAGTTAGTTATACAAACACTGAACTAAATATACATAGTCCCAGATTCAACATGTATACGTACATATTATAGAGAGCTTGTACCTATACACACAATATTTCATCGAGTATACCCTGTTCTTTTATTAACCGTTTGAGTACTGATTACTGATGAACGCGATCACGCTCCTATTTATGCTCTGTTGTTATGCCATGCCAAAAATGCGAAGAGCGCCATCGCGCTCTTCATCTACGCAGCGCCGATTTCCATCCCACACTTTTGGCGGGGAACTTGAGAAAAGATCAAACGATTCGAAATCATATATGTCGTTTCTTTCTCGATATTTTTTAGCAAAATTTCATTGAATTCTTTCATTATGTACGATTGTATTCGCAGTTTTATTAACGTTTGCTTTTGTCAGGATTCTAAAACGCAATACGTATTCGTTGAACGTCTGCTGCTGAAACGATAGTGCTGCATCGAGCGGACCAGATCCTAACTCATTTTATCTCTGACGTATGTAAAACATACACTACACCACGTGATCGATCTGGTATTTTCTTTTAACCTTTATTAGTTCTTTTAGAAATTCTATTGTTCGCAGTTATGCCAGGAATTAGAATATTATAAGAATTTTGAAATATGAATAAATATTAATAAATGAATAACTTTTAAGAATAACAAAACTAAACTAAGAAAACGTTCAAAGGTTATTCTTGAAATTCATTTCATGTAAATATTCTTATATCATACAAATGAAGAATAAAATAATTTTCAATACATTACAGTCTCGAAGAAGATAAAATGTAATTGTACTATCATGATCGTAACTGTACTTATTTCAGTATACTTCGTGTTATAACAATAAACCTTTCGCTATGTATTAAAATTGTATGCGTATTTTATTTAATAGATCTTGCCATGCAGATCGAGATGATCCACACATAGAAAAGAAGACAGTTCATTCATGGAATAAAAATTGATTACTTTATTCTGTTGATGAAAGCAATATCCTCAAAATGTTTAAAAAAGTGATTGTTGGCATATCTGGTGGAGTCGATAGTGCTGTAGCAGCATTTATGTTAAAAAATAAAGGTAATTTGGAAATGTAAGATCTAGCGTATACGTTGATCAATAATATTTTCCAAATATTAATCATAGAATTCTCAAAGGCTTCAATGTTACTGGAGTGTTTATGAAAAATTGGGACATTGCTGATGAAACTGGAAGGTGTACCACAGAGGAAGACTATGAGCATGCACAATGGGTCTGCAATAAATTGAAAATACCCCTTTTACAAGTCAACTTTGTAAAAGAATATTGGAACAATGTCTTCAGGTAATTCTTCTATTTTTAAAGTCTACAGATTCATTCGTATATTTATTCAGGAATTAATCTTTTAACCCCTGTTTAATTATTTATAGTTACTTAATAGAACAATATCAGAATGGTCTCACTCCTAATCCAGATATTTTGTGCAATAAACACATTAAATTTGATAAATTTTTCAAATTTGCACGTGCTGAACTTCAAGCTGACGCTATTGCCACTGGACATTATGTCAGAACAAGTTTTGGTCCATTCCTTGAGAATTTTAAACCTGATACAAGTATATATTTTTTAAGTATAATACAATTATATTCGCATCCTTTTTATGCACTGTCACATTTAATATTTTTCAGATGTTCAATTACTTTTGGCGGAAGACAAACATAAGGATCAAACGTTTTTTCTGAGCCAGGTACCTCAAGAGTCATTACGATACTCTATGTTTCCACTTGGAAACTACTTGAAATGCAATGTTAAACAAATTGCCCACGAGATTGGACTGGATTTAGTTGCTTCCAAGAAAGAAAGCATGGGTATATGTTTCGTGGGGAAACGAAATTTTCAAGACTTTATATCAGAGGTATATATATATATACAGTGGGTGTACAAAGTGTTCGTACACTTTTTAAAATGCTAACAACTTTTTTATAATTATACCAAACGATCTGATTTTTTATAATTAATTAGAAGCATTGGTTTATGAAATGATATGCGGAAAAGATTTTCCAAAAAATTATTATTTTACAAATCAGGTCGTTTGATACAATTATAAAAAACTTATTCTATTTTAAAAGGTGTATAAACACTTTGTACACCCACTGTATGTATAATGATTTCAGTTATGTATTTCTGTTACATAAGTTTATTGTAAGAAAAATCAGTTTCAAGGTTTCGATTCTTGATCAAATAACTAACAGAAATTTATAATTGCATCCATTGTATTCTAATGTTAAGGTAATCTTGTACTTGTAGTATATATCAGACAAACCAGGAGATTTTGTAGACATAGAGACTGGAAAAGTGGTTGGGAAACATATGGGTTTTCATCATTGGACAATTGGACAAAGAACAAGAATTGCAAATGGTTCGGACGCTATGTTTGTATATAAGAAGAATGTGGAAACAAATACTATATACGTAGTATGTAAAAATAATTTAAGAGAAATCGTCAATAGGTATTCCATGGGATTATGATTATTTATTGTTTGTAGGCACCAGGGACGAATCATCCAGCATTGTACTCAGATCTAGCGAAGACTGATGTTCCTCATTGGATATCCGAAGAGCCAAAGGAACTCAATGACCATTTTAGGATATTCAATTGTGATTTTCGATTCCAACATAGAGACTCTGTAATACCCTGTACAGTTCACAAGACTTTAACCAATGAATTAATAATTAGACTTAGTCAGCCTTTGAGGGCTATCACAGACGGACAGGTACATTTGTATATTAATTCTAAAAAATTTTCAGACCAAATAATATTTGCCCTTTCACTTTTTCATTGTGATTTCAGTTTGCAATTTTATACAACGGGAAAGAATGTTTAGGCAGTGCCTCGATTAAGTACCCTGGAGTGTCATATTTTTCCCTTGGTCGACAACTAAGAGAGGAACATTGGCAATACGCTGACGTGAGAGAAAAGAATACGCAAACTGCTGTATAACGTTGTATAGTAATATACTGTAAAATACGATTTGCTTTTATCTATGTTCGTAAAAAATAAAATATCGATGAAAGTGCAAGTACGCATCTTAAAAATTAAAATTCAATCCAATCCAACTTTTTTACCTTATACATTTTTCAATTCGTCGATAAAAACAGAAGATGATCAGCAACTTGAAATCAGAACTATAAGAATTTTATTTCTTGCTGTCAAGTATTTGGTCGAAACGCGACGTCACTACAAAAAGAAGGAAATAAAATCGTTTTGCAAACTTCGTTTAGAGAATATTAGAGATTTCAATATTACGATCTCCTATAACATGATGACTCCAGAGGATGATCTTTATGACTGCAACATAGTGTACTGGAATATCCTAGGAAATCATGAAGAATGTATTAGTAGAAGAAAATTACACGATAACAGTAAGATAATATATCAAAATAATAAAAACCAGATATTTTCTGGCATTCTGTTCTTCAAAGTACGAATCATCTTTATGCAAAATAAAAATGTTCTGCATTGATAGTGGGAAGCTGGAATAAAATGAAAAATTGATTTCATCCCTTAATGACTTTATTACATTAAAAAAAACAATATTATGAAATTCTTAAATGTTTCTAATTCTTTACTGTTTTATACTTCACCCAATCAACATCTTCATAAATGCATAAAGATCTGGAGTCTACTCATCCGATATTAACAAATCAGTAAAGTCAGTTAATTATCTCTTGTTCTACCTTCTACGATTTCCTCTTCTTTCATCTGTCCTCTATTTTACCGCAGTCTTTCAATGGATGTTTTATTGTACCTAACAATATCTAGTAGATGACGATATAAACTGCATTAAATTATAAACAATCTAGTAAACCAAGCTTCCTACAGGAGATTAGGTAGAGGCACCTTACTTCCCTCGTCCCTGTGATTCGTTCGTAGATCCTCGGCAACTTACGATTTCTGTACAATGCGTGAGTCATTGAAAATGCGGGCCTGGTTTTGGGTGGGTCGGTCCGTTCGGTTGGGTCCTGGATCATCGGCGAAAGGGTTGCGGCGCGTGTGTCGACAGGAACGATCGTTCGGGGTTCTTACGTTTTGTAACAGCAATCCGGTGCTGGCGATGAGAAAAGACGTTAATAACGTCGGGGGGTCACGTGTAGAATGTAAAACAGCGCGTCGCGTTATTGAACGATAACTGCAAGTTATTAGGGTCGATTGACGAGTAACTGGACGTAAGGAGCGCGTAAAATGGCCCTCGCGGTGTGCGTGCACGTACAGAGAGCCTCCGCCTCGATTGTTGTTACCACCGCCATTGGCGTTGACCGCCGACATACGTTACATATGGAAATTGCTCCCCGTACAAATGTCGCTGGGACTAATTTGCCCCGTACGCGCAATGTTACATTAACATTCGTGCCGTGATCGCCGTTCGTACAATAGCTCCAGAGCCCAGCCGCTTGTTCTTCTTCGCGGGCGCAGTGTCACCATTGAGGAATCGGTGCTCGGCTATAGACACACGATCCGCGTTGTCTCTCCGTCTTCGGCCAGTACGATCTTTGATCTCGTATCGATCGCGAGGTGGGACCGCGACCGGTTGGTTTTCGGCGATGTAAAATCTGCGTACAGTGATCGATCCTGACGAAACACCTTGTGCGATCGAACCATGAAGTAGAGGGACCGAACTTTAGAGGACCGGGACTTGCGTTTCAGGAAAGATGAGGGGCGGAAGCAGCTTGAGCCAATACAACGACGACGACTTCTTCAGCGGAGGACCCTGTCCGTCTTGTCGTCTGGCCATCAACAAGGAGACCGGACGCTTGAAGTCGGTATCCGAGGATTCAAGGCGTTTTCCAAGTTCTCGAGTAAAATCTCCCAAAGTGTTCTTTTACGTCGGATTGTCCAGGTGGTGCATGGGAGGCAACGACACTTGGCGGTTTCGCGTGAAACTGATGCTGTTGATACCAGCCGTCCTACTACCGATCACCATCGTCTTCATCGCTCTGTCGCGGTCCCAGGTGATCGGAAAGGCACCCTATCATCGAACCTACCTGATCCACGCTACGGGTCGCAGGCCCGACGACAGGACCGAGGAAACATTGCCGCGTAAGTCCGTTGTCGTCGTCGCGATTCGTAAAATGAACTTGACTTTAACGACGTCCGGCCTGTTCGCTCTACTCAAGGATCCGTTTAGAGCAAAGTGCGTGCGCGTGGCCGTGATTTGACGGACAGTTACGCTGGAAGGATCGCGGGAAACCATTAATGCATAATAAAGGAATTAACCACCCGTTGACTCGTAATAGCTCTGAATTCGCGATACGCGTGTGTGCAACCTGACATGAATTCGAAATTGACCGTACGATCGCGGTTCTTGTTTCGGATACGTTCTTTCGATTATCGATGCAACTCTTCATGGATTTCAGTCCCTCTTACGATGAAACTTTTCTTCGATCTCGCTGATGTTAATACTCGGACTTGATTTGATTTCTTGAGATGATTCCTCATTTTTTAGAAGTTAATTTAGATCGGTGTTTATGCTAGATTTTATAGAAATTAACGCCAGAGGTGCCGACAATAGCAGTGATCCGTTTTGGTGGCTTATGAAAATAACAATGAATGTATCTAAGACGCGATGGATTTTGTTATTTATAATTTTAACGCATAGTATGATATTCGAAGAGCTTGTCGCTTTTGACAATATCTTGCTCCACATTTTACAATGAGATGCATATAGTGTTTGATAGAATATTATAACTGTAAATGCTCTTGATGAAATAAGTGCCGGTCGCGAACGTGTGAATCGTTTCCCACAAGGAAATCTGAAATGGGTCAAATTTTGATCCGTCCTATAGTCACGGTGTTAATCAGCGCTGCTTTTAACGCGGTCACTATGACAGGGTTGCAGATGGTTGTACGTTCGCTATAGAGCGCAAAGTGTTCTGAAATTGATGCGCCGATTTCTCTGGGCCATCCTCTGACATTTCCGACAAGACCTATACAGTTACGAAAACGCATACAACGCGTACTCGCTGTAACGTTACAACTTCCGGTCATTTAAATTCCAGTAGAACGGTATTTGCATGAAACGGAGATGAGTTGGCTGACAACGTGCTTTAGTTGTTTCGTAATTAGAAACAGGGAATTCGACGAGATTGCTGAAGAGAGCAAATTTTTATTCATCTCCGCGAGGGAAGGAGCGAACGGTTACCCGAAAGAATCGAGGAAATTTGCTCGATGATCGATTAGAGGAGCGATTATGCGGCTAACGCTGATTTTTGTTGGCAGCGACCAGCCATACCGAGACTGAACGAGCCGGAGAGGAAGAGGAAGACGAGAGAATCCTGATATCTGGGATGAAAACTAGCTACGTGCCAGTAGAAACGGTCCTTCCGCCGCAGCAGCTACAACGACGCAAGAGAGAACTCGACGGGGTACATTATCCGCGAGGAAATTGAAAGCGACACCACTTTAGATACACTCTAGTCGCTCGATATAGTGTTCTTCTCGTTCTATTTCACCGAAAACGTCCATCTTAGCTGATCAGCTATCAATCGGTACAAAACGGGTCACCATATCGTTTCCTCGGTGGTCGTGAAAAGATTCTTTGTCGAAGATATGACCAAATCGAGTCACTCTAACAAGTGATCTAATAGATCGCCGTAGGGGAACGAAATCATGCGTGAATATGATTATAATTTAAAATGGCGCGGAGCGGTGGAAAATGAGAAGGAATCTAAATTAAGAGAAAAAAGAGTATAACTCTGTAGATGAAATTTAAATTTTTTCTTTCGTAGTCCGAATTATTTCCCGGTTTTATTAATTATCCACTGAATTAGAGAAATTTCTTAATGGGTGTTTGATAATGATATACGGGCGATATACCTCGGAAGAAAAACGAGACAGTTCGGGCAACGAGTGTCGTGTGCGCAGTAACGTTAATTAGCGTTAATCAACATCAAATTAGTGTTACTGGTGCACTGGTAGAAATATCGATCGTCCCACTGCCAATCCACTCGTTTCGTACAAGGACAATTAAACTTGACTTATCTTCTTTCCTCCTACTGGGAGGAGCGTTACCAAACGAGAAAAAATAACGTTTCTCAATATAAATCAATTTCAACGGCACTCGTGTCTCACGGCTCGTTACTCGATTCTTTAGCCGACACTTTAAGCGTTTAATAAGATGAAGCCGGACGCTCCCGAAGAAAATGTTCAAAAATTGTGTGCAGGCGCAGTCGACCGACTACGTCACTGGGAAAATAGACAACTGGAGCGCGGATGAAAATTCGGACAACTTTCTGAACGATTACTATCCCGAGGTAGACAACGACAGGATAAAGGAAAACTCGGAGATAGAGAGCAACGACTATCGAAAGTTAGTGTGGCTATTGCATACTTTGCCTAGACTATTTGATATTTCCTTGACCCAGTCACCATTGTTGTTAGCATTCAATAAACTTCGATTGAAAGATCACTGAATCTTGTCGCGACGTCATTCTAATGCGATACGCTTTCCATTCGGAGCGCAATAAAACGGCAATAAAAAGCCACGCGTCAATTTTGATCGCATCAATGCAAAGGGGACACTTCAATCTTCGAATCCACAATGCTTCGAATCGCGAACAAAATTTTCTGTGCTACAATCGTTGTGAAATCGAATTCGTACAATTTTTAAGAAAATGTTGACGTTATCTCGCCAGCTATGGGGAGCATTCCTGCGACAACCATAAGAACGAGGAAGAGCTTCGCTCGAGACCATTCAATGGGAAGTACGATGATAACGAGGAGCAGTCGCAGGATGAGTCTGACGAGGGTGAGCAGGGTGGCAGGCACTCGATCTCGATCGAAGATCCAGACTCGAGCTTGCCGATCACGGATGAGCAAGACGAAACAGGGCCGAATTTTCACACGTTCTGGAAGGGCGAAGGGGACTCCTGGGACATCAGGGACGCTCAAGGTACGCTTGGCACGCTGTCCCTCTAGCCGACCTAGCGTAATTTCTGCTCACACGCTTTTTAAGAAACAGATGTTCGCCGCAGCAAAAATCATGCTCACGTACATGGACAGGACCGCCGATCCCTGCGAGGATTTCTATCAGTACGCCTGCGGTAACTGGGCCAGGCACAATCCCATACCGAAGGACAAGGCGGCCTACGACACCTTCGAAATGATCAGGGAGTCCTTGGACACCGTCCTCAAAGAGCTGCTCGAGGGCCCCATACCATCCGAGTTAGAAGCGAACCCTGACGACGCGACCGTCAAGGCCAAGTATTTGTTCCAGAGCTGCATGAATTACGGTAATTACAGTGGGTGGAGTTACAAGGGGAGTTTGCATCGCTAATTAGTGATGGGCACCTACGACTAAAAACTATCGAATGAGTCGATAGTAGCTGTTATTGTTTTCAGCCGAAAAGTTTTACTGAATTATCAATTGAATTCTGCACTGGTGGAGTATTACTATGTGTATACTCAATTGTTCTATTACTAAATGTTAATTATTACAAATACTCTCCTAAAATATGAATAATGCATATCAATTATACTATATATTATATAATATATTCTATATACTATAGAATATCGATTACGTTCAATACAAATAGTGTTATTTCATCATATTTATCATATCCTATAATATTCTGTAATATCGCTAACACCGAAAGGTTATTTATTTATTTAATTATTATACAGGTATAAATCTAATACATACATAAAATTAAATCAAATAAAAATAAATACAGTTACAGCAACGTAGAATGTATTAAGAAATTAGTCGCAACAGAGAAAATTATAGTTGAACATTTCTTGGTGCCCTATATAAAGAGTTTAGGAACCTAACAATACTAAATAAATACAGAAGATAAGCTTCAAATATAATCTGTAAATAAGCAACTCAGGGGACTGAAAACTATTGACCAAATAGTCGATAGTATATCGCGACTAAATAGTGAGTAGTCGATAGTTGAATTTAGTCGATAGTGCCCATCACTATCGCTTCTTTCGAATTTAGCCAGCCGAGTATTCTGTAGTTGACTTTTACAAGTTTGATGACGGGTCATCGAAACGTTCTAACGCGCGAAATGTGGCTAGAGATCTTGGAGCAACGCATGGAACGGCCGCTTGTAGAACTCCTGGACGAACTCGGTGGTTGGCCGATCTTGAGACCCAACTGGGACCCAGAGAAATTCGACTGGTTGCTTCTGGTTGCCCAGCTAAGGCTCTACAACAACGATATCCTGATCTCAGAATGGGTTGCGCCGGATGTGAAGAACAGCGACGAATACATAATACAGGTAAGACGATAGACGTAAGAACGTTAGACGTTTCTCGAACAAGAATTTTCGTTGTAGTTCGATCAGACGTCGTTGGGACTTCCAACGAGGGATTACTTTCTTCAGCCGTCGAACATGATCTACCTGAAGGCGTACAAGAATTACCTGATCAAAATCGCGACTCTGCTGGGCGCGTCTTTGCAGAACGCTACCATCGATGCCGACGAGCTGATCGAATTCGAAACGAAATTGGCCAAGGTACGTTTCTTAAAGTTACTAGTAGGATGCAAATCACATGGATTTCATTGAATTTTTAGATCACATCCTCTCCGGATGAGAGGGGGAACGTCTCGCAACTCTATCGAAGAATGAGCATCGGCGCGCTGAGGAACCTGGTCCCTCAAATCAACTGGCACCGGTATTTGACGATTGTTTTAGCACGGCCAATGAACGCTACCGAACCGGTTGTCGTTTACGCGTTGCAATACATCCAGGATTTGGTGAACCTCTTGTCGAAAACTAGTCCAAGGTACTCTGACAGGGGTGGAATCAAATTTACCTGAAATACGGTTTGCTCAATCGATCTATTCGCAGGACCATCGCGAATTATCTACTGTGGCGATTCGTCAGACACAGGGTGAACAACTTGGACGACCGATTTCAGGAAGCCAAGCAGAAATTTTACTACATTCTATTCGGCAGAGAACAGGCGCCCTCGAGATGGAAAACCTGCGTTGGTCAGGTGAATTCGAACATGGGCATGGCCGTCGGGTCAATGTTCGTTAGGAAGTATTTCGACGAGAAGAGCAAGAACGACGTGAGTAGGTTTTTTATGAATATTATTGAACTAAGAAACGAATTATCTGATTTTCCTTTGGTACAGACATTGTCAATGACTAGAGAGATCCAAAGAGCATTCAGAGAACTGCTGAACGAGACCACCTGGATCGACGACGAGACGAAAGAGTTGGCTACCGAGAAAGTGAACGCGATGCTGCTGCGAATCGGCTATCCCGACTTCATTTTGCAGCCGAAGTTGTTGAACAAGCGTTACAAGGATGTAAGCCTGGACGTCGACTTTCCGTTTCCCCAATGGAGATTAGATTATCGCGATAAATGACAGACATTCTGCAAACATAGCTAATGCTCTGATACTTTAGGTCGTCATCCGCTCGGACAAGTACTTCGAGAACACTCTGAATATTCTGCAACACCTGACCAGGGTGGGACAAGATCGTCTTGGCAGCCCCGTGAACAAAACCCTATGGAACACCGCGCCGGCCGTCGTCAACGCTTATTATAGTCGAAGCAAGAATAGGATAAGTCAGTTTGAGTTTCTCTATGGATAAATTGGTGGTCCTCAAATTTTGCTGACTCACGAAATCCATAAGATCAGAAATCTTGTGGAATTCTCAGAAGAAACATATTGTTACGTTATCGAAATGGTACAGAAATGTGGAACGCAGTTTGAAGACCACTGGGATAGACAAAAGTAGAGGGAGGAAGCAAAACAGAGAGAGAGAGGGTTCAATGAAAAGTTCTTCTGCAACATTTTCTGCAGATTGATAAATCATATTGTGTCGATTGCAACAGAGCCTGTCGCTTTTATCCGCTTAAAAGCAAGACCACGTAGCGTTTTAGTCGAACAAAGCAGGGTTAATTACCTGACGCTAAGCCTGATAAGCTCATCTGTTTGCGGAATCATTCACTTACCAAAGAGGATCGATACTTCGACATTCCGTTTCGCGATGAAAGCATTATCGATGATTACTGCAAGATATGATTAACGAATTGTAGTGAAATCGAAATTGTAGAGTCTGTTTCCTCGTTCTTATCTTAAAAATTGATAAAACAGATTCTATCGAGTTCGAACTTTGAACAGAGGCGTTCTTTTCATTCGATCCTCCGTTCTCGTCTGCAAAATTTCACATTGTGCTCAAGGCTCGACTAATTACGAACTAATTTCCACCCTCAGTGTTCCCAGCCGGCATACTACAGCCGCCATTTTATCACAGATACTTTCCCCGGAGCCTGAATTTCGGCGGGATCGGTGTGGTGATCGGCCACGAGATCACTCACGGTTTCGATGATAAGGGTCGTCTGTTCGATAAGGACGGCAATCTGCATCGCTGGTGGAAGGACGAGGCTATTTACGGTTTTCACCAGCGAGCCCGGTGTCTTATCGGTAATGGACACGTTCCCTCCCACTTGATCAACCTCCATTCGCGAGTTCGAAAACTCGTTTAATCTTTCAGACCAATACAGCCGTTACATCGTCAGCGAAGTTGGGATGCAGATTGATGGAATCAATACACAAGGAGAGAACATCGCGGATAATGGCGGCATTAAGCAAGCTTTCCGCGTGAGTCCCCGAGAGCTTTGTTACTATCAATCTGAACCTGGCAGGCTAATACCGGAAGCCTCAGAGAACGATCTCGCGTACTTTCATTTATATAAAAATGTTCTCCACTAAGATTTGGTACAGTAATGTCGGACTGTAAGTCGTTTCTCTATTCTGTGTTACGACCTAGATAAAATTCGCGGCATACAATTAAGCTTTCAGTACGACTTACAGTTAAGCATACAGTGGGTGTACAATTTATAATTTTTGGAAAATCTTTTTTGCTTCTAGTTTATCATTAAAAAAATCAGATCGCTTGGTACAATTACAAAAAAGTTATTCTATTTTGAAAGGTGTGCGAACACTTTGTACACACACTATAACTGCAATTTTATTTCTTTTTAGTGGCTTCTCTCAGACCTAGGGAAACGATGGCTACGGTTAAATCAGGCTGTAGACAAAACCCTCATTTTTCGAAAATGATCTTCCCAGACTTACAGAAGAGCTCTCGACCTCCACTTGGCACCCTCAATACAATTCTGAATTTGTTCTCCTCAGGCATACGAGAGGTGGCTGCGCCAAAACGGGGACGCGGACGAAACCCTTCCGGGATTGAACGCGACCGGAAAGCAGCTGTTCTTCCTGAATTTCGCGCAGGTGTGGTGCGGCTCGATGAGACCGGAAGCGACCAGGAACAAACTGAAGACCACCGTACACTCCCCTGGGAAGTTCCGCGTGATCGGCACCCTGTCCAACTCTGAGGACTTCTCGGAGGTGTTCAACTGCCCACTTGGCGCGCCGATGAACCCTGTTAAAAAATGTTCCGTCTGGTGACAAGCCGAGAAACTCGTCGGTCAAGAATCGACACGAGTCTTCGCTTCGTTCAGAGTGAACACGAGGGAGATTAGTATCGCGTTGCCTCTTAGATCGTGCTGGTCGAACACGGGTGCGAGACTGTTGAAATTAACTCTGCTGTAGCGCACTTTAGACAGTTCAAGATTCTCTAATACTCTTTAAAAAATTTAAGCTGACACGTCTTACAATCTGGAAATCTTGTATTCGCTATGGAAAATATTTTAGCATCGGTATCGTCCGATCTGGAAGTCCTTTAATTACGTTTTACACAGAATTATTAATCAGAATTGTAAACAATGTTTGATCGCACATTTTGAAACCTGTTAGACAAGCCCAAACATAAAAATTGGAAAAGTGGTGTTCACATAAATTTTTGTTTTCGCTACAGCAGGATCAATCTTTGCTTTCCCGACACAGCAGGCGTTTTAAGTAATGCTCACGCTTAGTAAGGGTAGTAGATTCTCTAGAGCAATCGCTTCGCGTTGATCTTCAACCGCGACTAAAATATCTCTTCGTTAGAGAGTAACAAGATGGCAGAACCGTGGGGTCGACATAAATCCCGAACCGCCATCCAACGAACGCTACGGTGACCGATTAGGGGAGCTGTACCTAACAAAATACTCTGTGTAGTTTTCTTAACTAAAACCAAAACGTAAAAAGAAGATAGAAGAAAATAACGAAAAGACAATTCGGCTTGCTGGATCCGAGTATCGTGCGAAGAACAGGTAGATGAAACAGCTGCGCTGTTTCCGAGAAATAAAAATTCTAAGACACCAAAGACAATAATAATTTCAGACAGTCATAAAAATCTTTACAATCTATTTCCCTGTATATCCACACACTACTACATGTATTGAAATTCTTTTCGTCGTTTTATAACTTATGCGTCGCACCTCTTCTCTCCTCGCGGAATCGTGTGAGCCTTTCGCGATCATTCGTCGCATCCAACGTACATCATACATACTATGGATTAGAAACGTTCACGTCCGTAAGAATGCTGGGTAAAGTAAAAATTCGTCAACATTCAGCCTGGCACACCTATCTTTGCAGATCTCTACCGACGCACACGCGAAAATCGTTCGTCGTTTATCCATTTCATTTTCTTTTCCATCCCTCATTTTTCACACACATACACACACTCACTCTCTCTCTCTCTAGCCTTAGTTTCATTCCGTTATTTTGTTTTTGTCTGTTTTATACAAATTCTGCAGTCTCGCTTACGACAATAAATAGAACAATCGTTGAACGTCGCGGGTACAGGTTACTCGAATAAAAAAAGTCTCGGAAAAATCTCTCGTCGGGGTAGAAAATACAAGAAAGAAACGTGTTTATCGGTCGTAGATGCGATATCGATCGACTATCTTCGTCGCCTTGTACTATGGTACTCTATAATGACATTAAAATACTTCAGTCGAGGCAGCTTAAGTGCGCTTCAATCAATAAAACTTTCCTTCGATTCGCTATTGACTGGTCGACGTCTCGATCGGCTACCGAGAGACACACACACGCATACACACCCGCAATCGTCCGTGTTTCACGTGGATATTGTTTATTCAAATATTCCGGTATCCGGGAATCATCCAGTGCAACATCAGATTCCTGGGTTACTTGGGAAAGTCGCATTTAATTAATCTACAAGTGAGGATCTTCTCGGAGGTCTACAAATGAAAAGTAAGTCAATCAATTCAATGCTAGATTACCTCGATAAATTAATAATGAAGACATTCATGCAAGAAATTATAATTGTAAAATAATATCTCGGTCTGAATACATATAGTGAGTGTACAAAGTGTTCGTACTCTTTTTAAAATGGAATAACTTTTTTTATAGTTGTATCAAACGATCTGATTTTTTATAATCAATTAGAAGCATTGGTTTACGAAATGATATGAAAAAAGATTTCCAAAAAATTTTTATTTACAAGGTTACATGCAAAAATTAAAGAAGGAATTACTTAAACTTTTTATTGGGCCTGTAACAAACATATATTTTAAATTTTCATTAAGGGCCCTAATAAAAAAAATCAAAGAAATGCTTTTTTTATTTTTCCATGTAACCTTGTAAATTGTAATTTTTGGAAAATCTCTTTTGCCGATCATTTAGTAAATCGTTGCTTCTAATTGATGCTAAAAGATCAGGTCGCTCGGTACAATTATAAAAAAGTTATTCTATAAATAAACACGTATTCCAAACAATTATTCTAATAATAAAATAAAGGATTCGTGATTAAGACATGACTAAAGGGAAATGTCTATTTTGTGTATTTAACCAGGTGTTCGGATACCGGAATAGATAGTGAACACGCAGACAGAAGGGTAGAAAGTTTCACCAAATTGTACAATCTTATCTTTACAATTTATTTACGTATTGCCATTCGTATCGAGTAATTGAGTGTAACGAGTAGTAAAAATAAAATCGTACGTGTACGTCGCGTGATCAATTATTCAGTATAAAGCAGATTCGACCGTGGAAGATATCGTCGATCTTCGAACAAGGATCTCTTCGTTTTCGTCGTGTCGATATTAAAAATCGTGCGTTCACAAAAATTCTTTATACAAAAGTCCGTTTAGATATTACGAGAAAGCTCGATTCGTTCTCGGTGTTTCTTTTTTTTTGTTCTTGGTGATCGTACAGAGGTATGCTTCATACTAATTAATTCTCGTTAGCGTTTGTGGCCGACGGCCGTATCGGTTACAAGACTCGCGGCTGTGAGTTGTACTGGTAAATCAGGAATTTTCTGGATAATTATCTTGCCCTTACAATACACGAGGGTAATCGTACAATGAAACGTACAATCCGGTACGATTATGAATTCTCTTCTAAATGAAACGCTCTATCGAGGTCTAGTTCTCGAAATGCACAAGCCAAGTCGCCGTCCTTCGAATACGATTGAAACCAACAGAAAGTCAAAACGGAAGTGTTTCTCATTCTTCATCTCTCCGTTTCCGTAATCCTTTTATTCTTCGCCTCGTTTCTCAATCTGCATTGTGCACCCTGCGTTAAAGAAAGCACGCTTCGCCCCCGTCTATCGAAAACCGTTTTTTGTTCGTTTCCCCCTTTTCTTTTTTCTTGTTTTAATTTTAATGCAGATTGCGTATATATAATTATTTATATATAGACATTCTCGGAGTGATATTAAATACCACGTGAAATTCGATGGCCTTATATCCTATTATGTATAGCCATTACAAATTATACGAGAGTTTAGATTCCTTTACCTTCTATGACGTTTTATCAAAATTGGCCTATTAAATATATAAATATATGTTTCGCGTGTGCTACTTCCATCCGCCTGATCCCCACTCAAGCGGAATCATATATGTATATATATATTTATAATTATATATATATACCTTAGAGCTCCTGTTCAACTCCTATTACCACCGTATTACGTATACGTATTGCGTTTAACAAATATATCTTCACTTATGCAGAAACTGGTACTCCAGAATGTCCTCTTCATCTGGAAAACAGAAAACAGACGTTCTTTTATGTCTCGTTCGTTTAGACGCCGGCTCCTCTTAGCCAAGTCGGAAGGACGCTATCTTAAATCTCAAGGCGAGGCGACGCAAAATTTCCATTTCTTCATCATTAATTCCAAGTAATCATTTCCGATAGGAAATACTGTCTTCGATACCATCTTCAACAATTAAAAATGATTCCAACTCAAACCTAGCTACCTGTGACAATTTCTTTCATAGTAAAAATGGCAGCATGAGTGTTCTTAGGTCTACTTCAAAAATTCATAATTATCAAGCAAACTTATTTCTAATAAAATTGAACATGAAATCAAATTTGATCGCTTTCGATAAAATTCTTGAAGAAAGTCAAATTGTACCATGTCAAAGAATTTATTCAAGTGCAAGTACATTAAGTGATCTGTTTCATGTCTCGATTGTTTGTCAGTATTTTTCTGTGAGAATAGAGAGACTAATGATCGTGCGTGCGATGCATTTCCTTCCCAGAAAGATTCCAGATGCATATTAAGAACGTAGTTCAGAACGATCGTAAACGCGTGTTGCGTCGTCTCGCCTCGCTAGAAATGATTCAACGATTATCATAACAAGACTGGGCAGGTGAGGGGATCTGCATGTACAGGTACAAAACTACATGTTCGCCTTGTGTATGATTTATGCAAGAGCATTGTACAGGCTATTCTCAAATACACACGAGTGTTCTCTATGCTACTAAAGATTCCGTGGACGCATTCGCATTTGTACAGACACGGATGCTCGTATAATGCTGTGTGGTTCGTTTAAACAAGCAGTCAGAGGTGCAAGAATATGTTGGAAACTGGCATCGATGATGCATTCGCAGTGTGTCTCGGTCGGCTGTGTGAGAATATAGTGAACGGTATCAACTGAACATAATCTTGTCAAGGGAATAGATACTCTTACTTGAAACCAAATCCAGAAACAAGAAACTCGACGGTCTTTCAAACAAAAAAAAAGAGTAAAGGGTGTCTTTTAATTTATCTCGAAAGATAACGATTCCACAAAAACAATGAGCTCACTGTGTACAGTTATTTGATAAGACGATTCGCCTTGCAGAAAATTTGCCAAATATCTCTCAGTTTAAAATCTCGTCTTCTGCAAAGCGAAGCATCTTATTGAAAAATTTTCTATTCACGGATTCTACGATTCATATGTGGAATCATTCGTTCTTCCTTTGAGTTAATCGACATCCTGATTAATTTCGACGGAATCTGTGTCAATGGCGGATATTAGATTACAGATTACCCTCTAATAATCGGATGAAAAGAAAAATACAGAAAGAAAAAGGGGGCGAGCGATTGGCTCGATCGTCCCAGGCAAAATAAAATACACTCACAGATATTGTCTCTGCTATTGTTGTCCAAATCGCTAGTCTGTGTGTGACTCTCCTCGTGCATACGCAGTTCTGCATCGACCGTCAGCGCAGCACAAGGCATAAAAATGACTCGATTACGTCTTTGACACGGTGTGATCCACATGCGCACAACGTAAGTTGCAAAGGAAATTTGAGTCGTTTTTTTTGTATTATCGGTTGTTGTTGTTGTTGTTTTTTTTGTATTGTTAGACAGAAAGCAGCCAGGTCCTTTTTAGAGCAGCACAATTAAATAGAAAAATAAAATAAACGAAATTCCTAGTATATCTGCGATCCACAAAACTTGCGCGACTTCTGTTCCTTCGATTTCTTTCGTTTTTCTCGATCGATTCGTACGATGGATCGTTTTGCTTCGAACTCAAGTCTTGTGTTTCTCAGACATACTGTACACAACCTGTCTGCAACATAAAGTATGTATATATTTTACAGAATAATATATAATGGTTGGTATCATAGCGATAGATTGATAAAACAGTTTGCGTAACTACTTCTTCTTAGATTATCGAATTACATAATAACGACGACCGAAACGAAAACATTTTGTCGGAACGAACGATTCGAAGTTATCGGTGCGCAATTTTCCAATGGAACTTTCAATGTACATCTGTGCATCGATGCGAGCCGAAGAAGAACCGTTTTGCAATGTGTATAGTTCAATATTTATTAGCTTCTACGGGGTCGGTATAAAAACGTATTCGTTATTTAATTAAAGAAGCTGCCAAGCAGACGCGGAACGCCGACGATGGATTTTACTTTGGAAAATTGCACAAAAATTTGCGTGTTCAAACATGGTTGTACGTTATACACATATAAAACGATATTGATAATATCCACTAGATTATACACATTGTAAATATTTAAAAAAAATAGAAGACCAACGGGAATCATTATTTGTGTCGGTATAAAAAGCTAGAGCGAGAAAACCCTGTAGTAGAAAGAAACAACATTGAAATTCTGTTGCATCAAAATGCTTTTGAACGCGTTAAAACCATATTTGAAGGAATCTTATATAGTTCGTCTTTCCACTTCACACGCGAATTTGAATAACTTTCTGGCGGATTTTGTTGTTTATATATATATATATGTATAAAAAAAAGAAAACAAGGGAAGAACGTCATTTCGATATAACAAGGAACGCTAAATAATAAAAAAAAGTTCGTAGAATAAACGCAACGGCAAGACGCAATTAAAATGTGTGTGACGAAGTTCGTTGAAATTAAATAAGCTTATGTGAAGATGCAGAAGATACTCGATAATTATAGATAAGATGACAATGAATGAACGTAAACGATAAGAAATGCATACACCTGGGAAAGCGTCTATATAAATTATGTGTGTCGCAAGTATTCATTTCTTTCTTTCTTCCTTTCTTTCTTTCATTGTTTCAGTACTTTCTCTAACACTCATAAGATGGCACATTTAATATGAGCATAAATTGTTCTATTTACATATTGTCGAACCTGTGATTCAGTACCACATAACATAATTGTAAACAATTTCTCTCGTCCAAATAATAACGTGAAACGGTAGGAATACAATTTAAAAAAAGGTCCATCACGCACGGACTGTATAATCAGCTTAAATGATTCACCGATAATCGCTCAATATACAATAGTTATATTGTGTATCGCATATTCGTTTCTCTTTGTACATACAGAATTCTTTGTTTGTTCCGTTTCTATCTTCTGCGTTTGTTGACAGCGGCTTATTATATAAAAAGAAATTACACGCGTTCCACAAGAAGCAATGATCAGTGAATCATTTAAACTTTTTTTTTGTGTAAACAATATCCTCTCGATTTTAAAGAAATAGCTGCCCCATTGTCGTAGACAATCCTAGAACGCAAGCAATGGAAAAATATTAATAAAAATACGTACCTTTTGTTCAATCATTTCTTAATAAAATAATTATAATTTACATGCATTATGTATATATATATTTATATATAATATATGTATATATATTCAGCAAATTATTCGCGCTGTCTCGTTACTTAAAAGAAAGATTCTTTGACGTAATCCGTGTTATTTACATGACCATGCTTGTGCTCTACTTTCATTGTGCGTTCGTGCTTTACATCAACAATTACAACCACAATAATATATATGTATAATGAAGCGTGCATTATAGTGTGTTTATAATAATAAACCATTATATGGAATTAAATACTGATCTCTTTTTTTCTGTTTTCAATCGTTCAGAATGTTTTAGCTAGTTCCATTATTGCTGTATACTAAAAGTTCAACCACGGCAGTTGCATGTCTCATGCAAAAGAAGAGATTTACTCGACTTCACAGCAATGTGCAATTGGACGATCTATTGGCGTTCGATTTTGTTCAAACATTCGGCTTTGCATAGAGGTACAGTTATAAATATGGGCTTCGTTACGAAATGCTATGCCCCCGTAAACAAGGAGCACGCGACTGGAAATAATCTTTTCAAATTTATACTCGTGAAACGATCAAAGTAACGGTAAAAGATCAAACCGGGATGGAAAGAAGGACAGCTACAGAGACAGAGATCTAATGGAAATCTAGGAGAGTTCGAAATTGAAATATACTGTCTTTATTACGACATAAAAAATGCCTGTTTTACTCTTTGTTGAATATTCAAAACGTTACGGTCCGATGCAACTTTTCTTGACTATGATCAGCATTACGAATTCACGTGTTACATGCAAACATCTGAACGAACGTAAAGAACGAACTTTTAAGAATATCGATTACTGTAATGATACATAGTACGAGATGGAATGCAAAGTGTTGAAACGACACGTAGAAACAAACTGTTAATAGATCTCAAGTACGAATTACATAAACCTGAAAAATAAATCAACTAGGGCAGCGAATAAATACTTTGAAATATTACCTACAGTAAACAGAGAACATGCACTAACGAGACACAATAATGTTTGCTGTTGGTGTTACTGGAAAAATAGAATAGATGGAAAGTATTATTAATCCTCGGACGTAGGAGAATCTTCTAATAACAAAAACTCAAATGGTAACAATATTTGTTTTAAAGCGGTAAATACTGTCCCAGAAAAGTATATTTTCCCAAGTTCTAATTTTCCTCAATTTCAATCTTATCTACAGTGGGTGTACAAAGTGTTCGTACGCTTTTTAAAATAGAATAACTTTTTTTATAATTGCACCAAACGACCTGATTTTTTATAATCAATTAGAATGGTTTATGAAATGATATGAAACAAAAGAGTTTCCCAAAATTACAATCTAAAATGTTACCTGCAGAAATAAAAAAAGGCATTTTTGAAACTTTTTTATTTGGGCCCTTAATGAAAATTTAATTAAATCAAAATTCGTGTATGAACTACGATTTTCACCATTTTTAACCATTTTAAAAACTTTTTTACAAAATAGTTTTGAAAAATGCCTTTTTTATTTTTGCATGTGACTTTGTAAATTGTAATTATTTGGAAAATCTTTTTTGCATATCATTTCGTAAACAAATGTTTCCAATTAATTTTAAAAAATCAGATTGTTTTGTACAATGATAAAAAAGTTATTCTATTTTAAAAGGTGTACGAATACTTTGTACACCCATGGTATAAATATTTTTTTTAAATAAAACTACAAGTAAAAAGATTCATAAACTCTGCTCCAAAAATGTAGAATCAATATTTTACTAAACGAAAAGGGATGCACAAAATATAACAACTACTTGTACAATGTATAAAAAACACTAGTGACCACGAAGTGTCGAAAACATGAGCTTGAGAAGAAGATCTTCATTACAATATTTATCCCTTCAAAGCAAACTTTCAAATGACTAACATAAACAATCGTCAATTTAAGCTGGCAACTGGAAATGAAGAAGTTCGATGATACATATGGCAAACCTGGGTCAAAGTCGACCCGTCGTCTGAGGACCAAGAATAAAGATTGTATTCTAAAGACTTTTCATTGAACGTTTTCAAAGTATTCATTCAAGTTCGATTGTATGTCTTGCCTCCAAATTTATAACTCATCTATTTACAACACCGGAATCTACATAACATCAACAAAGAATTCACAAGGATTTCCCATCGCAATGCGAAATGACTGTCTACTACCAGATAAGTCTTGTTGGTTCTGTTGATTCCCTGAACCAGTTCCTGTCTGCACAGACTGTTCAGAACCACTGGAACGACTGCGACTACCATTCGATCGTTTTCCATTCGAACCGTTTCCATTGCCAGAGTTCTTACTCGGCATTGTTGGCACCGATGGGATATGCAATTCGGACTCGGACGCCGAAGAACAAGACTTCAAGTCATGGATTGGTTCTTTGCAAATGTGTTCGCTACCTGCACTACTACCCCCTGTTGAAACACATCGTTTTGAACATTCATCCTGTGTCCTTAAAGTACCAGGCTTGGGCAAATCTTATTCAAAATACAGACAAAACAATTTTAAATTATCATTTATATTAACATTTAACTACTTTACAGTTTTTATTTTACTTCACCCTGTTGATTGTAAGGGGATTGTCTCGTGTAAACAGGTCAAATAATTAATTTCCTTTTCCATTAATTTTAAACCTTAATTTGTTAGGTTCAGAGTCGAGACAACCCCGCAATCAATTATTTTTATTCGTGGAGTAACGTGTAAAACGTTACCAAGGAGAACGAATACAAACACGAAACTAATATCATTTTAAGGGGGTAGTCTCTCGCTTCCCGGAGTGCAAGAGTGTAAGATGCGCCTTCTCATTTTTCGACAATGCAAAATCAGATAAAAGATCAATCTAGGCCACGATTGCCCTCAAAAGTCTTCTTTTTACATTTACAAAACGTAACTTGCATTATTCTGAACCATAAAGCTGCGATAGCTACAGTGGGCGTAGAAAGTGTTGTAGAAACTGTACGAACACTTTGTACACCCACTGTATATGCTTCTGAATAATGAAAATTACGCCTTGTAAACGTAAAAATAGAACTTTTGAGAGCGACTGCGGCCTAGATTAATGTTTTATCTAGCACTTTTGACTATTGAAAAATTCCAACTTCGCATGATCGAGAAATGAGAAGACGCATCCCGCACCCTTCCAATTCTGGAAACGAGTCTACCCCCTGAAGACAACACCAGGCGAAATAAGATAATATTTTTCAATGCCCATGCCTGCAAAATACTAATGTAAATCTCACCTGAGCCACTGTGAACACTCTCTTCTCGATGATAACCATAGACAGTCGGTTCATTAGTGAAATTAAATGGCATTGGACTATAACCAGTTGCAGAATGAGGTGCATACGTTCCTGAATAAGGCATGTCCCAGGCATTTGGCGGCGGTAATGGTCCAACGGTATCGCAGTCTAATTTCATGCTGCTCATGGCTGAACACAAGTCACCGAAAATGTAATAACATTGTTCGGAGAATGTTATCTTGTTCACTGTATGCCTAATGAAGCCAGCTTTCAGCATGAGGGATGCGTATTTTCTGGCATCGCGACGATCAATGAACCCTTCCACGTGGGTATTAAGCCAATCCACCACGTCTGCGCCAATAAACGCATTTGGTATTGTTATTTTAAGCCACATACGTTCACGGATTTCTAACCCTGAGTCTGGTCGAGCCATTGCTCTTACTACTGTGGGCATGTCAGTATTGACTGTGAGGTGAAGCTCTTCTAGTGGTCCTAAGGAAAAGTTATTATTTACTCTCCTATTATTTCCAACATCTTTCTTTCAGACCTATATTATTGTTCTTGTAGCAAGAATAATTACTTTCTGTGTCTGGTAGAGTGCTCGCAAGACTGCTCGATGTCGATGTCAGAGTTGTGGCACTTGGAGGGCGTGGAGGGAAACCTTCACCCCTTATGGCAGCTGTGTGTGCTACCCAAGCACCAGGATCTATAGGTCGTACAGGTTCTGTACGTGGTATTGTGAAGTATCCTTTTGGATTAGGATCCCAACACTTTGCTACTACTAGTTTGATTGGTCTGAAAGATTCATAGACCCATGTTATTTTACCGAATTCCTATAAAATTCAAAGCATCGTTAGAGCAAACATACCCTGGTTTTTGAACCACTTCGCGCAGTACCCTAACTGCCTCGTCATTAGACATGTTCTCGAAGTTAATATCGTTTACTTGAAGAATCATGTCGCCCGGTTCTATTCGACCATCTAAAGCAACAGCTCCCCTGTGCATACCAAAATTAACATGTTAAAGTTAATTACTTCTACATGTAATTATAGTATTTTTGTTGTGCACTCTGTACTAATGTAATTTATGATACAGAGCCTGCTTTTTTAAAAATGTAAGTGTGGATAAATTGAAACATACCCTTTCATTATGGAACCAACATAGATACCCCCGTCACCACCCTTGTTACTTTGACCAACAATACTAATCCCAAGGAAGTTTACAGTGTCCATATTTAATGAAACTGTTATAATATTTAAGGACATTGTACTGTCTGTGATACTGCTAAAGGATGATGTTCTCGACATAGGTAGTAATCTGTGACGCCGTCTTCTTTGTGGTCTACGTCGATCTAACATTGAAATGGAAAAATTAATTCTAGACCCTGATTTTATACTTTTCGAATAAAAGAATAACCATTTCTGAGCTTTTGTATAAATTTACCTAATGTAGCTCTGTCGACTGTACTACTCATATTAGTGTGTCTGCCTGTTGTCGATGTTATACGGCTACTTGCATCGTCATCTGACTCTAAAAATGTGGTTGTCTCTAAATCTGAACTTAAAATAGAAGCAGTCTCATAACCATGGCCTGATCTGTGTTTCGAATGACCATTTATACGAAGTCCTGGGTTAGTAAACAAATGAGAATAATGTTTAGATAACAGTGATTTTTTATGATGATCGATTCTAACAAAAGTATTATAGAGAAGAGTATAAATAGCAATGACTAGAGTCTTTACTAATTAAAGACAGATTAATCGAGATAACATACCATTGTACTTGTTTTTGTATTTGTCAATGTACTTGTCTGAATGGTGTCTTGAACTTTTATGTAAATGATGCCCTTGCCGACTACTTATAATACTTTCAGTTTCAGTTAGAGTGTCGTCGTGAGAAAGTGGTGGTGGGCCACGATTTGTGTGACCAGGTGTCACATGATCGACACGATCATGCTTTGCTTCGCTGTGCGCCACTGAATCTGTGCACTGAGACGCACCATCTGACACATTGCTGCCCTCAGCAGACACCAACTGATGGTAAATATATTTGTTTATTTTAATGACAATTTACCAGTTCTGGAGTAATCAACCCTTTAACTGTTCCACCTTAAAAACGCTTAATTATTTCTGTTGGAATCGACGATAAAAGAAAATGTCTAAGTCATTGGAAGATCATAATTGTTACTCTAAATGAAATATTGTATTCTGAACTTCGTAGTATAACAAAACATTTGTGTAGGTGTCTACATACATAGCACACAGTTAAAGGGTTAATAATTCCTTAAATGTAATTCAAATATTAAGGTTACTGTATTCTACAGTACTCTATTGTATTGTTTACATGCTGCAAGTTTTGTTGGTACACATATAATCACAAAACTTGTGTAGATTTTTATAAATATCCATACTATTTATAATCTCTTTAAAATCAATGTCTTTAAAGTTTATGCTTTAAAGCTCAGTTCGAGATCCATTTCATACATTTCTAATTTGCATATATTAAAAAAATTAATTAGTAAGAACTGGAATTGAAACTCTTACCCAGGAGACAACCCGTCCATTGAAACAGGGGAGGTGAGCATCGTCATCAACAATTTCTTCTTTCACAACTCTGTCAAGAAAGAAAAAGCATTTTATTGCATCAAGTCAATTGTAAAAACCTGATCAATTTTAGAGAATAATTTACCACATGTGCATAGATTAATAAACAGTGAACAGTATACATGGAAAAATGTAATGTTCCATTCCAATTTGGTTTTTTGATTAAACAACTTATTTAAGTCTTAAGTCAACATTAGATTTCATAGAAAATCTAAGAAACATGGATGTTAAAAAAAATTTAGAAAAGTACACAGCAAGGTTTTTCAGTGCTCAAGCTAAAATCCTTTTGTTTGACTACACCCAGGTCACCTCAGTGAATCATAATAGGCAAATTTGAATTTTACCGCGATTCGATTATCCTTTAATTTTTTATACGAATTGTTAAATTTTTATAAAAATTATATCGAATGATTATACAATTAATTTATTGACTCAATACAATACTGGAGCCATGTAATTACATTTCGAAAGAGACATTGCAAATAAAGAACGCTCAGGTCAAAAACAAAAGAGCGACGGTCCCACGAACAACTGAAAGTTGAGGGTCCCATGACGAAGACAATATACAATGAACATTGACAGTAGATAAAATGTATAATACAGGTCAAGAGTCAAATCAATCGATCCTTCTAAAGAAATAATAGATTAATTCAATTCTTTATTTATGAGATAAATTCCAACAGAATTATAGACAAATATTAGTCGGAATAATCAAATGTTAATGATAAAAACAACGAAAAAATTGTTAACGAATCCAACATTTTTACGAGAAAGTCATCCTCAATATGCAGCGAGCGTTTAATGTTGAGTGCGTATAGTCACCTTTCGTAAAGAACGGTTTAAAACGCTTCACGTATATCGGGATTTAAATGGACCGAGTGTAGAATGTGAATCGACTGTCGGGAAATGGTACGCGGAGTAGAGAGACGGCAGATAATTGTCAAAATGTGACTGTCGCACACTTTGCGAATCTCTTTGTGGTCCTAGCTATTTTCGTTCCACTTAGTCCGCATTTATTTTACCATTTTCGGACGTCATTGCACGATTTAATTCCATTTAAACATTTCGAAATTTAATCAACGTAATGAAACAATTTTCACCGATATATCCATATCGATATATTGAAATGCGACTTATGACAAAAACGAAATGAAATAGAAACCTGTGAGAAAGAAATGAACGCGTATGTAGCTCAATTTTAATGTTACATAAAAATCCGGGGTCTAATTATTAGATTGCTGGGTCTTTATACATTTATAGCAAAATTGAGTACACGAAATTCAAAATTGTTGAACAATTTAAAAAATCGAAGATGTCAATATATAATTTCTCCTCTATTAAGATCATTATGGGAAGAATTAACATTCAATTTAGTTTTAATTTTCTGCAACCGATGCAGACAATTCTTAGTCTACTAATTACAAACCGTAACTTGTACTATTCCACATAGAACCTCATATAATAAAACCCCCATCCACATTCCCCATATAATGAAACAAGCCATCCGCCTGGCACAAGCTGCCCAACCCCTCGTGTTTGTATCGGAAAGAAAAAACAATAACACGTACGTCATTTTCGTACAAAAAGGTGCCGATTCGATAAACATCTTTGGAACAAAACTACAAATCGCTAACTACCTTAACATGACCGTGCGTCTCTGTTTGAGTGTAGAGGTTGCTGCTCCAAAGCTAAACACAGCAGCTGTTTATCTTAATTCTACAACTCGCAAATTACAAAACGTGCGTGGGAGACGAAAGGAAACCCGAATGATGTATCGACTGTACACAGTGACGACGGGTAGGAAAAATATATGAAGCGAGGAGGATCGATTGAAAATAAGGAAAAATTGTTGGTAGGCTCGGCGGCTAGCTGAAAATATGATGTCGAATCGTACTGGACGTAGGACCGCAAAGGGTTCAATCGCGGGGCATTGACTCATCCCGAAGATGAAAGATAAGGTAGCCAGGATGGTGACAATCGTAGACTCCCATAGAACGAGTAAACGAGGGAGCCCCGTTTGCGTGGGCAGACACGCGTTAATCGTTGATCGACTACTCACCCGAAATCATCGTCCATTGATTTGAAGAAGTACTTGTAATTCGGCCGATTCAAGACATTTTTGAAGTCGGCCAGAGTGACCCTCTCCGGTGATATGGTGAGCTTCACCAGGTACGGAGTCTCCTCGTCGTCGATGTGATAGATGATCTTCGTCTCTTCCATCGTCTCGGGATCCTGTTATTACGCGTGCATTTGCGAAACGGGGGGAAACAAAAAAAAATAACTGATCGCACCGAAGGCCCCTCACTAACTATGAAACAATTCTCTTGAACCAATATGGCGCGTCACAGTTCGAGCCAAAGCCCTCGCGCGTACGAAGACCGTTCGCTCATGTAGCCCGTATTCGCAGCTTACGCGAACAAGGCTGCGTGCAACATTATCGAGAACGCGTGCAACCAGTTACGAGGAAGCCATTGACATTATTCGAGGCAGTCCCGCGCGACGCGTACACGGTGCAACCGACGAGATGAATTAAACGTCAACATTCTCGCCGACATTACACACACTCGCGGCGGATCGTCCGATGTACTCGACAGTACGCTCGACAATTCGAAGCGAACGCAGATAGAAAGACGATCCGCGGAATGATTTTTACACCCTCCCGGCCATTCGACGGATCCTTCGACAGATGGCGTCGAAACACCGCTGTTCAATATGGCGAGGGATTCGGGCTTAGACCATAGACCATATATACTTGTAGACACGGCATAGATATAGGCACCGACGAGAGACCATAGACCAATAGACTGAGCCGTTTTACGAGCAAGTTGAAACCAGTTGAAACCTACAATGGCGGCGCGAAGTATAAGGAGTGAGAGAGAAAGCAATAGAAAAAGGTAGAGGCTCGATTGGACACAGTACGATTGCTCGCTTAGCTATTGGGCACATATCTTTTGGAAACAGCATCATTGGACACATCTCTATTGAGCTCAAGTAGGAATGAGTTAGGATAGGGTTAGGATCTCCACGAAAAAAAGGATAGGATAGTTATATCTCTATAATATAACTAATCTCTATATACAGATAGCTACTTGTGCCCAATAGAGATGTGTCCAATGATGCTGTTTCCAAAAGATATGTGCCCAATAGCTAAGTGGACAATCGTACTGTGTCTAATCGAAGGCCTCTTATGGAAAAAGGATAACGCTCTCTTTCTAAGTGACAAGTTAGTGGGGAGAGATTCTGCTTCCCCTATTTACTTCTATATAGCATAGAGTACTCAGTTCCCCTTTCGCTCTTTAGTCCCCACCAACTATCGGTGTCCGAGTGAGATAGAGATCTTCACGTCGCCATTGTAGGTTTTTAGAATATATTCTGGCTAGAGTGAGAAAGAAAAGACAACCAACGGCATTTTGTCGGTGCAGAAGACTAGATCACTGATTCAAAAGTTATGCGTGTTTAGAATTAGACAATTTCGAATCTTTTTGCCGGGTAAGAATGTTTCTATGTAATAAACAGTAATAACCGTCGCACGCCGCTTATCGAGCGGTGCCGCTAGGTGTCACTACAAATATAGTTTTCAAATACATATGTATAGTTCCGATTTTTATTAAATTCATTTTACTCTCTTTTTGCTCAACAATAAGATTTAGAAAAAATGAACTTAATTTGTCTTTTCCATTACCATTGTCGACAATAAAAACCCTTTCCATAATTCAACATTTTATTTGTAAGTTGAGATTAAATTTTAAATTCGAAGTAGAGTTACCTTTTGAAAATGCAAGAAATTAGCTCGTACAAAATCTAATCATAACAATGTTTTTAGGTAGGATTTGCAGGATATTCCCTGCTCGTTGCTCGAATCCTCTAGCGTGCCCAGGCGCTATTCGGGACCTTATTAGAACGTGTTTGGGTGAGATTTGACGTTAGAGTGTCGGAGGCGTCCCAGGACGTTATCTCTAGGTGTTAGGCTGTTGCACCCTGGCGTCTGTGTGGAGATCGTGTTGTGAATGTGTTGGAGAGCTTGTGTTTTTTGCAATTTTTAAATATACGGTTAGGTAGGTAGCTTACCTTTTCGATGTCAATTCTAAGGAAGTAGGGGCCGGGGCTGGCTACCGTTTTCTCTTTCGGGTAGGCCGCGATTCGCACGGTAGCTAGTCACTGAAAAAACTGTAAGTTTCGTCTCGAAACTAAATCGAACGAGGCATGACGTTCGAATTGATGCTTCGTGTTCGGTTCTAACTGCTTTCTTTGTAGCTTCGCGCGCGGATTATGGTTTAGAAACGTTGCGACACCGGCTCGATTGCACCAGCGGAACGATCGGCTTCTCTCGAGACTTGATTCGTCTCGGAAGTCGTTGATCGTTTTCACTGCGACCACGTGTAAGGTTTCAGTTGTTTGGTGGACCGTCGAAGAAAAAGAAGAGGCTACATGCCGAAGAGGCCCCCACAAACTGTGGCTCAAGGGGGCAAATAATGGCCTCGCATCTTCGGATGCGAATCATTTCCTTACTTACCTTGTCACTGTACTTGTCGGTAGAAGTAGTAGTAGAAGTAGTATTTATGTGTATATATGGACAGGCCTCGTCACCCCAACGATCAGCGGAGATGGGCGCTTGTTGCATTAATTTTTGAACAGAGATCAAAGTTAGCGTTGAGGATATACTCGCGATTCCTCCCCCTCCCCTTATTAACTATGAGAATGTTGAGTAGGATGGCCACCGCGTTCACCAGACCATCAAACGTTTCAGAAAATGTACCAACGTAGAAGGACGCCATTTTGAACATCTAAGAGAACGTGAGTGTTGCTTTAACAGTTAACATATACACACATCTGTTGATGGATATTCTTAGTGTGATAAAAAATGTTTTCTTCGCATTCATAGGTTCAGGAGTCGTGGCCGAAGATATTCGACAGCAGTTCTAGGTAAAACTTTAATTTTCGAGGATCAAGGTCATTTCAAGGTCACGTTATTATACATATTTGAATGTATTTTTCTATCAGTGACATCGATGACCTTGATAACTCCGAAAAAAATATTCGTGCCAGATATTTGGTCCATGGACACCATGCATGGGAGGCCTGGGCAATCGGTAAGTTTGGCGATTTATAATATTCTGTTTCGTAGAGATGATACCAATTGCTCTATAAAATATTGAAAATCGACAATCACATCGAACCAATGCTGCGAAAATAGAACTATTTTTCGACACTATTTCGAAATTTTCTCTTACATCGTATGATTCTATTTCGTAATTTCCTAAAAGAGAATTTTTTTACATGTACAGTTATTTTAAGGTGCTCGCATTAACTGCACAGTCGTTAAATAATCAAGTAATTTCGTCAATCGAAATTGTTGTTTTCTATCATGAAAAGTAATATATATTGACATCTTAAAATTAAAACAATTTTTCAGCAATTTTGTATTTCGTCTTCTCAATTTTGCTATAAATGCATAAAGATCCGCAATCTAATCATGATTTTTCAATTTCTTGTTGACTTCTAACGTTTCTTATAATCGATAACCGTTCGATTCCGACTAATTGCGATAATCGAATCGCGAGACAAGCGCGTTTAGGATTCGTGCGCGGCCATATTTCTTTCTCAGCGCTTGACAGAGATTAAACGTATAATTCAATAGTACACATTACTTGGTTTGTTTAAATAAATATATCAAGTGTCGTAATCAGGCGGTGGCAGAGATCGGAAGACGAGCTTATAAGACAACGGAAAATGAAGTTCCAGGTCCGATCAAATTTTATAGACTACTTTGTGAATAAATACAATAATGATTCCGTTTCGTGATAACCAATCTCTGCGTAATGAGACTTGCGCAATCGATGTTATCTACGATGTTGAAAAACATATTAATCGTGGATCAAATTAATCCCGAAACAAAAGATTAAACATGCAATTCACAATTTTACCTCAAATTTCAGAAAGGTGAATAATGATCCGCGTTTCTTTGTAATTTGCTAACTCTCAGTATATCAGGGCAAATCTAGTCGAGGGATAGTAAAGATGAATCGGTTAGTAAAATAAATAAATAAAAATTTAATGCGATGCAATACATGTTTTCGTAATGTCGTCTTCGTTGCGACGAGTCCATCCAACGTTGTAACGTAATACTTCTTCAAAGGAATATCGTCACTCGTGGTAAAGTACAGGAAGACAGTAGGTGCATTTAAATTACAAATTGTTATCACGCGTATTATCCCTGAGGATATACCCGTGTGGATGGCACATACCTAAGGTAGGCTGCGTAATTTCCTTAAACGAAATAAATTACGCGAACCGGTTCTACCGATGATCATCTTTTGTTCTACAGTAATTAAATGGACAGTCGGCTGAATTGCATATGTATAGGAATTTCGTGATTCCGCGTGAACAGAAATAGATGCACAAGTGTGGACGATGCTTAATGGTTTTATTTCGTTATATCGTTCATGTAATTATGCCATTTGTGCTCCCAAAGAGATAGCGCAGCTTGTTTTTCTTCATCATTCAAGCTGCTGTAGACGAGAGAATTGATTGCGAGTTGTTTCAGCGATTTTAAGTCCGCGTGCTCGGACATGATCGCCATGAAAGCTTCGTAGAAGTCGTAGCTCAAACCTCCGGCTCCCCAAAATCCTGGATCGTCATTAGAGATCACTACTGGGTATCCTTCGGCGAATAACCGTCTGGCTGGGTGGTTCCTCAAGTCGTCGACTAGTTTTAAAACTTGATTCGAAATGGGGTTCACTTCTATAGCGATGTCCATCTGCTTCGTCATTTCGAGGAGGAAGGGATGATTAGCTAGTGCGTACCTGTCAAAATATTTTTTAGAAATTTTCAATATGGGAATGTCTTTTCTCTACGCGACTATCGAATCAATTGATTTTTCCTGGTTTTTAAAAATTATAATACATCTGTCATTGTTACAGAAATTATTTAATTAGAATTAATAGAATGCTTATAACACGTCCAAAATATTTTACTTCAACATCCAGAGTTCGAGAGCACCGGTCAGCTCTTAACAGAACTGTAACAATTCTCTGTATGATGAATCAGTTTATGATTAACTATTCACTGAACTCATGAATTCTCGTTAACGAAGCACTAATAGAATCAATCATCATCGAACACGCGATCGCTGTACATTCGCTCCTTTTTAGTAAGCTGCAGAGCTATTCGATTCATAAAATGCTAGAGCGCTTAGCAAATTCTCAGAGATAAAATCAATCGAATACTAAAATACAAATTTTTTATTCAGTTTCTATTTTATTAAGGTGGTCCGTACATTTTTCGGTCGACTAAAAATTAATTATGAGCCTGTCGTTGCAAAATCTTGCGTTCTAATATCATTCAAAGATATACAGGGTGTTTTCTATTTTTCCGGCAAGATTGTAGAAGCATGATCTACAAGTGAAAATACGGGAAAAATGTTATATGAAGTTTATTTATGAACGCTTTATTACAATATTATAGGCAAATATTGAATGTAACCTGAATAGGTGCGGAACGGCAGATTTAAAGCTGAATAATACGGAAGGTCGATTGTGTTTACTTTACTAAAGACAACTACTGTGGCTACACTGAATAGTCAATCGACCTTCCGTATTATTGTGATAAAGCGTTTATAAACAAACTTCATATAACTATATTTCGTATTTTCGCTTGAAGTTCATGCTCGTACAATCTTGCCGGAAATGTAGGCAACACCCAGTATAATCCATAGAGTGATCAATCATAATTATTATATGCTACTCACCCATGGCCAATGCGTTTCGTGTTCAACAAAATGGCGTCAACAAGATTCTCATCCGTGGACGAACCGAACCAATTAGTTTCTCCCGCATGGAAGAAGAATTTCGTATCCTGCGCAATTTTCTCTAGAATATGTGAGAAATACTCCAGCGTTTTGCCTTTGTCTTCTTGTCCAACTAAATCGAAACCTGCTATAAAGTTCGGATACTGATCCTGCAACTCTTTCAGCGTCTTGATGTATTCTTCTGCCTGTTCGAGATTGACGAATCTGTGAGGCGCGTAGATCAGTTTCACTCCAACAAAGTCTGGATGATCCTTTTTAAATCTGTGTGAACGAAGTATTAAATATTTGTTCGTGATTCAGAAACTTTGCTCTAGGTATCGAACTATTGGATGAATAATTCGTTTTTGATTTAGGGCAGCGTTATCTCTTCAAATCTATACCCAAACTGATAAGGAAACGTTCGATGGGTCCCTTATCTAACACAACTCTGAAGAGTAGAAAGTCTTGTGTATTTCTATCGTTTAATCAGCAGGAAAGATTCTATTTATTCTCTTTTCGTTAGTGACCGCACAAATCTCGAAATACGACTTGTTATACTATCACGAAATTTGTTACAACTATCAGCAACTTTATGTAAAGAAATATCGAATACTAGCCTTTCAGAAACATTCTTGAAGATTCCGGCTGTATCCATCGGTGTGTACTCAGTCCCATCCAAATCATACAAAGTAGGCAAAGTAGATCGCATCTCCAAGTAAATTACATTATCCTCATAAAGTTGTTGTAGAGCCATCATAAAATGCTGTTCGCAAACAGTCTTGAAAGAGACCAACGGATGAACGAAGTTAAAAATGTCAGAGAATTTCGTCCAAGCCTTATCAAGGTCCGAATAAGTATCCTCCGGGTTTTCGCATTGCATAGACAAGTTCTCTCTAATCTTCTTATTCACCTCTGAAGCGCGTAACGGATGCTGACGCACCTTCTTCAGCAACTCCCATTCGCACTCTTCGTCTGGTTTCTTGAAGAATTTTAATTTAAACGTGTCGTTCGTTTCGCAGAGGTATAAATTTTCACGAAAAGTGACGTTGTGGTACATGTAATCGATTGTGGTCATGGCGGAGTCGTGAACATGCAAAACTGCGCCTTTCGGCATTTTACGGATAAGTTTGAACACTTTAGACTCCTTGATGTCCTTCTTCGCCTCTATAAAGTTTCTGCTTGGTGGAAACTTCGTCGGATTCTTGAAGCCTAAGATTAGTAAAAATGTAGACTCGCAGGATATACGAACAATTGAAGTAAAGCGAACTTAACAGCTTAGCTACTGGATAGCTGTGACAAAAGTTCAATAATTTCTATACCGAATACACTGCCCAACAAACATGAACTTCATCTTGTGTTGGATAGCAACGTTATTGCCAAAAGAAATGACTAGATCACACCATTCGAAGTAATTTGAATTTCTATCGCCCTTGGAAAAAGTTAATTACAAAGTACTATTAGACTGTCCTATTCGAAGTCAACTTTATAGTCGGATTATGCTAATTTTTGCAATAATTTTATACCGTCTACGGGTACAAATGTACCTTTGAATCGAAAATCAATATTCGTTCATAGAAAGTCGAATCTATTTTATACAATCAAAAATGAATTTTTCTGGTAAGTCAAAACTACTGCACGTACAGTAAATCGTACTCTCTGCTTTAATGCGTGTTCCATCAATCTCATTAATATTTTTCATTCATAAAACTGCGATCATACAGGTCGACTCCGTCGAAGCTAACTTGCTACACAAGTTAAACGTCAAATCCTTCCGAAGCCTAACAAACGAACTTCCAACAAACAAAAGTCACAAGTACGTTCCCAAGCATTAAACAAACATGACAGTACTTTCTTCAAGGTCCTCAACTCGTCCTCAACGGGTTTGAGTGAAAAACGCTTTCAAAATAGACTCGAACGCCGTCAATGAATCACGTCCTAAAAATTCCTCTCGCAGCTGGAGAGACACACCGCGAAAATTAAAATTTTCCCCTATAGGAGAGCTCTTTGTTCGCTGTTAATCATGCTAACAATGGCTGGATTCAAGTAGACCACGTGGATCAAAACAGGTTTTCGCACGAGTGCGATTTCCTTCGAGATCGCTTAGAGATTTTACAAAAAAAACGCACCGGCCTCCAGTTCATTCCGCTTCTCCTTCATTAGGATCTCGTTGGCGGCTCGCTCGAGGTTATTCAAGGTCAGTCTGCCGCCTAACATGAATCGCTGCTCGTACTCCAGTATCTGTTGACGGAGCGTTTTGTAATTGATCTGCGGCATCGCGAGATTCGCGCCGGTCAAACAGCAGATTGCCAGCGGAAAAATCACCAGCTTCATGATTAGTATTCCTCGATCTTCGATCTTCGGTACTGAATCACTGGCTGCACACGATCGCGATCCGATCGTCTCGACAGTTCGCGTCAGACTGACTGATCGTTTCCATCAAGAGCTGTGTACTTTCTCACAGACGTTGGACAAACGCGTTCGCTCACTATCAGCGCGTTCAACGAAGATCTTCGACAGCGCTTGGTCTCTCTACGTGCCCAATTTCGAGGGAAACTGATTACGTTGTTCCTTGTATTCCATTGTCCGAAAAGTAGATAACGAAGCACATCGAAGAATAGAGGCTCTCTCACAATCCTCTGGCGTTCCCGCGGTGTTTCCTGTGTCAAAGAGAAGGTGAACCGCGCCTTTTCATGCGACCAGATAGTTATAATTTTAAATAGTTGATCAGTTGCGACACTCCTCGATGTTTATGCAACAGAACAAGTCTGATGAGGTTTCTTTCAGCTAGCTTCATTGACAGCGTCGTTCCGGAAGTTTGTTTTTAATTGATAGCGTCCCGTTAACGTCGCCGATCGAATGATAAGCCGGTCTCGTTCCATATATCGTCGACCTGGGAAAATAACATTGTCAGTTGTTTGGTTAGATATGCATCTTAAATGTGAAATTATAATTTTGCGATTACCGAAGAGACTTGGTCTTTCGTGTCATCCTTGTACAACGGACATTTTGCGTAACAGTAATCTAGATTTATTCTTCATTGTCGTAAAATTGTAGTCGAAGGTTTCTTTGCGGTTTTTAATTGCAGGATGTGAGTCCTGGAATTGCAGGAACTCGACGGATTACGTATATCGTCGAAATGTCGCGAAAGGTGTCGCGTGTTTCCGGTGGTTAAATTTTCATCCACGACTAATCAGGAGATAATTCTTCCGCGTTACTTGCGATGCGGTTAACAAAGAATGTACATAAAATGAATCACTACGCGGACAGGTCTAATGATATGTTTGCACCGGTGTACAGAAATCGTAGTTGTTAATCCATGTAATTGAAAGTCACGATATCGTCGCACCCGTGTTTTTTAATTATCACTCTCTCTGTTCGAACCATTTTGCTGCACGCGAGAATGCGACGTACTTGCGTGAGGTGTACCTACTCTGACAATTTACAATGTTTAAAGTAAGATTGTTATTTTAAATAAATTTATTGTTGAAAATAAATTACATAAAACAGAACAACATAGTTTTTGTACGATCATGGAGAGATGTAGAACTCTGCTAAAAAAATTGTTTATTTTCCAGTGCTGACAAATTATTTGTTACAGAAACGCAATTCCTCGAACGTAACAAATTGTAATTCGTCGGACAGAATATAAAAACGCTCGTAACAACGGTAATAAATTATCGTAATCGAGTCTCACTTTAGCTACGCGGGTGACACATCAACAATTATATTCGCGATCGACTTATTAGAAAACACCTACCGATCGAAATCTTCTAAACTCGATTTGCCGAAGAGGAAACTGTTACGTACAGGCAAGTTCTTGATTTCCGTGTGAAACGGACCATAGAGATCGTTTCCGGAAATCTTGATCCCTGTGCTGGCAGTACTTAATCTAAGGCACTTTCTGCTACAAGCACCTTCTGTTTACATGACCGTACAGCTGTTCGCCGTTTCAAGTACATGTAAACGCGGCCTCTTGATCTCGCTCGATTATTCGATCAACCTATACAGTACCAAATCATTCCATAAATTTTCGTGAGTGCCCCAGTGGGGACATATCAAGCTTCTACTAATCTATTAATTAACGCTCGCGGATACGAAATGTTAACGCTTTATCTATTGGCAGTCGTTATCCTCGAATGTCGAAAGTAAATAAATCGTATATTTAAAAATTTGTATGTCAACGATAATGGTAATTAATGAATTCATTATACAAGTATACAAAGGTGAACACGTTTCTCTCTTCCTAAAAGAATAATAAAATTTGAGTACAGAATAACTATTGAAAGTACAAAGTATTTTTTTAAAAGTATCCTTGACACTTCGTGTAATAAAAAGATTAAAAATGTTTACCGACATTTTGAGCAATTAATTAGTGACAAGAAACAGTCGTGTTAAGTTTTCTACAATGTGCAGAATAGAAAACAATCAAAAAATGTGACCACAGTATATGTTTGCTGTGCGCAGTCTCTGAATAATTAATGCTTTAAATTGCACGTGACTTATGACTCATGCGATTGTGTTTAATGCAGCTATCAAAAATTTATGGAATGTTCGGATATAGAACCTAGATTGTTGAGATTTATCTCGAGCAGATATTTTCTTCGAAACGCCGATAACGTGGCAAGTGAATAATAAAAAAAGTTCCTAAATTCAACGAACATGCGCAAACCATTCACCGAATTAGATTTCCGACAATCTAATTGTTTATTCCACTTATCGGTTAAGTATACGTCGAATACTTGCTTCATACTACGCATACAAAATTCTTTTCGATTTTATTGGTACGAATATACACTGACAGCTTGAAAAAATATTCATATTTATAATAAAAGTACCACTATTAGACACTTAACTATTAACAGCTGCACCCATCGAAGTAATACTAAGAATAAATAATTATTAATTTAGAAATGATCCTTAAAGTTACTTAAGTAATCAAACATGCTTCGGTAGTAGATCTCGCGTTCGTGTATGTGTGTGTAATGATATTTATTGTCTTACGTTGTTTTATGGAGATGAACGGTCGCATGATAAACGATTATAGTCAGAGCTAAAGCTACGATGAATCACGTTTTTTTCCAACCAAATTGTCTGTTACGTCTGGTGGACTAGCCATTGTTTGATTTGAATCAGTGAAAGAAGGTTCGTATCAATGCTTTAATTCAGGATAATCGACAAGATTTTGATTCTGAAGCAAACTACTTCAATAAACTTCAGCAGGAACAAATAAAAGTGTCCTCTTCTGATCTCATCCTGGAATAGTCTTAGAGATACAGAAATAAATAAATCTTGAATTCTGTTAATTACTATCAGTGGCTGGACCACCGGACGTGACCGTCAATATTACAACAATATTCCTTATCAAGTCTATATTAATGAAAATTCATCCTTTCGATATTACAATTGGACCATACTTTTCCGTATGAAATGAATCATTCCCGTGAAAATATCGCTCTTCGAGGTCGCATAAATAATTGTATCGGAAAGTCTAACCCGTCATACGACACGATAATACTTTATCGTCTCGATTACGGAAATGAAACGTCGGTGTTTGATAAAAGAATAGTTTCTTTTTTATTGCGCCCGACCAGTATGAACCTCATCAACGGGGAAATGAGGAGAATGCGGGAGACCAGCGTCCCATAGTCTAATCGAATTGGACTAGCCGCTACTTTTCGTCCATAGAAAAAATATACTCTTCATGTTAATTCCCGTGCGAAGGAGGTTCGTATCGCGTCGTCACGCAACAATGCTAAGTACTACTATTAGCCCCGTATCGTCGAACACAGGATATGTAAACACAAGTTTTCTTCTCGATCGAATGGACTTCGACGTCGATTCGTTGCGATTCGCGACAAGCTATTACGCTTGTCCAACGGTTTCGCTTTAATCCGTTCGCGCGGAACAGCGCCGCGATTAATCAATATAATATACATCCGACTAATGTATGAAATTGCGTTAAGAAAGGTCCTAGTGGTCCTTTATAAAAAATTTAGTCCGAGAACCAATCGTTCGCGAGCTATACCAAAAATCTACGAGGGTGTTCCTTTGTCTGCTACGGATAGACTACGAGGTGTGATCGAAAAGAAACCGGGATTCTTTCCTTGCGAAAGTGTGAGATAAAATTTGATGACTTCGCTTGATCGCTTCTCTCTGCCCTTGTGCATCAGTTTGTCAAATTTCAAAGGTCCATGCCAACTGGCTGAGGAATTGCAAAACTGATGGAATCGTTATATTAACGCAAAAGAGAACTATAAGGGAATGCAAGTTAAATTTAGTTCGGCTGATTGATAGAAACTTCTTGGAATTTAGTCTCGTTTTGTTCTACTAAATTGCACCTAGCTCGAGTTAAACAGTCTGCTGATGAAAATTGGCAGACTGATACACAAAGGCAAGTGATCAGCAAAGTCATCAAATTGTCTCTGATACGGACCTAAGGAAACTAACACAGTCCGTAATCTTTTTGATATTGCACCTCTTCGGTTCCCTGTTCCGTTTTTGTGAAACATTTTCTTATCAAATTGTCCTATCGATGATCCCTGAGTAAAAAAGCGTCAATGCGTAGAACATTGAGAAGAAATAAATTCCTATCTAAATCGTTGTGCCACTGTTCTGCTGTTTCAGTGTGTCCGCGCCGTTCACTTCCGGTCGAAGCCCGGCGACGATTGTGTTGAAAAATTCGGTGTACGCCCGTCTCCTCTCTTGAAACTGAACTTCTGCTGTCGCGTCGCGACGACAAATCTCGCGATTACAAAAAATAACTCCTCAGTAGATCCCGAGTCAGTGGTTTCTGGCGATCTCGTGCGATCGTTTCGCGGTCGTCGCGTACACAGGACCGGCATTTCGGGGGCTTGAAGCGGAATCGAACGCGAGTTATGGTCACGTTTAGGTCGACGAACATGAGCGGCCCCGGTCGCCGCTCGCCGAGAATGATTTACTTACAAGGTGAGCGTGACAATGACTGTGTATACGGTTAAGAGGCTTTCAGAGACTTGTCCGCGTGGGCTAATGTCAGGGAGCCCACGAGAGACACCAGAGTACGGTCCAGCCAGGTTATGGGGTTTGGGTAGAGCAGTCCACCTTCGTAGAACCCTAGATGGCCCCCATGAGCCAGTTCTATGTATATTGTGTTCGGGTGTTTTTCTGAAACAAAGGAATCGTCGTTAATCCCCATATCGCATCACTTGCATACAGTTTTTACTAAATATCTTATCATTGTAATTATGGGCTACAGCCGCGAAACATGGATATAAATAGACTATTGAACGTCTAGAACGAATGTTATTTGAGATGCAAATATTACAGAAAAATTGTAAAATACTCTAAGATGGATAGCATGATCGACGTGACCGGCGTGTAAAATTTCTCTGGTAACGGAACCACGACAATGACCTACATCCGGCAAGGTCCATCAAGGTCAGTTCCTCGGACACAACCATAATGATCTCTGGCGGTGAATTTGAATGATCACTTACTGGCATGCTCCTTCATAGGCTCCAGCAATTTTTCAGGTACAATGGGGTCGTCTAACGCGTTGATGAACACCATAGGTGTCGTGATGTTGTCGAGGTAAAAAATAGAGCTACTCCATTTGTACATTTCCGACACGGATCTGAAATTGTGCACCTGTTTCGTAAACAATAAGAGTTAATCTACTTGCTCGCTTTCCGGACGGTTTGTATAAAAGAGAATAATCTCACAGAAAAAAGTAGTGGATTATCATTTCCCAATGGAAGTATGTTCTTCGTCTGTGCCATTTTGAAGTGAACTTTACCTTTCTCGTGTACGCTTCGTCAAGTTCCGGCAGCGTCGCCGCGGAAACGATGTCACGTTCGTTCAAGTTATACTTTTGCTTAACTTCCTCGGATAGTAATACGTGCTTATGCTTAAGGATAATACTTTTCACCGACTCCGACATAATGTAGAGGTAAAACCGTCGGAAGTTTTGCCAGTTGAGTAGGAACTTCGTACCTCTGCACAAAAACCGAACATACATTTTTATCTGATTTTCAATGGGTGATTCGGTTAAAGAAAACATTCAGTCTTTTCTAATTCCTTCAACGTGTTCACTGTTCAGGCTGAAAAGAAAACAGTTCTTAGAGAGCAATACGAAACAGTTTTCAAAGAACTGCACACTTATATTCTATGCAACATCATCATGACTGCAGATTACTATGCAAATCCCCGTTTTCTCAATCCGAAATTCTCTTTTCACAAAAACCGAGCAAACGAATTATTAAATTGAATGAACGCGTTCCTTCGGATTTCATAAATCTACACGCGACGAATCCACACAGATCAGCAGTATAATGACCCACATACGTGTCAGTGAACTGTGAACGTGTTGATAACCGGACAGTTTAAAAATGTTGATATTAACATCCTGAATATATAACACGTTCACAAATTTCACATAGAACAGTTGAACGATTTTACGATCTAGAGAACAACAAAAAAATCTGTGTGCTCGATGAGTTAAAAGTGAAACAGACATCACAATATTCACTGATTCTTCGTATGTTAACACCGTTCTACTATAGTCAGTGTTAAATCAAGAAAGCTGGGTGTCCAACAGCAGTTCCCAAACAAAATGTCGATCGCGAACGTTTTAATCTTGATCTGAGCTTCGTCTTTGGCCTCAAACAGAGTGATCGGGATTATTTAAGGGAATATTTCTGCTGGAAGAATATTGTACTTACTCGAGGGCGTTGTATCCCTGACAAATAGATATACCACCGATTATGTTCGACAACTTGTTCGAGCTCCGTTCGCCTAAATACTTGGTCACCAGGTTGCCACCCAAGCTGAACCCGATGCACACGATCTTCGTGCTCGGATGTTTCTCAATCAGGCTCTGCAGCATCACGTGATAGTCCTCGGTGTGTCCTATAGAAAGTTCATTAGAGATTCAATTAACGCATCCCCTCTATCGGCGGGCGACGAGGCCCTTGAATATTTAACCCTCGCTCGACCCTCATTATCCAAACTTAATTTGGTCCTCAGTGTCGAGTTGACGCAGTGGTGTGAAATTAATCGAATCAAAACGCGAACAGCGAAAACAACTTCTACTGAGAACAGGTGAATATTATATTCATTTCGTTAACCTATGCAAGATTTCTTAATATTATTTTCTATTGAAGTAATAAAAAACCTTAATAAAAAACTGTAGGTCCCGCTAAAGATTAGGCTGAAATTAGGCGATACGGAGAAGTGGAAAGAAGGGGAGATGGTAAATGGATTTGAAACCCTACGGGGACCAAATAATTTAAGAAAATACATGTGCAAATTTATTAACATTAATAGTAATAGCCATTAGTAGAAAGCGATGCGAATCAGTGATATTTCAAGCGGATAATTTTAATAAAATCGCTGGTCAGTTCACGAGCATAATCAAATCGTTAGAGAATACCGTCCAGCCAGAACGAACCGTGACACCATGCAAGAAAATGTGTCAAATCGACAAGAGGAACGGATGAGAGTTAATGTAGCCCGAGGGGTCCGCGACGGCAAATTGGACTAGAAAGTAGCTAGTGACATCAGCGAAGGTTAAACATCGAAATGGCTATCCGCGGACAGGACGTTCACCTACCGTACGTAAAAATTCGTGGTGCCGTGACCTTTACGCTGGGAAGGGCCCCAACATGATTGAGAACGGCGCATCGATATCCATGGCACTGGACAAAGTGCACAAACGTTCTGATGTAAACGCTCTCGGAGCTGTTGCAGATACCGGGACAAATGGCGATTGTAACATCGTCTGCGATAACAGAAAACTATGTTGCAGAACGTTCAATACCGCGGTTGCATAAGGAAAACATCATCCACTCTATTCACCAAAGAACGGAAGCAACGATCGTGAAATATGTACGAACATATTTCACGCAAATCGACGCCAGGTTGCTGCGTTAGTATATGAATAATCTTCAATTTTCCGTTTGGAGAGTGCGAACGTTTTAACGAAATACTTTTTCAATAATTGCTAACACTTTCGCTACTAGAAGCACGTTAATAGGCTGTTTAGCGGCGGTGCTATGGCTATAAGTTTCTCTGAATTAATAATCTCAAATGAAATCAGCAGATTCGTATAAATGGGTGTACTTAGTGTTCGTACATCTTTTAAAAAAGAATACTTTTTTTATAATTTTACCAAACGATTTGATTTTTTATCATCAATTAGAAGCATTGGTTTAATAAATGATTTGCAAAAAAGATTTTCCAAAAATTACAATTTACAAGGTTGCATGCAAAAATCAAAGTAGCATTTCTTTTAATTTGTTTATTAGGACCCTTAGGCCCTATGCCCACGGAGCGTCGCGTCATAGACGCGTACGCGACAAAATATCGATTGCTGTACGTTTCAGTGCTGCAACCAATGCAACGTAATTGACGTTTGTCCACGAAGCGTCATCGTCGCGTAATCGCTGCTGCATGCTGCAGTGGATAAACGTCAATTCTTTTACATTGGTTGCAGCACTGAAACGTACAGCATTCATAGGGCCTTACTCTTCACTTCAATCTGTTAATGAAAATTTAATGTATATGTTTTGTAGACCTATGGCAGTTTTACACATGCTGAAAGTTCCATTGAAATCGGTGTACGAACACTTTGTACACCCACTATAATTCTCTTAGAATACAACAATTGTACAACATGTAAATATAGTTAATCTTCTTCAAAATAATATTTCCAAGCAATTTTCATTGGTAACATTTATTTTACGTCGTACGACTATGACTTTCTGGCCAACAGAATGCGATCTATTTGTTCGAGAAAGCTGATTAAAACTTTTGCACTCGTCCAATGCAATAAGTGGTTACATCAACGGTATAAACTGCAATATGCGCGTTCAATCATCCTTTCGGTAAGAGAACTGACCTTCGTAGTCATTGGTCAGCGGCTGATATAGATCATAGGTGAGAGTAGTATCATCCGGAAGTCCAATGTAGACTCGTTCACCAATCGGCCAAGGGCAACGAACGCGACCGATAATACTGTGGATTATGGTTTGCACGTGACCACTAAAACCCCACAATCTTGTAGGTTTGTATCTGAAACATGAAAATTAGGACACGCGTAAGTAGAACGTTCTCCGACATCGCATCGTGACATCAGTACTTGCAGTATTTATTTAATGACAATTTGTCCTCGTAAAGGATAAAAAAGAATTGGTTCTCCTGAGTCTCTGCGTATTGTTACCATTTTCTACGGTGTAGTGTCAGGTTATTATAAGGTAAACATTATGCCATCGTATTCCTGACGTGTGAGTCATGTTCTACGCGTTGTGTACATTCTTATCTATTATAGACGGGGTGTCTTTAATGTCTGACCTTGTGTGACCCTGACAATCATAACACCAGGCACTACGCCATTTTTAAAGTTGCATTCATTAACCGCGATTACTATTTCGCTGAAGTCTCAATGTCGACTGGCTTATTTCAATGGATTATGCAAACAATTTACGTCCGGTTCTTTATGCATTTATGGTTTATAAAAATTTTCGACAGAATTTGGTAGGACTTTTATTTATTTCGGGCCTATACAAATGTTATTACCAGTGAAAATAAGATATTATTTGGTCTACAATACTGGTAAATTGCATAAACATCCGCAGACTAATGATTACTATTATGAAATGATGGTATAATCTTTCCACAGTTCTCCGAATTGTTGTTATTCTTCGTCGACAGTAATGGTTAGCACGCAGTTCATTATTCACAATTTTTGCCAGTCTTCACTGCTATTCTCGCCTATCTTTGAATCATGAGTCAACACAATTAAAAATGAGATAATCTGTATACGAATAGAGCAAACTACTATAAAAATATTTGCGCAAGGCTGAAATTGAATTGGTTACGCCAGTTAATCGTCCAACTCATCTTTCTAAAAATAATGTTCCAATAAAAACAGTTGAAATTGAAGTTCATTACTGGCATTATGCAATAATTTAACAAGGTGCACTCACGCTATCGCTTATAGGTACTTGACCATTCTCATTTGATTCACTTTATTAATAGAGGTAAACCATTTCTGAGAATAGTCTGTAATAAAATGAATGAAAATTTACAAGGTTCAATGAATCGATAATATGCAAACGGTAATATAGGACAGGTTTGCTAAATTTGGAGCGGTTTGTAGGCTGCATTACCATCATCTTTGGAAAGAGAAATATTTGCGTTGGAGTTGGTATTGATTGACCATGAATTATTAAGATACGGAGTTTTGCTACGTGCATGCTATGCGGCCTAGCCTATCCTCAACGAATTATCATTTTTACATACTTAGTAGAGTATTTTGTCGACATAAACGCTACTGAAACGAAAACAAATCTCTAAATCTACATTTAAAATTTTTTAAAAATAAGATATACTTTGCAAACTCGTTGGCAGGAGAATATCGAAGCAAATGGATATTATTGAATTTGTCAAGAGGTTAATAAAATTGCCTTATAAGATATTTGGTACTTATATAGCAAAGGTCTGCCTGCTCCGATTTTGATGAAATTTGAATATGTTATGCAGCAACACATTCTACGAAAACTAAAAGCGACCCCTCTATATTGGAGAAGGAAAAAGTTGTTCAAAATGTCTAAATCTATAACATATTAAAATTTCATGAAAATCGGAGTAGACAGACCTGTTCTATATAATTACCAGACGTTTAATTACGCCGGTATTAGAAAATTTATTAGCCAATCTCCAGCTATGAATTACAGCTTCTATAAATCATAAAATGATCACCGTACAAAATTAACCAACTATGAGTCGCAAACCAGACCCAATCTAGTACCTAGTCAAAAGATATTAAATCCTGCGGTCTCGTAAGAACAAAGTCGATCAACCTCAACATCTCTTCAACTATAGAAAACAGCGGAGTCACATGCAAATCACCTGACACACTTCCTAGTCCAGCAATTAACTTTTTAGTGGTCTGGTCTGGTTCCAGAGGTACGGTGGCATCCACTGTACCTCGAAACGTGGATTCGCCACGCGAAAGTGTGTCTCTTCTTTCGCAGAAGTTCTATGATTTTTGCGTCGTTAACCGTGGCCGTTCCGTCGCGGAATAGCAACACCGTCGGCAACGGATTATTAAACCACATTATTGCAGACCCGCAAACGGTCGCCAGTGGATCAGTGGAGCATAGGAATCCGAAACACCGGGCATTACCCGGTGAGACACGCGTGAAACGCACTTTTGCGACGTCGCACAAAAGGAGAAATCGGTCGTTTCCACTTTTTCCGTGCGCAATGTTTCTTCGGGGCGTGGACCGTCTAAAACCTTTTCCATTTTTCTAACCATGGAACGGTGGAACACCAGATTATACATCATGTACATCGCTTTACAACTTATGGAGAAAAAGCTTGAGTCTATAAAATAATTTTGCGAAACACTAAGTGAAAGAATTCGGTCACCATTTTTGCGCCCCAGTGATAGTTTCTCGACTTCTCTGTTTCCCTGGTTTAATTCATATTTTAACAGAGCCCATTTGATTTACGAGTTTTCTCTGCAAATGTGCCACTGTTCTGCTTATTTTATGCGTCTTAATCACGGGTTCTCGAGTTCTACAAGTAAAACGTGTATAAAATATAAAGAATGCCTTACAGGCTAAAGAAACGCTTTCGAAACGAGTTCCCGCCAATTCCTCCCATCAGAATATGTTAAAACCGAAACATAGTTTGTCGAGAGCCATCGGAGGTCATATTTGGACTCAGTCTCGCGATGTGGAAGATTTCCGGTCTTCCGAGACATGGCGACGAATCCTATTGCGAAATATTCTATTACAGAATCGGAATTGAGCTGAGTCTCGCATAATTTTTACTCGGATCTTACTAGATCTTCGAGCAGATGGAATGAAGTATGCCGCAGGAAGTTTTTATCTAGTTGATAATTGTGATGCCCGTTCTTTTTGTAGAAAGTTTAATCCTAGACAGAATGTTCCTATATATGATACAACCCAACAATTTCTTTAAAAATTACGATTTAACCCAGAAGAATTTCAAAACTTCTTCAGTACAGTAATTCAGACAGCTATCAACACGTTTCCGGTAGATAAACGTGCCAATATCTTCGCAAAACTTTGCAACAGGTTGGATAAGTTATCCTGTTAGAAAGCTGTTGTATTTCACGAGACTATGATGCACCGAAGAGTGCATCGTTAATCTCTACTGCATACAATCGGTTTATCAGTCGGAAAATTGTGCAACATCGTCAGAAAATGTGCCACGTGCAGCACGCATGCTTGCTCTTTGCAAATAGTAACAAATTCCTCCTGTAACCTAATCCATATCAGTTCACAGTTAGCGGAAATAATTACAGCCCGCTGCACGTTCGGAAATTTTGCAACATTCTCGTGGTCCGGTTATCGTTCTCGAACTTTGTCCCCTCGAGTTTGCTGGTATCCCCTTTGATCGAAAGCCCGGGAAAGTTCGCGACATTCGAATTTTATATTACCGCTAGTTTTACTCGCGCATCGATACGCGGTCGATATTCGACCTGAATTTTTCACAAAACTCATTCGTTCACTGCCACCGCGAAAAATTACTCCATACGTGCGCGTTAAATCATTATCAAGAATTCGCGAGTTAATTAATCTGCAGAAACGTATACTAATTGACCGTGTAAGCGTATTCGATCCGGGAAACCGCAAAAAATGCGATTGAAATAGTTTGAAACACGGAAAATAAATAGACAGTTATATAAAACGAGGTTTCACAAGATTATATTGCAAAAGCTGTCAAAGATAAAAGTTTGAAAAGTAAAACGATGATCGTCGTACTATTTTTAGCTTGTTAGAATTATTTAGCATGTCTGGTTCCTGTGTCGTGCAATTGATGTAGATCATTTTTATTTTACACTAGCTGACCCGACAGACGTCTTGTCCACATTTCTATAAACTTGTTTGTGATCGATACTTTTATTTTTTCCCGAATTTTCCTATTTTTCCGGGCAACTTCTCCAATTTTTCTTTCTCTAAAAACCCTATTCGAACTATTACAAACATTTTTTTTCAATTAGCCAAATCGGTCCAGCCGTTCTCAAGTGACTTTCTAACGAACAGCATTTGATTTTTATTTATATAGAAGAAGAAGATAAAGATTCCCACCAATGGGAAATAATTTCTATTGCTTGAATGGAAAATATATTTCCGCAGAAGTATCTGCTGTTTCTTATTCACACTATTTTTCATTTCCGCAAGGCAACAAAGTAGAGCTGCTCGCTCATCGGAAAGGCCGATGGAAAAATCGGGCTAGCACCGTGAATAATATATTTTATAATGTTATGTATCGAGTGAAATTTTCTAGCGTGCACGGCTCGTCGCTCGTTGAAGGTGAAACTTTTCGGTGTTCGCGAGTTGTCAATCCATAGTTATTTAACACTCGGAATTTGTTACAGAAATGAAAAACTTCGCTCAAAGCGAGTTTGGAAAATTCACGCCGATCATTCAGAAATTAGTAAATCTTGTTCTTATCAATCTCGATAAAACTTCCTTCGGTAGTATTACGTGCGATGCAAAAATCTCGTCTACGTGTAATAACGCTATAGCGAGCAAACAGTCATGGTCAGGTCGTAATCGATCAGAAGTGGACATTCAGCTTGTTTTCCTTTTTCCACTGCGTTCTGATAATGCCTCGTATGCCGTTCGTTGTTGGCAAAGCGTAGTTTTTTTCCACGGAGAGGAAACGAACCGTCGAAGACTAAATCAAATCAAATCTAACAACATTGTTAAAAAAACACGATTAAAATACGAGCATCATTTTTTGCGGATAGTTCGCGAACAATTGAACGTCACTATCGGCTTGCAAACTAAGTCAAATTTCGAAATGATAGATTATTATCATAATTCATTTTACATTCTTACTTCCATTAGAAATAGCAAATTTTTCGCGTTTTATTTTATTCGTGCTTGCAAATGAAATTTTATTAAATCAAAGGAATTTTTACAAATCATTTTACACTATTTCGTTACTCGCGTCTTGGCTTGAGGGGGAAACAGATTACAGTTTAAGAACGGTCGTAGAACGAACCGGCAACGATAAAAGGAAATCCTGACGATAAAGCTTGATTTGTCATTGTATAATTGCTGTGGGAGAAACTATGCTTGCCGGTAGTGATTGACTTTCGCTCTGCTTGGCAGACATCTTGTCCAGACCGATTGAAGGTCGCGATACGCAATCGTTCCCGAAGTGATAAGGTTAGCGAGGAAGAACTCTGCCGAACGATTTTGTTGTAACACGGATAATTACGAGGAGGAATTTAATTCTTCGGGCGGAAGTAAAAGCGAAAGCAACGAGATTGCTAGGAAACCCGTTCACTCGATAGACTGCAGGAAGTCTTTCTATGGACATGCACCAGCTGAATGATCGTCAGTTATTATTCAATAGCGATTCGCGTGGCATTAAAACGGAGCCGGCCCGAAAACGAGTCATCGCATCCCGGACAAATTCCTGCGGATTTGTTGTAGCAGCTAACTCTTCAATTGTTATCGTTTCATTAGTCATTTATCGGTCTCAAGTGTCGTTATCTTTAGACATCTCGGTACTGCAGTACAAATAAATGGTGCCTTTCGAATTGATTGAATTCCTAACACATGTGCGCTTCATTTCAAACGACAAGAAATTTCATAATTTAATAGGTAAAATTCTCCTCGATTGAATATAATAAATTTGTGATTTCGGCGCACGGTTCGATCAATCATAAAACAGCAAATTTGCAAATTATTTGTACAAATAATTGATTTGATTTGTACATACAAATAATTTGCAAATTTGATGTTTTGTGATTGATCGAACCGTGCGCCGAAATCATAAATTTATTTCATAATTTAATATCGTATGTTCCCTCTTCGTAAGTGAAATTATATTCTCAGTTCCTTATTTAGTATTCCAGTTGACTCGAATAATAATTTGATGACGATTTTTGTGGAGACACGTGGATGTATCGTCTTTCCAAAGTTATGTCTGATTTAAGAAGGTACACGCTGAAATTCGCAGCTTCATTTTTTTTACAATACTCCACAACTCGTTTTCGCTCGTCTCTTGTGTGCTTCTGTGAAAAAACGTGTTTGTCTGATCGTCTGGGACACGGTGTTTCAAACATATCAATGCATTAATCATTTTTTAATTTCTTCCTTTTTCGTTTACACATCTTGAGCCGAAGTAGAATTCATTTAAAAAATTCCATACCTAACAATATTTTCGGAAAATACACGAATATAGCCTCTTGCCGTTTTAGTACAAATTATCGACATGATTCAGTAAAGTTCCGTGAATTAAACATGAAAAAACAAGAAAATATAATGATAAAGCCTCTTATTATTTTACCGAAAGTTATAAAAAAAGATTGAATAATATATTAAAGTAATGGAACAATTTTTATTAATGCGTTATAAGTTAGCAGAAAATTACTTCAATGTCAGGAGATAATTGAAAAATTCGTGAGCATCTACTTTTCATATTTTCAGGCTCCATCGCTTTACGAGGAAACGAATTCATTAATTCACGTCGTTCGTCCTACATGATTTTTTGGAGTGAGTTAAAAAGCATCAATGAAAGATAGCATATCCTCTCATTAATAATTATTTGAGCATATTTACGTACTCGTTACGTATTATTAAACGATATCAAACGGTTCGGAAGTGTCTATAGAACACTTGCACAACTTTTGCAATCCCATTATAAAGTGTTCACACAAGAATTTATAAAAGATTTGTTGCCTTCTAATGCAGTATACACTTATTGCGCTTCAACACTTTGTACAAAGGACAACAAAAAGAGTTTATTTAACTTCCTAAGCTCCCTTGATAATGCAAGGATAATTGCATCGGCCATTGTTAGGATTATCTAAAAACTATTGCACGGCGGTGTGCTCCAATTAAGTACCGTCCGAAAAGAAGCGTATCGGTAAATGGCTCGGTGCATTACAAGATAACGTATTAGTCATCTGCCGATAACCATGATGCAGCCAGACCAAAGCGGTTCTCCGGTGAGGTCACAGCTAATCGAAGAAAATTATTATGCTGTCCCCGAAATGACGGAACAGCGATGACTATATTGGCTGGCAATCGCGATCGTTTCCTTGAATCGGTAATTGTATCTTAATTCGCCGTTTTATATCTTTGATATTATAAATTGCATAAGTATATATATGATAGTTTCTAAGAGTCACTGGATAAACGCACGAGGAAATTTGTGGCGATCACGTGACCAGCATTCTAGGATCACCGTTTAGTATGACTAATTAAGTTCTACCATAGACTGATCGAGAAAACCTATTTTCGCGCGGCAGACGTGTGGACTATTTATAACATGAATTAGAACCGATTTTTATGAAAAAATAAATGAGCATAGATTATATTTCTCTATTACTCTCTATGATTCTCATATTAATATATTTAATCACACCTAAGCAAGTGAGTAAATTTTTTAAATAATTGTTTCCCTTACATTTAAACATCTAATAGTTTTTGAAAATTGTATAATTTATTTTTTTACAGACGCGACTCAAATTAATCTTGAGAATGGTCCAAATTAGGATCGAGACGTTGATTATTTGATAATCAGCAAAATTTTTATGAAAAAATAAATGAGCATAGATTATATTTCTCTATTACTCTCTGTGACTCTCATATTAATATATTTAATCACACCTAAGCAAGTGAGTGAATTTTTTAAATAATTGTTTCCCTTACATTTAAACATCTAATAGTTTTTGAAAATTGTATAATTTATTTTTTTACAGACGCGACTCAAATTAATCTCGAGAATGGTCCAAATTAGGATCGAGACGTTGATTATTTGATAATCAGCAAAATTGCGTATTTGTTGTTAACAATATTCCGATCGATATGAGAACCATATATTTCTCTAAAATCTAAAGTTAAAGTATTATTTTAAATACACGATTATTCAGTATTTGTTGTTAACAGTATTCCGATCGATATAAGAACCATATATTTCTCTAAAATCTAAAGTTAAAGTATTATTTTAAATACACGATTATCGCGTACTTCGAGGATTGGAATGTTACCGAAAAGTTGACACGTTCGAGGGCTTTCTAATAGCATCATTAGAAAGACTGACACGGGGTCATTGCCTATTAATGAAAACTAGATCACACCGGTGCCGGACCATCCTCGGAGATACGCCTTTTACTTGGTAAAAGGTATCAGCACATTCCGCGAATTCTCTATGTTATTGATCGACGAAACAAAGCCAGAGACCCATACCCTAAACACAGTCTAGCACTATGATAAATCAGAATCCCCAGACGGTGATGCAGTGTGAAGCATCGTTGCATCTACATGAGTAACCTCTGGCGTCCCAGGTGTGGACCTAACCTCACTTTTCATGGGTTTCGACGGGATCTTGAAAAGTTGGTATTCGCGAGGATCCGACGGCCACCTGGGAATTGATGACGGGATAGTACGATGTTTGTCGAACTTACGGCTCGGCGATGACCGGTGCGATTTTGAGGATGGTCGTGAGGAAGGTTTGGTCCTTGCAAAGGATCAGAGGCCGTTGCGGTGAACTGTTTACGTTCAGTATTCTGAACAGGATGCACAGGATCACGGCGAATACGGCGAGCAGTGCCGTAGACATATTTCCCAGTTGTCGATGGACTAGTCCGTAGTAAAATAACGTTGTTTCCCGGTTGTCACAGGTTTACGATGGTAGACGTTCGATAATCGATGAACAATGCCGAAGAACTGGTCCAATGTGTACCCGAGGATCGCGAAAGAGGTTCGGTTTACTTGTCGCCGTGGCTTGCCGACGATCCACTCGTGACGAAGACTGTGCGCGACTGTTTCGCGTGTGTTTTACCGGCACTTCTTGACGGTCGATTTGCGCGTGCCTATCAATAGTTACGTTCGCGGAACCTCCATCTGTCCGCACCGCTCGAAATTTCAATACCAACAGCTAGAAAGAGAGAGCCACGGGACAACAGAGATGAAAAGAGAGAAGCTGATGGGGGAAAAACGCGCACGATCAGTGACGAGACTTTTAGACGATCTTATTCTTATTCGGCTTCTTTCTCGTTTACGATTACAGGTGACTCGATGACAGCCGAGACTCGAATACGGGACACGGACACGCGGCACTCGCACTTACCAGTTTTCCGAATACACCGCCTTTCGTTACCCTCTCCTTCGACACTGTCAATTCTAATCGGCACGAGACGACCGGGAGCTGACATCTTGCTGGCAATGCGGACGGTCAAAGTCAATGGGTTTGCTGGGAGAGATAAAAATTGCTTACGGGAACTTCAGGTGGCGGGAACGAGATAAAAATTGTCTGCTTGTCTTGCAATGGGTGGGGACAGAATAACAAATGTAGACTTAAATTGTAAAGATTTTAATCAAAGTAGAAATTGTTAGATTAAGTTGCAGGGAGCAGGATTGAGGAATAAAAATTGTCAGGCTTGTCTTGCAAAGGATAGGGACAGAATAACAAATGTAGACTTAAATTGTAAAGAGCAGGATCAAATTAAAAATTGTCAGATTAAACTGCTAGGAGCAGGATTGATGTATAAAAATTGTCTACTTGTCTTGCAAAGGACAGAATACCAAATGTAGACTTAAATTGTAAAGATCATGATCAAAGTAGAAATTGTCAGATTAAGTTGCAAGGTGCAGGATTGATGAATAAAAATTGTCTACTTGTCTTGCAAAGGATAGAGACAGAATAATAAATGTAGACTTAAATTGTAAAGATCACGATCAAAGTAGAAATTGTCAGATTAAGTTGCAAGGTGCAGGATTGATGAATAAAAATTGTCTACTTGTCTTGCAAAGGGTACGGATAGAATAACAGTTGTAGACTTAAATTGTAAAGAGCAGGATCAAAGTAGAAATTGTTAGATTAAATTGCAAGAAGCAGGATTGAAATAAAAATTGTTTAGTTAAATTACAAGGAGTCGCTGTAAAATGAAAATGATCTGCTTACACTACAAGGAGGGGAGCAAAATAAACATTTCTTTAACCCGTCTTACTGTTTATATTTCTATAAATACAGATTTTATACTTGAAGGACACGCGGTTTTTCTGTCATACTTTTTCTACAAATATTATTTTGTTCTTGTGGCAGTACAGGGTTAAAAAATATATCGGAATTTTTAATCCTTTACATTTTTAAATTGCCAGTTCATAAGTTATGCACCATTTTTGATAGTTATCTCTGTTACTTATTGTTAGATAAGTAATATTGCATAATGTCTTCATTTATTTGAAATAACATTTAAAATGAGACATTCAAGATAAGTATAATTGTAATTATTCGTCTATTCGACATAAGAAACTGTTCGTCGTTAATGGGTATAGACAAATGAGACGATAAAACGCGTAGACAGATAAAACTCAAATTGGAAGTAGCTATGGACATAACAGTTAAAGAATGTTTCGATCGTCCTCAATTATTGTAGAAATGCTTTGTCATCTTACTTAAACTATTTTAAAATTTTCGATGTATTTTTCCGCTAATCGTATCTACGATTGTTAACGAATGTTTAGTGCCAAGGATGATATGTAAATTACAAACACGGCGTAAATTCCTAGTCTTCAATAATAATTAGAACGTTTAAAGTGGCATGTTTCTACCCTTTCGATAGTTCAAGTACTAAATCACTCGAGATATAGTAATTTTTCAAGTGCATCAGTCTTTATCATTTTACTTACTTATTTCGTATTCATTTCAAATAGATACTTCTGAATGTAATTTTATTTAATTCTTTGGGTTTTATTTTTTTTGCAGCGATCTGCAACCTTATCTAAGCCTTATCTTTAATATAAATAAGGTAATTGGTCTGGCGAATTTGCTGTAGAATAATGTCAAGGTCGAGTGAACTAAGGTTCGTATCTTTAAGGTCAAGGTTGAAATTCTCAGGAAAAAAGAAAAGCAATATTCTTAATCTTGTAGTCCTTTCTCCTTGCTAATATTACTATTTAGCTCGTCGAATTTGATGGCAGTATTAAATTGACGCAGTACACGTGGAACATTTCAAAAATTGGCACGGGTGCGCGGATACTACAAGAAAAGAAACATATGTATAGGTAGCATCATCGCGCGTGTCGATGACCTACAATTTCAAGCCAAACATTTTGAAGAATGTTCGAGGGCGTTGTTCGACTCTGGATCGTTCTCTCGCAATCGATAACTCGTCGGCAAAACGCAGTTTTTTCCTCGGATCGATACGGAACGTTTTGATTGTTAATTTTATGGAGCAACATCCAAGAGGTCATCGCTCGTTCGTATCGCTATCCATGTTTCTTCTACATTTTACGTTATTTCACGTTACTCAAAATGTTTTCATTCGTCGCAAAAATATTACGAACCCGCGTTTCCGTTTCTAACACGACACTTCCGGTGAAATCAGCAAAGGTTGATCGTCGCGATCGACAACGACGGTTTCCTTGTGGTTTATCGTAATTGTATTACGCCCTAATAATGGAAGGGTTTGCAGTGAAACCGGGACTTCGAACTTTAATTCGATTTCGACGTAAGTATACCGTGTTACAACATCTGCTCTCGCGTACACGGTTGCTCACAAGTATGTCAACTGTTGCAATTTTGAATAACGCTGTGATAAACAAAATATAAATTAATGTATCATCATTAAAATATATATATATTTATCGCAGCTTAGTAACATCATATATAATAATTGAAATCTTTTAATGACTACATTAATATTAACTAAATACACAAGTATAGTTCTTATCAAGTACAGTGGAAATAGAAAACATAAAATTTAACGCGCGTTTAAATTCCCGCCTTGTTGTGAGAAAGAAATTGAAATTATTGATGTAACTTACAATTATGGCAACCATTATTGATTCCACCGGCAATGGTAGCAACCATTTGAATACAAGTGCGTTGGCACGAGTCAGTTGTAAATAAGCTAAACGTATGAAACAACTAATATTTTTTCACAAATGAAGTTGGAATAAGATTTCCGATATTTAAGTAAAGCGGTATGCGAGGAAAGAATAAAAAGAAAGGTTCAAAAGCCAACGGTAAAAATGGGAAAAATGGTAAAAACGGTAAAAACAATGACGGTGGTAAGAGCAAGGGAGCGAAAAAGTCAAGAAAAAGTGGAGGAAGAGCAAAATTCAGTATGGACATTTTTAACGAAGAGGCTATGGAAAATGCGTACTACACTTGCCATAATATAATGGACGTGCTGAAGTGTAGAGGATTTCCTTGGCCAGAGGCCCAGAAGAAGAAGAAAAAGAAAGGAAGGAAGTAAATGCAATTGTTAGTATAACTGACATGCTGATAGAAAAAGGTACTGCAAAATATGTATATTTCAATAGACTTAGTGAAATTTTAAACAGTATTCAAAAATATATGAACTATGTCTTACAAAACTGTATAACTAGTATCTTACATACACAGGGCTGTGTAATATTTATCAACAAACATCATCAAACAACGGCTAATCATCTTCTTTTTCCATTGTTCTAACAAGATGTTCACAGTACTCCTTCGTATCAAAATCTGTGTGACTGATCATGTATGGTCCATTGAACACACAGTGTACTGTCACAGTCTCTGAATACTGTAGACCAGGTAGCAGCTGAATAAAATAAAACATTATGAATGAATATATTTCATTACTTTGTATTCCCCTATGAAGGAAGGTTCAATAATTCATTTATACTAACTTTTGGCGTGAGCAAGAAATACTGAGAACTATTTGGTCTCCCGGTCATCTTCACAAGTAAGTTAAATACTCGTCGCTCGTTCACTGCGTCCATACCCTGATTGATTTCGTCTACGCATCGGAAAGGTACTCTCGAAAGTTCCTGAAGTGAAATCATGTAAATGGCAGTGGTCACAGCCCTTTCACCCCCACTTTGGTGATGTCTCGTCAATTCTTGCAGCTGGTCGGTGTCTCTGAATTTTACTCGGATTTTCAGGCCATATTGATCGAAGTCCATCTACGAGCGAAATATTAGTCTCCTTACAAGTTCTTTATTAATAAGTGCGTGACCTGGTTCCATTCCGCGATAACTTACAGCGTTTTCAGCTGCTGCTAGTACGACTTCACCGGCACAGCCCATCTCTGAGAAGTACGAGCTGAAATTCGTATTTATTTTATCTACGATTTTCGATAAAGGAGTCAGCCATTCCTCTCGTAACTGGTCTATTTGTCTCGATTTTACTTCCATCTCACGTGTCTTCGTCTGAATGAACTCTTTTAAGTAATTGATTTCCTTTTCCACATTGTCGTAGTCGCGTAACACCTAACACAGATCAAATTCAAGCACTTACAACTCTCGATTAATTGTTCATTAAATCAACATTATTTTGAATTAAAATTTTAAGATTTAAGAGAAATGATACTCACAGATTCACCATCCATATTATTTGTCATACAAAAGACTTTCGCTTGTGCTATGTTCAGCTCTTTGTTGATCTCGTCCATAGTTGGCGGTAATTTACTAAAAACTTTGTTTATCGGTGCAAACGCGGCATCGGATGGACTAAGACCATTAGTGGTTTCTAATGCGTCATTGTACATTTTCTGCACTTCGTTCTTCATGGGTTGCATTTCTATACTGAGTTGCCTTACATTTTCCATTGCTGCTTTCAGGTTGTCCCTTTGATCCTGCGACTCGTTTACTTTCGAATTTAAGGTACGATTTTTTAGCTTTAATGCCAATTCGACTTCCTCGCTCGTTATAATGGATTTGAAGCATTCCTCTAGTTCATTATTGTATGTTTTATAAAATTGTAATTGTTTATTTAAGATCACCTGAATGATGAGGATAAGTATTATGACATGAACAAGTTTATTTCATATTATTGTAATGAAGGTGAAACCTTTATTTCTTTCGTAGTAGATTCCTTAATTTTTTCAATGCTGGTTCGTTCATTTTGCAAATTTGTTATCCTTTTTTCCATCATAGATATTCGAGATTTTATAGCTTGTATTTGCTGAAGATCTTGCTGGTGTTTGTTTCTAATGGCTCTGTGATTATCCAATTCCTTATTATGTTCGCAAATCTTTTCTTCAATTTCCTTTATTTTGTTGCAAATTGTGTTTTTATTTTCTTTCAGCATTTTCAATCTGAAAAAATTATTCATAAGTTGTAAACGGTCACAATTACATTTTAATCGATCTATTGCAGTATAACACCAACTTTTCTTCAATCTTCAATAATTTTGACTTGTCTAGCACAAAAGATAACATTCCTGTACTATGCACTGCTTGCATTCCAATAGATTTTTGCCCTGTGTATTTGGACCTGCTTACTGAGTATATATTCGAACCTAGAAAATAAAAATTACAGTCAATCAAAAATATTTAACTTTCGTCCAAAGCAATGAAGAAAACATATTTTCCACTTACGACTAAAATAACGACGAATGTTATGAGGTACATTATCAATATTGTCCTCAACAGCATTAGTTCCTACTGGGATGTTGTTTAAATTGTACATATTTACTAAATATTTCAGGATCGTGCTTGGTGCTTCAATCAGCGATACCAGGTAATGAGTAAAACCATATTGTGCAATATGTGCTAAAGGTATAGATGGTTCCATCGAAACGTGTCTATTAGGGTCGGAATGTGCAGCATTCACCTGCAATTTCTGCTCATCTCGTAGATAATGTAACAACAAATTCATATCCCGTTTATTCTCACAAACAAATGCAATCAGATCACGGAACGGTATAATACATTCTAAATATTTCGCATAAACTGCGTCTTTCACGTTTAAATTGAGCAATATCGGTTCGTGTACTTTTCCAGAGAATTTATCACTATTTTGTCTCAACCATTGTACCGCTTTATATGTATCAATACTTCTTTCCCTTAAAAGCTGGAGTCGCTTGGCTTCAATATTAAGGAGTTGCAGTTCTGTCTCTTGAGCTATGGGTTATAATTAAATATAGTTTATAGTAAAATATAATTGTTAGTATCGTTATAGACATAAACAATGTACCTCTGATTCCAAGGTTCATCCCCTCGTCTTCCCTCTTCAGATCCAAAATTTGATTTGTTAGAACACTAATTTTACTCCTTTGTGCTTCTACCCTTTGCAAGGTATCATCTCGTTGTCTTTTTACAGTCTCCTCTGAAAAGTGTAAAATTATACAGGGCGTCCCTTCTAATGTAAGCATTATGAACATCTCTTTTATCTTTCGTAATATAAAATAATGTAGAAAACGTATTCACCAGATCCAATATCATTCAGTAAGAGAGTCAAATCACTTTCCAACTTAGTTTTCTGTTTTTGTTCAACCGCAATGTCGGCATCACGAGCTTCCTCAGTCTGAATTCTCTGACGGCAATTAATTTCAAATTCCTTCACTTTATTTTCATGTTCCACAATAACATTCATCATTCTTTTAAGCTTGATGTTTTTAGTACTGAGTGTATTGTTCTGCAATTAAATTATATTTCAGATAGTTCTTAAAATTCTTGAACTTAATATTTTTTAAAACTCACATGATTTGCTATGGAATTCTGAAGTATTTTTATTTCTGATTTCAACTTTTCTATTAGTTCGTTCATTGGTTTCATTTCAGCCTCTAAATCAGTCACTTGTTTTGCTGCAGCCTGCTTTTTATTTTTCAACTACAAAGCATATTAAGTATTACATACTTATTATATATAAAGTAATTAATTGTTTTTTACTATTTTTACCTTGAGCAATTCTCGTCGTTTTTGATCATATAATAACCATGCTTTTTTTTGTTTTAGAGACACAATCTTTTTCTTTATTAATTTCCTTTCCTTAATCCCACTAACTGCTTCCTTCAAGCCATCGTGTATCTGAGTCTTTGCCTCTAGTAACTTGGTTTTGCTTGCCATTTCCGATTCAAAATTTTTATGTTCTGCTCTATATTCAATCAATTTTTTGTGACGTTCTAGAATTATAGGATCCCCAACTGATCTCTCCGTATTCTGTAACAGCTCCTGTGTATTCATTTTTGAGAAGTCTTGTACTTTGTCTTGAGGAAGAAATTGACAAAGATTATCTATCTGCAAAATAAAATAAGGCACATAGAGTTTCCAGTTGGATAAATTATAGTCAAATCTAGAATAATACCTGGATATCAAAGTTACTCGTTAAGTCTTGTATCTCTTTTATGTTTGACGGCTTTTCATTGAGAAACCAGGAAGTCTTTCCTTGTATATTAAATATTCTTGTAATAACAACATCTCTGTTTCCCTCATTTTTGAGATGAAGTTCTATTTTTGCTTGTTCACAGCCAGCTTTCACGTAATCCGAAACATGAACAGCACGGCCAATTGTACTTGGCTTGCCTCCCAAGCCAAGAACAATGGCGCAAACAATTGTAGATTTTCCAGTGCCATTAGGTCCAATAATTACATTCAAGTTTCTGCCAGGCTTTACAGCAACTTTATAATAAGTCCTGCAAAATAAAATAATAATTAAAATTCATTACTAAATCATATAATAAAATTTAACAAATATTAATCAGCTTTTATTCATGTCCTAATTTAATAAAATCGTTAGCAAAAGAAAATCGTGTTTCCTTCAGTACAATTTTCATAAATCAATCCTCAAACAAACGAAATTTATCATATATCATAATTATTGCCAAAAAATGAATACAAGTATTTAAGTACTTACACAAAGTTTTCTAAGTAAATATAAGTGATGATTCCTTTATCGATGTGGCTATTGCTCATATTGTTTTGTTTTGTGTACGTTACTTTTGAATGCTGTGATGTTTTAGCTCATGATGGAGAATAAGTAATCATCGTAAGATGTTTTAAATACAGTGTGTGTAAAGATACACTTTCTAACTACACGAAATTCATTCAGCACTACCGAAGTTCATCCAGTGACCTCTAGTCATTTGTTATTTCTAGATTGCAGTGATTGTACGAGAGTTTGGCAGCGACACACAAACATAACCTACAGAAATACAACGTGTACACAGAATCGCCAGATGAAGACTTGTCTCCCCACTCTCCTTTCTCCTTCTATGATGCTATTTCCCCCTCGTTTCCGCCAAGGCACGGTCACGTGACGCGTTTCGTCTCTGTTGTGTACGCGTTACAATGTCACGTGCCTAATTCTGTACCGGCAGAGAGAGGGTAACTTTCTCCCCTCAAATCAAATGAATTTCCCTGAACTTTTGATTGTTTCACGCATGCGCGTCCAGAGGCAGTAACGTATCTATATTCTGGAGAAAATAATGGGGCACTATTATTGGCGGGAAAATGCCGGAAGGCTCCAGAACGAGACGAACAGATAAACATGCCGCGAATTTTTGTAAGTTATTATTAATATTAGATTGGTATATATGTACGTACCATATATTCATTTTTCCAAATCATATCATAAGAAATTTTGCACGATTATGCGGAATGACCAAGATACCCCTTTCAATTACTTTACTGATGCTCAAACTGTTGCGCGTGCGCGGGAAACCCGCCCAATATGATTAGAAGTCTCTGCATTTGAATGCATTTTGCGGATTTTATGCATTTATGACGAAAACAGCTAAGCACAGTTTGGTTTAGATTTTTGGTTTAGACTTGATCAGATAATTAAAAGAACAAAGTAATTTTTCTTTCACTTCTATGTCTTGCAATTAATGCAAACATTTTTTTATTTTGCATCAAGATTTGCAGTCTAGTAATCACTCAAAGAAAAGCTGATATTTATATTATAACTTTATTTATTTAAAAACAATGGATCTTTCTGATACTGAGATATTAATAAATTGTTGTATTAGTTGAGTGCAAGAAGTCGTCAAAGGGTTTTCTGTAAACCGATTACATTAAATATTTTATTAAGAATATAAATGAGGGCGATCTGCGAATTTGCTAAAAGCAGAAGCAACTTTTGTTTATTTATTGTATTGCGTGTATGTCATTTAACTACTTACATGAATTTTTAAGATGTAAATCAGTTTGTGTGACCTGAAGAATCGTTTTTCTATAAATGCAGCACGTAATTACGTTGTTAGAGTCATTGATGGTTACGTCGTGGTATACGCGATTTACTGGAAATGAAAAATGATAAGCGATGATATCAGCAAGAAAAAACTCTATATCTAGTAACAACACTGGGCAATAGGAAGTTGATAAAACAAGTTGGATTTGACGCAGGCTGACGTCAAGCGTGCAATGATGGTGGCACAGAAAATAATGATAATATGTATAGTTTAGTCGTATTTTTAACACAATCTCGCAAGGATTTTCGCAAACAGTAAATATTATCGTAACCCAGATTGTCGGCATTTTATTTGTAAGACCAAACAAGTCGTGCAATTAAATGCAAAGCTACTGAATGGTACAAGGGTTTATGAATAACGACTCCTCATTATTCAACGATAATAGTGATCATACACTTTCAAATCTCCATTCATTTACTAGAAATAAAATAAATTATTGAATTTTCTCAGTCATGAAGATGAAGATCTGTTTCACCAATTAACATAATTTTATCACAAAAAAAATCATCAAGATGGCCTGCACATATTTTATTCTTACGCTACATCAAATTCACAACAACAAACAGTTATTACAAACTATCAAAACAAACAGTTATGAAACAGCATAAGCAGGCTTACAAAGAAAAGATAAACGTAACAATAAAAAGTTTCGTATCAAAAGACGCTGTACACAATTAAGATAAAGTTGCCGCCACTGCAGATACGCGACACGACCATCAAATTATGCAAAGTGTTTCGCTATTGCTGGACGCATACAACTCAATTAGACTCGTAAAAAAGGCAAAGTCTAATGGTGCTACAAAGTGAATGTAGATCATTGATATTATTCTCTTGCTACCCTGAATGTCAGGTACTTGCGCAGTCTGAAACCCTCAGTGGTCGTAAACGGCGAGTACGAGAATTGTATATCACCCTATCCAGAATAGCAAGAACGTCGTAAAGTGAAACAGAAAAACCAACAATTTCATGTTAAAAATACTGAGCACACTGAAACGAAACCTGAAGGCTATGTACCACAAAATCCGAAAATTTCTTTATGTCTCGGACTTCGTAACGCTCATACGGCCTTACACCTCCGCCTTGTCCGCTTTGGGATACTTCCCCTACGATACCAAACTGTCTTCGACTAAGCTTGTCAAAATAAGGTTCATTGAATCTGTAATAGCGATTACCAACTTTACGCTTCTATGTCCATTCATGATCTGTAACATGAAATTTATGCAGAAGACATGGAAAGAATCATACATCGCGATACATATGGTTTGCATTCACACCTTCGGCCTCGTCTGTCTTTGGGCAATCTTCGCCTCATCCCGATCGAAACTGCATCTGCTTCGAATGATTTCGACTGTATCTCGCGTGTTATCGCCTCAAGAATTCTGCACTGCGGCTAAATGGATGTACGCTATCGATATTGTGAAAGTCTGCATATTTTCAAGCGTCATGTTTGACTTGGCAGATGAACTATGGATGTTCGTTGCTACTGTAGTAGCTTGCTACGTATTCGGTGTGATTATATCGTTCACAACACTGTTCACAAATTGTTTGTACGTGTTGAGCCTGTGTTTTCGGAAAATTAACACGTCTCTGGAGAAATTGAAGACTAGTCTAATCACTGATGAACCTCATCTTCTCAGAAGGGTCTATCATTCCCAAAAGAATCCCACGTTGCTTTTAGAGCTGAAGATGCTTAGAAGGCAGCATCTGGAGTACAGTAGGATCATCGACGCGATGAATGAATCTTTCGGTTTGGAGATCATCGTTATCATTGCGTTGAGTGTCATGGATATCACTTCTAATCTATACTTGTATTTGGCACAAAATACTGAAGACGGGAAGATCGTGAGTCTGTGGTCGTTTGAAATTACGTATGTCGTTAGTACCAGTCTGATATTGATTGCGATGGCTGTAGCCTGCGAGAAGGTGAAGGGCGAGGTGAAGAATATTGGTTCTAATATTCATCGGATTCTAATTGTCATTTTCGACGAACAAATTTCCACGGAGGTAAGATGAAACGGAGTTTGGCGGGGAATAGCCATTTTCAAGATACATAATCGATGCCATTCTTGTTTCTATCCTTCGAAACGTAGTTGGAGCTATTCTCCATGCAAGTTCTTCAGCAAAATCACACGACCACAGCAAAAGGGCTAATGATAGACACGACTCTCCTTACAAAGGTAAATTACGTCAAGTCTGTGTTCTAGATAAGGTTCTCTACACCCTTCGTTTACAGATAGTGGGGGTCATCACGACTTACTTGCTGATACTGATACAGTTACTCCTCAGGAAAACGTGCTGAAGAAACTCTGTGTAAACAAACGAAATCAATTACGAAATTATACGGACTAGGAACATCCTATCCCACTAAACGCGTTCGATAAGTATACTGTTTGTATTTAATGTTAAATAAAATACATTTTTCTTGAAATTGTCTCAATTTTTACTACCCCATGACAATTTTATTTTTGGACGTAGTCTTTAGGATTATTAATGTTGTCATCCGTACGAAGAAAAATGTTCCCTTAAATAATAGCTGAATAAAAAATGCTAGGTGGTAAGACGCTGTACATAATTAAGATAATGTGACCAAATCAGATATGCGAAGTGTCCATGAAATTATCTAAAGTGTTTCATTATTGCCAAGCGCATACGGATCAATCGGGTATGTTCAACAGGGTAAAGTGTAGTGGTGTCGCAAAACGATCGTACATTACCAATATTATACTCTTGCTAACTTCAATATCAAATACGTGCTTAGTCTTCTACGTTCGATGGTCGTGAACGGTGCAAACCGAAAACTGTCGTCTCTCGTTGAAACGCTTTTCTACACCACGAAAAATAGATAGGAAAATGTTTTACTCGCTAAGAAGACACCTGAAGGTTTCGTACTACAAAATCCGAAAATCGCTGTACGTCTCGGACTTCGTAACGTTGATATGGCCGTACACCTTCATCGTCTCCGTTCTTGGATTCTTCCCTTACGATACCAAACTGACTTCTACCAAGCTCGCCAAGATGAGTTTCATTGGGTCTGCAATAAAGATGATAAACATTACGCTTCTCTGTCCCTTCCTACTTTTCAAGATGAAGTGTGCGGAATGGCCGTGGAAAGAATCTTACGTCTCGTTTCATTGGATTGGTATCTGCAGCTTTGGTATCGTCGGTCTCTGGGCAAGTTTCGTGTCATCCCGATCGAAAATGCATCTGCTTCGAATGGTTTCGACTGCGTCTCGCGTGTTGTCACCCGAAGAATTTTGCCGCACGGCTAAATGGATGTTTGCTATGGATATTCTGAAAGTCTGCCTGTATTTTGGTAACATTTCTGACTTTCGCGGTGACTCATGGGCGCTTGTATTCTGCTGGCTAAGCTTTTACATGTTCTTGGTGGCCCTGGTGATGACTACACTGTTAATAAATTGTTTGTACGTGTTGAACCTGTGTTTTCGGAAGATTAACACGTCTCTAGAGAAATTGAAGACGAGTCTAGTTACCGAAGAACCTCACCTACTCAGAAGGGTGTATCATTCCCAGAAGAATCCTGCGTTGCTCTCAGAACTGAAGACGCTTCGAAGACAGCACATGGAATTCAGTAGTATCGTCGATGCATCGAACGAGACTTTTGGTTTGGAGATCATCGTCAACATCGCGTTTTCTATCATGGATATCACTTTCAATTTGTACTCTTATTTGGTGCATAATACTGTTGATGGCAAGATTGTGCATCTGTGGTCGATGGAGATCGAGTATCTCTCTTTTAGTTGTCTGGTAATGATTATATTGACAGTGGTCTGCGAGAAGGTGAAGGATCAGATGAAGGATATTGGCTTCAATATTCACCGGATCCTCGTTATCACTTTCGACGAGGAAATTTCCACCGAGGTAAGAGGAAAGAGAATACGGAGGGGAACAGCCATTTTTCAGATACACAATCGATACCATTTCTATTTTTCGAAACGTAGTTGGAGCTATTCTCCTTGCAAGTTCTTCAGCAAAATAACACGATCCAAGCAAAAGGGCTAGTGATAGACGTGACTCTCCTGACAAAGGTAAATTACGTCAAGCCTTTGCTTAAGAAAAGATCCTCTTACACCCTTTACTTACAGGTAGTGGGGATCGTCGCGACTTACCTGCTGATACTGATACAATTCCTTTTCATGAAAGCGTGCTGAAGAAACTCGGTGAAAACAGACTGTATCACTTCGAAATCAATTACAGAACTATTCGCATGATTGACATCTCATCCCATTAACAGCGTTCGATAACATCGTCTGTGCAACTATACTGTCTGCGTGCACATTATTTTATCGACATAAGTCCTCAACAAGGGTCTGCGTAGGGTCAGTTATACGCCAGGGATATTATTTTTTCGATTATTCGAAGTTCAAACTTCTTTATTTTTCATTGTTTTTTATGGGACTTTGATGACTATATTTATGGAATTTTTCTAATAAAAGTCGTATCAAATGTGATATAATTCTGAGAAAAATCTGAGACCACCTTGGTGATTGGCAATTGAATTACGTTAATAAGCAACCAGGATTTGTTATTGCACGTGGACAAAGTCGCGGGCACAACTAGTTTTAAATAAAATCCACTTTCCTTGGGATTGTCTATTTCAATTTTCACTACTAAGACAAACGTTCCCTTACAACGCCGCCATGATGTACTGCGATGTAGTATACACTATTTTTCCCACTAAAATGGCGCTACGAACACAATGATAAACGCGAGCATGAAAAACGTCATATCAAAAGATGCTGTAATGTATAATGTAGATAATGTCGAGGCCATTGCAAATATGTGCAGTGTCCATCAAATTATGCAAAGTGTTTCTCCATTGTTAAGCGCATGCAGATCTATTAGACTCGTTCAAAAGGGTGAAATGTTGTGGCATTACGAACTGATCGTACATTACCAATATTATACCCTTGCTACATCTAGTATCAAATACGTGCTTAGTCTTAGACGTTCGATGGTCGCAAACGGTGCAAATTGAATCCTGTAGCGTCCCGTTGAAACGAGCGTCAACACCACGAAGTGAGAGATTGAAGACAGACAGTTTGATTAAACGGACCAAATAGAAAAATGTTCCACGCGTTAAAAAGAGACTTGGAGGGTGCGTACCGCAAAATCCGGAAATTTCTTTATGTCTCGGACTTCGTAACGTTGATGCGGCCATACGTCGCCATCGTTTCCGCTCTCGGATACTTCCCCTACAACATCGACTTGTCTTCGTTCAAGCTTGCCAAGATGAATTTCATTGCGTCCATGTTAATGATAATAAACGTTACGCTTCTATGCCCATACATCGTGTACAAGATGAATTTTCTAAACATGCTGTGGAAACAATCTTACATGCCGTTACATTACATGAGTATCTACTTCTTCGGCCTTGTTGGTCTCTGGACAAGCTTCGTGTCATCCCGATCGAAACTGCATCTGCTTCGAATGGTCTCGACTGCATCCCGCGTGTTATCACCCGACGAATTCTGCAGCACGGCGAAATGGATGTTCACTATCGACATTGTGAAACTCTGTCTGTTCATTACTTACATTTCTGACTTTAAAGAAGAGTTCTGGTGGATCGTATCCACCTCGATAAGTTTTTATGTGTTCTTTCTTGCCATGGTGATGCTTACAGTGTTTATAAACTGTGTGTACGTGTTGAACCTGTGTTTTCGGAAGATCAACGCGTCTCTAGAGAAATTGAAGACGAGTCTAGTTTCCGATGAGCCTCATCTACTCAGAAGGGTGTATCATTCGCAGAAGAATCCTGCGTTGCTCTCAGAACTGAAGACGCTTAGAAGACAGCACATAGAATTCAGTAGTATCGTCGATGCATCGAATGAGACTTTCGGTTTGGAAATCATCGTTATCATCGCGTTGACTATCATGGATATCACTTTTAATTTGTACTCTTATTTGGTGCATAATACTGTTGATGGCAAGATTGTGCATCTGTGGTCGATGAACATTGAGTATCTCGTTTATAATTGTGTGATACTGATCGGGCTGGCTGTGGTCTGCGAGATGGTAAAGGATCAGATGAAGAATATTGGATTCAATATTCACCGGATCCTTGTTATCACTTTCGACGAGCAGATTTCCAACGAGGTAAGATGCAACAGTGTTTTGGATGGTGTTTTGGGGAATTATACATGAACGAACGATTGCATAGTAATGTTTGAAAGTTTTACTATACGAGGTGTCCCGAATTTAAACGGCTAAACTTCGCGAGCGTGTAGGGGATCAGCGTATGGGACAGCTGATAGAGTAAAAAACGCTTCTGCAACCCGATCCGTGTTTCATTCTGTTCTTCTTTATGTTCGTCTCTCGATTAAAGTTTCGGGGCGACAGACGCAGTCATCATTCTGCCCTTTTCTGTGTTCGGCTCTCTATTGAAGTCTCGGCGCGGTTGGTGCGGTAGATGCAGTCAAAAAATAATCAAGTTAGAGCCACGATATAACCTTCTGAAGAACGTGTATAAAAATGTTCAATCTCGAAAGTTCATTTTTCAATAAGTTGTTCCACTTTGTCTTGAAACAAAGAATAAGTCCACTTGCTTGAGGAGAAAATTTGCAAAATAAATTTTTGTTTTTATGTTTGGAAACACAGTTGGAGCTATTCTCTATGCAAGTTCTTCAGCAAAACGACACGCTTACAGCAAAAGGGCTAGCGTTAGACGTGACTCTCCTGACAAAGGTAAATTACGTCGTCTTCATTGAAGAAAAGGTCCTCTATACCCTTGATTTACAGATAGTGGGGATCATCACGACTTACCTGCTGATACTAATACAATTCCTCCTGATGAAACCCTGCTGAAGAAACTGTGAAAACACACTGTATCGCTTCGAAATCAATTACAGAACTATGCCTCCACACTACAGGCATTTCATCCAACTAAAAGCGTTCGATAACATCGTCACTGTCTGCTCGAACATGAATTTCGCGTTACTTATTCAAACGTTCATCACATAATGACTGAACGTGCTTGCGTCTGCTTTAAAAGAAAATGTCTGATGGCAGGTACAGTGAATCAGTCGCAGGACCTGTTCTTCGAGGAAAAGAACTGTAACACGCGTAAATCCTTCAACCACAATTTCATCTACAATGTTTGTGAACACGATTAGGTACGAGGGCACCAAGAGCCGCAGGCCATGGCGGCCATTTCAAGCGACGGACATTGCGTCGTTGATGTACCCTAACATTCTGATATCTTTGTGTCTTGGATTTTTTCCGTTCAAGTACAAGTCCGGAGCGTTCGTGTTCTCGAAAATTCGATTCGTTGTTTCATTGATCACGCAGATGATTTACATATTCGGCCTATCTTTGTCGTTTTACGACGTGACTGTGAACATGCACAACACGGTGGAGGTGATGGACGTGAACTTTTTCTTCATGTCGGAAGGATTCATGGTCCTGGTGGTGTACGGCCTGTCGTACCAAAGATTCATTTTGCTGGGCAAACTGACGAAACTGTCGCGAATGTTGTCGCAGCAGGATTTCCTCGAAATGGCGAAGTTTGTGCACACCAAGGACATAATTGGCCTGATTGTCATTCTAGCACATCTACCGAACTGTATCCTTGGATTGGACCTCGCCACCGTGTCCTCTTTGACGATCCTGTACGTGATGTTAGTGTACTTCGCCATAGACATGAACTACGTGAACTGCGTGTACGTTATCAGAGCCTGCTTCATCAAGATCAATGAGAATCTGAAGAAGCTAAACTTACAGGACCAACCGTCGTTGTCAAGAGTACCTTCGCAACGAGAACAAAGCTTCCTGTTGCTGGTGAAGCTAAAGCACTATGAACAACTGCATCAGGACATTAGCGATGTCATTCAGTACTTGAACAAAGCGTTTCTCCTACGAATCATTATTGCTGCGGTTATCACGTTTACCGTGGTCACGTTCAATCTGTACTTCGCCATTTTGTGGTACGGTGCCGGAATTCGCATGAATCAACACTCAGAGTTCTGGTACATTCCATATCTTGGAGCACCGATTTACTACATGATGAAGTTCTCCACGATGGTTTGGCTCTGCGAGTCTGCCATGAATCGGGATTTGGAAATCGGCACTACGATCCACGAGAGTCTCAACACCTGCACCGATAACACGATTAGGCGTGAGGTAATTGATGATGACTAGGGATCGTCTTGCGTTCGTGGAATTTGGAAGTTTATGAAATGATTTTTGAATTTCTTTGTTTTCAATTATTTATAATTAGACGGCGGATGTTTATGCAATTTTCATGTATCGTAGACGAAATTAAAGAAATTGCGACCGAATAAAATTCCATTTTCATTCGCAATAGTATTTGTAGATCTGGAATAAATAAAAATCATACTAAATTCTGTTGAATTTAATAATCCAGCATTTTTTGACAATTTTTATAAGGCACAAGTACATAAAGATTCGCAGTCTATTTATAATTGATAAAGTCTGATCTATTTATAATTGATGGAGTCTGATAACGACAGTATTTAATGAACTTAATTTGATTAGTACCCAGTGAGCAGGAAAAGATTCAACGATTACAACAGTTGTCATGTTCTAGTTGAGGTATTTCGCATTGCAAGTATTGCATCGGGGAAACACGTTCACTGCTAAAGCAATTGCGATGAACGGGAAACTGTTAACGCAGGTAAGCCGAGATCATTAGTGAGAAAGTAATGCCAGATTATTGATTAATTATGCGAAGGAATAAAGCCGCAGCTAATTAATCTGTACGTCTCCACATTCGTTTGTAGATCATATCCGGAATTGTAATGTACATTTTGATACTTTTCCAATTCTTATTAAACTACGTCGCCTGCACACGCGAGGATAACGATCACGGTAAATAATTTGTCAACTGATTCTTGAATTTAGTGTTAAGTGATTTTAAGAAACAGTGTATAATATAGTGAAATAAATAAATGTCAGTATGCAAAAGAGAAAATTATTCTCATACGTAACTGCCTTCCAACATTATCCATCAACCTTTGTTTTCCATATTTTTATTTAGGTAGCTTCTCAAATAACTCATTGCCAGTCATTTTGACGATTGCAAACGGTGTAATAGAATTGCTGGGTACACAATTACGAAGTGTTCTTCGATAGCATCATCTATAATAGTCCGCAAGTGCATTTCATTTTCACGTTGCATTATATATTCACCTCTCAGATGATCATTTTAACAAATTATGTGTCACCGAAGTGTTGTTCATTATCGGAGTATCTGCTAACTATTCAGTTTCCGAGACACGGTCGCTCAAGCCGGCGGTAGAAGAGTCTCTGTCGCTTAGAAACAGTAAATTATCGAACCGTGAGCAAGAAAGGTGGAGTATTACATCCAATCGGGTTTAACTAATTCATTCAAAATTATTGAGCAATGGTCAGGGATTCAACGAGAACCGAAAATTTCAAGGGCCAGAAGCAATGGCTACCTTGTCGTGCATGGGACTTGGATTCCCTAATGTATCCCAGCGTATTTTGCTTGAAGCTGCATGGACTTTTTCCGCACATATATAAAAATGACGAGTACGTGATCTCCAAGACACGACTGGTTTTCGCAACGATCTCCGGCTGTTTCCATTTGGCTTGCCAAATCTACGTACTGTACTCGGTCAACTTCTTCGACACGAGTCACACTAACCTGGAGGCGGTGACCGAAAACTTCTTTGCTTTGTTGGAAGGATCTATTCCTGTGTTCATGTTCCTGACCTCCTACTCGAGATCGATCATGCTGCAAAGGCTGACCAAAGTTTCACGGATTTTGTCGCCGCAAGATTTCAACGACATGGCGAAATTTCTACACCTGACGCACATTCTGAACTTCCTTTACCACGTATCGTGTATACCGATGTGTTTCCGAGATACGCAGCCTATCCCTTTCACGCGACATTACATTTGCTTGGAGATTGCGTTGGTCTCATCCGAGGCAGTTTGGTTCTACTTGGGCTGCGTGTGCGTTTTGGGAGCATGTTTCAAGAAACTCAACGAAAGCCTGAAACGGTTGAGGGATTCTTCGACGAATGATAAATCCGAATTGACAGAGGAGTACGAGTCACGGAGACAGGGTGTAATGTTGTTGAGGAAGGTGAAATATTATGAAGATTTGCACGGCGAAATTAGCGACGCTGTTGATCACTTCAATAAAACGTCACGCTCGATTAACATTAGCTTTACGGCAGCCACGTTTGTTTTGGTTACGTTTGATCTATATACGTTCATGCAGTGGACCACCGATACTGCTGAGCTGCCTATCAACATTTATTATTTTATTATTATGCTTTCATTTATAATAGCAAGGTTCTCGAGGTTCGCATTACTGGTTTGGGTTTGCGAGACTGCGATGGGCCACGCGACGGAAATCAGTACCACGATTCATGATCTTGCTAATTACAACAAGGAAGACGACAACGTCAACCGTGAGGTAAGTGGTAATAAATAAAGTGATAAGTTCAGCTACTATATCTTACATATCTTACATTGTTGCAGTTAGGGTATTTTGCTCTGCAAGTTGCGCATCGAGATAATGCAATCACCACTAGTGCTTTTAAGATCAATGGGAAGCTTTTTTCGCAGGTCCGATTATCCTATTATTGGATCAGTCATAACGTATGCTCACAGATACAGATTCTAACCACAGTGATTTATTTTCAGGTTCTAAACGGAATTGCAATGTACATTATGATACTCTTTCAATTTTTAATGAGCTCCAAGTGCACCAACTAATTTCCTAATGTATGCTATTTCGAGTGGCCGGATCGCTTGATCAATCACTCTTATCATGAATATTTACGGATCTGTTTTATTTCCCCCGTGCAATGGAGGGTTGAACTGCTTAGACATTCCTACAGTTCCATTTTTCATTCATTCATTATCAGAATCTCATAAAATGAGCAGCGTAGTAACAAATAAACATCTAGAACTCAATAGGAAATTGCTGTTTTATTGTCCTCAACTGTCATTTCATTTCCACGTTACTTTGTGACATTCACCTTTCAGATGATCATTTTAAGAAATTATGTGTCACTGGAAGTGTTGTTCATTATCGAAGTACCTGCTAACCATTTAGTTTCCGAAGCACGTTCGCTCGAGCCGGCTGTACAAAAGTAATGTAGAGAAACACGAAGTGTGTCACTTATAATAAATTAATTCAACTGTGAGAAAGAGAAACTATTCAACAATGATCAGTTATTCCACGAGAACCGAAAATCCCAAAGGATTCAAGCGATGGCTACCGTGTTACGCGTGGGACTTCGAATCCCTGATGTGCCCCAGCGTGTTTTGCTCCAAGTTATTCGGATTTTTTCCGTACAAATATAACAATAAAAAGTACGAGATTTCCAAGACAGGACTCGCTTATGCAACGCTCATGGGCTGTGTCCATTTGGCTTTACAAGTTTACGTGTTGTATACGGTCAACTTCTCAGAATCGAATATCTCCATCACGGAAACGATGCCCGAGAACTTCTTCCCCTTGCTGGACGGATCTATACCGCTGTTAACGATCCTGGCCACCTTCTCTAGATTGTTCATGCTCCAAAGCGTGACCAAAGTATCGCGGATTTTGTCACCGCAGGATTTCAACGACATGGCGAAATTTCTACACTTGACGTACATTCTGCACTTCCTTTGTCACTTGATATTTGTACCGTTATACTTCGTGAACAAGCAGCATATACCTTTTGTGCGACGTCACGTTAACTTAATAATTCAGTTGGCATCGACCGAAGCAACAATGTTCTACTGTAACTGCGTTTTGGTTTTGGGAGCATGTTTCAAGAAAGTCAATGAAAGCCTGAAACGGATGAGGGAATCATTGTCGAATGACCAATCGGAATTGACAGAGGAGCATGAGTCGCGGAGGCAGGGTGTCATGTTGCTGATGAAGGTGAAATATTATGAAGATGTGCACGACGAAATTAGCAACGCTGTCGAGCACCTGAATAAATCGTCTCGCTCAATTAACATTACTGTTACGGCTGCCGCGTTCGTTTTGGTGACGTTTGATCTGTACACGTGTATGCTTAAGATCCTCACTACAGATGAACTGACTATCAACATTTATTCACAGTACGAGTATTTATTGTACGTAATAGTAAGGTTGGCGAAGTTCGCCCTGCTGATTTGGGTCTGCGAGACTACGATGGGTCATGCCATGGAAATCAATTCCACGATTCATGATCTTGCTAATAACTGCGAGGACGACACCGTCAAGCGTGAGGTAATTGGTAACCGTGATCAGTAGACGAACTTTAACAAAGTCGAATAAAATAGAATCATATTTTCCGTGGTGGTAGTCTGTTTAGATCTGAAACAAATTAAAATGGTACTAAATTCTGTCATGTTTTGTGCCCTAGCATTCATTGAAAATTTTCAAAAGCCATGATTGCATAAAGATCCGCAGTATAGTGATCAGATTGAGGATCTATATGCAATTATGGCTTTAGAAAATTTTCAATAAATGAGGATCTCTATACAAATGATTATTTAGAAATGAAATAAATGTCCAGTAACTACGACTTACAAGACTATTTTTATTTCCGAGATTTTAACGATTCCACTGTTGCAGTTGAGGTATTTTGCTCTGCAAGTTGCGCATCGTGATAATGCAATCACCACTTGTGCTTTTAAGATGAATGGGAAGCTTCTGTCGCAGGTCTGTTATCCCATTATTGGATCAACCATAATGTATGCTCATATATACAGATTCTAACCACAGTGATTTATTTTCAGGTTCTAAATGGAATTGCAATGTACATCATGATACTCTTTCAATTTTTAATGAGCTCCAATTGCACTAAGTATTAGTGCCACGGTCGACGAACTTCCCTAAGCTTATGCTAATTCGAGTGGTCGGTTCACTTGATCGGTGCATTGACTATCATTGTCGATGTAATTATTATTTTCAAATTCTAATTTTTCGTGATGTTCAAAAATTTCAAAACAGTAAAATCGAATTTTATTTACAGTTCGATGATAAAGAACATTCATTGAGTTGTTGCATTTTCCAATTTCAATCAAGGATTAAATTGCCCTGTCATTGTTCCAGTTCGATATTTTATGCACCCATTGCAAACGCACATGATTCGTATTGTCGAACGGATAAACATCTAAATAGGAAGTGGCATTTTTACTACCTCTCAATTATCTTAAAGAAAAAGTAACACGCAAAACTGACATTACACTTCCACAATGAAATTATAAAATATTTCCAATATCAATCCAAGTCAACGTTACATTACGACGATGAATTTCAGATCTTTATTGTATAAAACGCCGGCTTTACTGGTCAGTTCTTCAATTGCGTTCACTTCAACCAGTTGCTACAAGTTTGTGTTATTACTGAGCGATAAAATTGCAAAAACATGACCAGACATCCAAAGAGAATGGTAAATTCAAAGAACTGCGTTGTATGGCCTCCGTGGCCTGTGAAAGACATGCGTTCTCTGATGTATTTTAACATCACCTGTTTATCTATCGCTGGATTGTTTCCTTTCAAGTATAATTCACAAACATACCTATTCTCGAAGGCACGGTTTGCTGTCTCAACGATCTTGACGTTCGCGTATATAGCCTTTATGGGACAAACAGCATATAAAATAAATTCTATGAACATCTTTCGAAGTCGATTGTGGTATGCACACTCGTACTTCTACCTTTTCGCGGCAGCCGTCTCAATTTTCACGACGTATTCTACGACACACAGAAGACTGAACGTGCTTCAGAAGACGTTGAAACTCATGCGCATTTTATCGCGCCAGGACTTCAACGATTTGGGGAAGTTTGTTTACACGAATGACCTCATTGTCATTCTCTACTTTACTATGGTTTTGCTATTTCATGCAACTGAATGGACCACGTTCTCGCTACAACAATGTGGGAGCTTATACATAGGATTCGTGTTGGTCGCAGGACACATGTTCAACGTAAATTGTGTGCGAGTTCTAGGCGCTTGTTTCAAGAAAGTTAATGAACGTTTGAAGCAGTTGAACACACCCTTAATGCATCATCGTCCAGAATTCATACGACCGAACTCTCTGTTGTGTGGGCGGAACACTCTGTTGTTGATGCACGTGAAACACTGTGAAGAATTGTACCAGGAAATAAGCGACACCGTTGAGGTGCTGAATGATACGTTTCGCGAGAGGATTATAATTTTTATAACATCCATTTTTATTACCACCACGTTTCATCTCTATTTTACCCTGCAATGGATGTCAAAGAACGATATACCAGGTTTGAGTAACTTAGCAGCACGTTTCATGTCTTTTCTGATGATAATTTATACGGCAATCAAATTGTTTCTGTTGATCTACGTTTGCGAGACGGCGAGCAACGAAGCGAGTGAAATTACTACCACCGTTCACGCAGTCGCTACCGATTGCTCCGATTCCGATGTCAGGCGTGAGGTAATTGGTAATTGCAATTATTCTATGGATTTATTTGCAAATTCCTATTCTCGCGGACATATATTTGTTCTTGTAGTTTAAAAGAAAATTCTTTTAAAAGCCCTCTCGTTAATTGATCATTTTAAAAAGACGCAAAGATTTGCAGTCTTATCGTTACAGTGTTATAGTAATCATTTGCAGAGAGATTAACTGCTACATTATTTCAGTTGATGTATTTTGCACGGCAAGTTCAGCATCAAGACGTTCAATTCTCTGCAAGCGCGTTTACCGTAAATGCGAAGCTTCTGTCGGAGGTAAAACAATCAAACCAGAAAATTAGTTTATAATTGATGTTAAAAGTTGGATGTTACGTGATGTCATTATGTGATCATGAATTATATTTGCAGCTTTTAGGTGCAATTTTGATGTACACCATAATACTGATCCAATTCATACTTGACAACACTTGTCCTGACGAACAGTCACCGTGATCAACACTGTTTCACGTAGCAGTTTTAATAGTTCATTTACACGTTGAATTTTTGAGCAATACGAGTAAAGCAAGCATAAGCCATGTTTGCAGTACCATATTTCATCCATTCACTGTCTGATACTGATGAAATCCACAGCGTGGTAACAAATAAACATCTAGATCTAAAAAGGAAATTGCTGTTTTATTATCCTTAACTTCTCGCGAGTGCCATTTCATTTCCCCGTTTGATCATGTTATTCATTTTTTACATGATCGTTATAAGAGACTATACGTCACTGCATATGTCGTTCATTATCGAAGTACCTGCTAAACTGCTAACCATTTAGTTCCCGAGACACGCTCGCTCGAGTCGGCGGTAGAAGAGTAACGTAGAGAAATGTGGAGTGTTTGTCACTTATGAAAACATAAATTATCTCGCCGTGAAAAGTATTGCATACAATCGTGTGTAACTAATAAAATTAAAAACTATCGAGCAATGATCATCGATTCGACGAGAACCGGAAAGTCTAAGAGCCACAAGCGATGGCTGCCGGGTCGCGCATGGGATTTCGAGTCCCTGATGTACCTCAGCGTATATTTCTCGAAATTGTTGGGATTTTTTCCGGCAAAAAAGGGGAAGGGGAAAAGAAGGAAATGGATTCTGGAAGGTAGTGGGAATGTTAGGAAAAGACGATCGACTCTGGAAAGATGGAGATGTAGATGAACGAAAAAATGTGGGAAAAGACGGAAAGAAGAGGAAAACAAGGGAGGAAGAGTAGGAATTGTAATTGTAGAGCGTTTATATCGTGAAGGGAACGGGATCTGCTTGTTACTCGTAAAAGGAAACAAGTAATCAACACACATACATACGATTCGATGACGTCTCGTGGCTGGAGACAGAGAAGACGCTGTGGGATGGTGGGAATGAAGATGAGACGCTATCAAAGTCCAAATTCTGGGATGCTAATCCTTTAATTGCTCGTTTACTTTAGTGTCTGCTGCGTTTTCGGTGTCTTCTTGAGACACAATCGTGTTTTTCTTTAATCCTTCAATGGCAGATATTTTGTGCAACTCATTGTTGGGACCATTCTTTGTTCACCATTTTTTCTAAACAAATATTTCAGAAATCGTTTAATTCTTTGATGAAATTCATTCAATTTATATACCGGTACTGAAGTAATTAACACCGACCGTACTGGACACAAAATCTATCGGATATATATTGTTTTGTAAAAATTACGAGACTGAATATATTTAGAGTTTCACGTTTTTTATTATGACACGTGATAAAATAATAGTGACTCCCACTAATATTCGGACACTCTGAAACATACGATAACTTTCTTAATACGATTTGAACTTTTCTGGGAAACTAGAGCAATTAGTTTTTACAAACCGTATTTTTTAAATTTTCAATAAAGACCCACATAAGAAAGTTATAAAATACGATTTTTAGTATTTCCTCTGCAATTACAACATGCAATGTAAAAAAAAATTTTAGTCACGTTGTGCAGCAAACCAATTGTTCTAACTTCCCAAAAACTTTCAAATCGTATTCAAAGTGTCTGAATATTCGTGGGAGTCACTGTATGTAAATGTGGTAACCCTCATCCTCCACTAGTCAGGTCAAATCAGGAGCTGTTGTATTCAATGAAAAGATTATCGCTTTAAAATAGTAAGGTTCAAAGATATGCGGAAAAAATGGCTCGAATGAAAATGGATATCATGAAGTGATGACTCATGTTGGAGTCGAAGGTTTTCAATTCACGGATTGAAATATGTGCTATTTGGACGGTTTTCAAGTATCGGTCGTAAATCAGGTCTTAAGGGGTTAACGAGGGACTTGAGCGTGTTGTTTCCGACGGTTGGATTCAGGCCGATTCGAGAGACGAATTGAATGTTAATCGGACACACGCGTTGCTCGCTGATAGCAAGTATAGCAAACGGAGATTGATCGCTTCGAGGATGGGTGGGGAAATGTCATTTTCATTCGGTATGTGGCGCGTGCACACTGGGGTGGAGTCGATCCATTCTCCTCAAGGTTAATACCAAGAGAGATTACAAGCGGAGGTGGCTTCCAGGCTAAATACTATCACGCATCGGGAGGTATTAATACGACGTATCGTGTTCTAACAATTCGTGACGACATCGTTGTTGTTCCACTCGGCGATTCAGTAGGATTGGCCGGCTGGAATGGGGCGGGTTAATTGTTCCCGTTGTCGTGACAGATATGGAAAGATATTTCAGGTAATAAAAGAACGCTGACTGGCCCTGCAACGTAGAGGAAAAGGTCATCGGTATTTTTACGGCCGATGAATTCACCTATTTTTGCGGAGAGCTGCTTTTTCCGTGAGTTTACTGACTGCGAGGAACGATCAACAGGCGGAATCTTCCTTTGGATGTAATCATTTTTTCAACGAGTAACTGTAGAAAATCTTTAACACGTTTCGTGCCAAGCTGTTTTTGCTCGATTTTTCATTCAGGCCATTTGTTTTGTTCTGTACCGTATTTTTATAATACCTCATTCTTTTGGTCGGAATATTCTCCAGTCTAAACTTAGTTGCATAAGTTTTGAGAAGAATTTCTATATGAATGAAATTAAATCTGTTTGGTTACTTTTTATCCTGTATTATTCTTTATCCCTTTATTTCAAATCATCTTACTATTAATGCGTTATTAGACCTTACCCTGCGAAGGATAAGATGACTTTCACTTAAAAGATTCTTCGTTTCTCGATGAGAATTCTAATCGGCCTGAACATGTTAACAATTTGGATCGGTGTTACTTTTTTGAGGAAACTCCACTGAAGAATCTCCTCTTACAATAGATCAATGTAGTACAACATTTTTGGGACACCCTCTATACTAATACCTCCATCGATTTCTTTACAATCTCTTATGAAATGTTCTAAGTGTGAAAATGTGAAGTGCGTTCTATACGCAGAATGATTATTATTATTAATTATTACAAGAAATTATTAAAATAATTTTTCCGTCGATCGTCGTTGCGTGAATCACGTGTTTGATAATTTTCAGAAAAATCGTACGTCTGCGCAGTTTTCTGATGAAAGTGTTGCAACATTTGCTACAATATCATACGGATTCGATATCTTTTAGCATAGCAGCCTACGTCAATTCGTTTCGCAAGCTCCGGTCGGATTACACACTGGCGCTGCACGGTCTTCACTAATTTCCAATAGTTCGAAGAGAACAATTTTCCAGATCGTGCATTATATCCGAACGAAACGAACGAACAAGTAAAACAATGAGACCAGCCATCTATAATCTTCCGCCGATTCCGACTCAATTTCGAAACAGAAAATCCCCTTCGTTCGATAAACAATGGAGGATAATGAAAGATAGAAACAATTTTAGCAGAATAATACTTTGCAGATAACATGTGCTGCAAAAAACATTCGATTATGCGCCTTCGTCGCCGCAGACTATCGTTACGCATGGTTCGAGAGGAGACGAACGATTTTCAAGAAGTTGGAACAAATTTTTAAAACTGTTACAGTGAATAATACTGGGAAAGTATTAAGTAGAGAATCAATTTTCGAACTCTTCGATCCTCTTTAACGAGAGTCAGTATAGATCAATGTGAAACCATCAACGTAGAACATCAGATAACTGCAGCATCATTGAGAGCAACATCTCCAATCGATCACGAAAAAAATCGCTCTCTGAATTCGCTTAGAACGATCGTAAAAAATCAACAAAAGAAACTCGCCGGAGGCGGAGTCTCGATCGATCATTTTCGCTCTGACCGTACTGGAGGAGGAATCTAGAATCGAACCGCTAGAGAAAAGTAGAGGGGTTGTCGGTATAATTCGTTAAACAAAAACTAAGAACACTAACCATACCACGATCGGTCAAATCATCGCTTTCACCATTTCTTAATTATTGAAATTACAAAGAGATATCTTCATCAGAAATTAATCAATTTTCCTCATTCGAGTTCGTATTATTATAAAAATTCTGCAAAATCGAAATAAATTCAGTCTTGTCATTTTTATGAAACAGTATATACAGGGTGTCCCAAAACTACCCTAGGAGCCGAAAATAGGAGGTTCCTTGGATCATTTGAAGTGACATTTTCCTTTGCAAAAATGGCGCCCGCGGCTTTGTTTAGGAGTAATTAACGAAAAACACAGACCAATCAGAGCGCAGCTATAGCGAACAGAGTCCCACTCTGCGACAGGTCCCGCGAGGTGTGGTGTCGCCATTGGTTGACTCAGAATCAATCCGCTGTAGCCACGCTCTGATTGATCCGTGTTTTTTGTTAATAACTCCTAAACAAAGCCACGGACACCATTTCTGTAAAGGAAAATGTCGCTTCAAATGACCTAAGGAACCTCCCATTTTCGGCTCCTAGGGTAGTTTTGGGACACCCTGTATATTCGATACATTTTGTACCCGGTACTGTTAGTGTTAACCCATTTTCTTTACAGTTACAATGATTAAAATTCATTTTTTGATATTTATATTTTTAAATTTGAAAATTTATATTTTGTGAATGGCTACATTTAATGTCATGGTTAAATATTGATTACAAACGATCAAAATTTATTTCATTAAAAAAAATACATAACATTCATATTTATTGGACTTGGTTATAACGTTCATGACGAGTCTGACTCGTTAAAATACGGAAAGGGTTAAAGACCACGTCAAACCATTTTGCTATCGGAGTCAATTTGCTAGACGAAATCGGAGGGGTTGGCGGTGGTTGGAGTCCGTAGGGGAAACATTAGCGTGAAATTGAACCTCTGTTTTGACCTAGTCACGTTTTTCAACGACGGTGCTCGCTTCTCTTTTGTCTAATTCTGGCGGTAAACAGGCGACCGATCGTCGTGTAGGCGATCACGCGACTGCGCGAGTCATCGCGCGCGCCGAGGCGCCGTTAGTTATGACCGATACGCAGTTGTTCAGTGTTGCGCCAACAGCCGCGCGGTGAACGCTTCGGAGGACAGGTTTTGCCGTTTTTAGATCCTCGATCCTCTATTCCACGTCTTACGATCGATCGACGTGTTCTGTCGCGAAAAACCTGTGCGTTTCCGCTTCGGACTGCAAGTATACGTGGAGTGAAGACGTTGACATTCGGTACTGAACTCTGAATAATTTGTCACGGTGTTCGGACTCTTGTAGTTACGAGAAGAAATTGTCAGAAGTGTTCGATGACAGTGATTTGTGAAAATTGTTGACATTCGGGGTGGCTTTTCATCCCTTAATCTTGGAAAAATATTACGGAGACAGTGCGCATACTGAGTAAATTGGGAAAGAAATTGTCAAAAGTGTCAACACTGAATCTTGGAAATTGGTACAAATTCGGGGCAGCTTCATCCCCTACGATTTCTACGGAAGGTCGAAATTCTGTGCGATCTATAACGATTTGGACATCTGTGATCGAGAAGGAAACTGTCCGAAGTGACGAACAAACAAATACCGTTGGATCCTCGAGGAAGTTGGAACTCTTAGGGTAGTTTCATCCCTTGAAATTCGAAGAAGATTACAGAGTGTTAAATCTCGAGTAATCCATCAGTGGAAACGAAGTTGTCAGCATTGTCTAAATTCTATAAATTGACGTCTGTGGTGGTCGCACCCCTAAAATGCAGGAAGAAGATTACGAAGACAGTGTTGTATAATTCTGTGTAATTGATCACGATTTGGACGTTTGTGATCGAGAAAGAAGGTGGTTTCCGAAGAGTCGATTAGATAAATGTCATCGAATCCTGGAATCCAACGGCACATGGAGTTCCATGAAAAACCGGTGTGCAGGGAGTTGACGTTCCATTGATAACCCGGCTCGGTGTGTGATGTTCGTACTACATGCAGTTGAACCAGCTCGTAGGTGTGACTGCAGGCTCGCCACACATTCTTGAGTCTTTGATGGGCTGCCTTGGTTGAGAATAGGCGGAAAGCAGAATAGGCGGGAGACCTCGAGCTCCGTTTCCACGCGATGAAGTGAGTACCCACGTTCTTTTTAATTGCGCCCGCGGCAGCTCGGGAATGTTGACTTTCGCGTGGTTCCGAGGCTAGACGTTCTATTTTTGTGCAACGATTGTTTGGTCCCGGCGCAGAAGAGCAGGCTAACGAGAATTTATCGCCCCGCAGATTGGGCTATTAGACAGTCACAGACGGATGACGATCGTTTCCTCTTCGGGCTTCATAGAGAGATAGACGTGCATGTTTGACCGTGTCTGCTGACTTTTGGCTCTTCTCGTTGAAAGCAGCATTAGAAATTTGTAGATCTGATTAGGGTAACTGCACCAGTGAATGAACATTTAAGAAATTGTTCAGGAAAATATTTTATTTAAAAAAAAACTATGTGAATTAAAGGAATCTCATATATGCCAAATAGCTCCCTATACTTCATTTGTCAAAAATAAATGAACACAAATACAATGAAATTATTATTATTCTTCTTTATTAAACGTTAAATCAAAAATATGAAAAATACCAGTGAATGAACACTACATTCTAGTAATTGAATAATGCTAGTCCAATCAATGAACAAAATTACTAAACAATATTCTCCCATTTATTTAACTCTTTAATCACAATTTTATCGCTAGTATGCCGTCCGGGTTAAAATTTGTTGAAATATACAAAAGCGTTCATTTACTGGTGCCCGTTCATTCACTGGTGCAGTTACTCTAATTGGATTTTCATGAATAGAACTTGTTAACACATTGTTTCCAAGCGATTTTTTATCAATCAAATAATGCTTACAGTCGTGAACGATTAATGTAATTATGACTTACCTGCTACGTCTCTCAACGGCTGGCGCCTAATTTTCACTGTGCTTCGCGCTTCAAGCGTCCCTCTACCAACAGTATGCAAAATACGCGTTGAAGCGTCTCCAGCAAACAATGTGTTAAGCAATAACTATACTGCGGATTTTTATGCATTTACAAAGAAATAGGTTGAGTGAAGTATAAAACCGGAAATGATTTTGAAAATTCAAGAATCCTGTAATGTTGTTTCTAATGTAACAAAGTCGTCGAGAGATGAAATCAATATTTTTATTACTCCTGTTCTCCACGATCAATGCAGAACATTTTTATTTCGCATAAAAATCCGCAGTCTAGCAGTAATCAATATAGACATTGCACTGCTTCGAAACTGGTGAATAATATTTTTCTTTTGTCACAATTTTTTAAAAAGAGAATTGTTACTTGTTTTAGTAGATAAAAACATGGTAATTTACGTTGTATGTAATCGTGAAGTAACTGTTTAAACTGTTCTATATCATTTAGTGATACTACAAAAGTGGAAATAAGTCAATTAGATGACGTAGCAAGTTCTAAAATTAAAAACCTGCTTCGTACATCGTTCGTATGTACATGAACATTTAAAAAACTGTATTTCTCAAGAGTGGGACATCTGCAAAAAATTTCGCCAGTGAAAGAATTGAGAAATCCCTTGTACGCGTAGATTCGAGAACGCGTCTGCATTCTATTGAGGCCGAGGCTGCCGGCCACGTAAACCGAATTTGTGTTGGCTCCAGATAGACCGCAAAACAAGAATGTTTATCGAGTCCGGAGATGATCGATAAGATCCCGGGGAACAGTGTTGAACAAAGACGTTTCGAGTTCAAGACAGTCCGTGTCTCTTTCGCGGGCAAACATTTTCGCCTGATAGCTGGGACGCGTGGCTGCAACTCGCTGAATGCCTGTGGATGCGGTTCACTCGGCGCGATTAGTTCCCTATCTGTCAGTCAAACACGATTTTGCGTGCTTCGAAAAGATATGAAAATACTCGGCTGATTTGTTGGTTATCAGTAGACTGCCGATGTTTATGGAATTTTTAAATTTCGTAGGCAAATTTTGAGAAAGTGGAATCGTGTAAAATGTTATTTTCAGTGGAAATAGTTTTGTTGTACTAAGTGTTCGTATACCCATTAAAATAGAATAACTTTTTTATACTCGTGCCAAACGATCTGATTTTTTATCGTCTATTAGAAACATTGGTTTACTAAATGATCTGCAGAAAAGATTTTCCAAAAATTACAATTAAGGTTGTTTGCAAAAATGAAGAAAGCAGTTCTTTTAATTTCTTTATTAAGACCCTTAATGGAAATTTAAAGTATATGTTTTGTACATTAATGCTTGCGACATTTTAAAAAAATTTCAATTGAATCGATGAAAAACTGAGCTGCCAGCAGATTTTTGTCCAAAAAGATGGGTTTTTCTAGCATTTTTTGAAAATCTTTTTAAGCCACAAAAGAATCCGCAGTCTAGTTATCAGTAAAAGAGATTATAAGTAGAACAGCTCTTGGTTTTATTTTAACAGATCCGTTGTTTGAGAAAACCTGCGACTTTCACCGGTTGTTTATTATTGTCTCCATCACATCGAAGGCCGATAATGATTTCAGAGTTTGACTGCTCGTGCTTGTCATACACATACTCGTGTGTTAGGTGATATTGTGCTAACATTCGCACCGGCGAACAAAAATATTTGCTAGTTTATTATGTCCACACTCGACCAGGGAAAAGGAAGGCGAAGACAGTGCACTGTTGGATTGCCCGAGTATTGTTATTCAGCTACACGTGTCGGAATTGTGTACAAATTTAAACTTTGTCACTTAAAATGCATTAACCGTCAATAATTGATTTGGACAGCAGACATTTTATATTTTCTCTCGCCCGCGATGAAGCTGATGGTCGAATGTCTCGTGTTATTGTTAACATAAATAGTTCTTTGCTGAAACTGAAATCATTAACATATTTTCTGGCGTATAATTGTCTTAATCACACGTGCGCCGATTCTCTGCCGTTTGCTTTTGTTTATGCTCGATAGGAACATCGGAATTCTTTTTGCAAGACAGGAAAGTTCTTTGAAACAATGACTGGACGGATTAAAAAATATCTAAACTTTTTTCTCCACGTTTAGTCCATATTTAGAAAAATTATTTTCGATGGAATCGACGATTATGTTACGCTTGAATTTATTATCAAAAATCGACTTCCAGTTGCGGGGGTGGCTCGAGGATAGATTAGAATTCTACCCGTGAGAAAAACACTTTTTCTTGATCGTTTTTCTCTATCAGTTTACACGTCCTTGCACTGCCCCTTCTCCCGCTTCTTTTCCGTTGCAAATCGTTTCTGTCTGTCTACTCCAATCGACCGACCTTGCCTCCACGATAGTCATTGTCACGGTGTACACCGGCTAGATCCGAGTCAACTGCAGTTGTGCAGTCAATGATTTGCGAAAAAACTTGTTTGCTCGGGCGAGCTGCTCCTCGTCGTGTGTCTGTTTCCACGGCAACCTTGTCTGTCGTTGACATCGTGTTTCTCCTTTATAAACGTGTCGAGTTTTGTCTTTTCGATTCCGCTTCCCTCTCTCTCAGTCCTTTAATTTCGTTTCTCCGTTTCCTTTTTCGCCCGAGGCAACTTGTCGTGTCATTCCGTGATACGATCCTGCCGGCGTGATGTTTTAATGAAATCCGGTAATTATCAATTTCAGAGCCGTGCCTCGTAACAGCTAAATAAATTATGTATCGGCGAGCCGAGCGCCAAACAGGAAAACATTTCAATATCTTTTTTTCGTAGTCTTGTTCCACTGATTCCGCATGACTCTATACACATTTAGTTCTCGTCGCTTTTCATTTAAAAAAATTCACCTTCGTAATATTTTCTATTACGAGTAACAATCGAATCGCATTGTAAAATCATGGATAAAAACATTTTATTCGGCACACTGTAGATATTCTGTATTGCCGTGATGGTATCAGTATCAGCTAGACCGCGTTCAGGTCGACTGCGACTAAATTTCTGCCATGCCAATTTTGTTTGGCTCGTGTGCTCGTGTTACGTGTTCGTAAGCATTTATAATGGAAAAGTCTGGACGAAAGGTGAACGTTTCATTAGCTGTACAAATTCATTCGAGGTTCCCACAATTAATCAACGTGAATCCGGTGTGTCGAAGATTCGTGAATTATTTGTGAAACGAAGCATGTACACAGGAAGTGATGGTCATTATTTTGGACTCTATAATACATCTCCATTGTTCGCAGTAAAGAAATTCACGGAGGGAGAGTTGTAGACTAGCATAAAAATTCGAGGTACTTTCCGAGGTTTGCCCCTATTTTTTTCCGCGCGAAGGTCTAGCGCAACCGCAAAATAAAAAAGGTAAAATGGGTCGATCGTCTCGTCTGGTAGTTCTAGCGTTAATCAACGTCACCGAGGAGAATTACGCTTGTCGAGTCGAGGCTCTAAGCGGGATAAAACAATTTCCTCGTCGGTCAAGGTCCCGGGTGGTTGGAGACCGTGTGTTCACAGTGCTAGAAATTGTTTCCTTTGGTTGCGGGTATTCCCGTCGACGTCCGTCGACGTGCACGGCACCGCCACGCAGATTAAATCGGATCTGGGTTGCGAGACGAGATGGATGAGTCAGTTCTGGGCGGTTGGAATGCTGATTCCAGCCTCCAGATTGCTCCAGCCTGTCGGGAAATTCGCTCGCCTTATCTGCCACGGAGTTCCGTTGAATCCGTGTCGTTACGTCACCGTTACGGATTTTCCGACGGGAGTTGTTTGTACGCGCGTTTTGCATAAATCCCTCGATCTGCGACGCTGTTACCTCGCGATACGGTTCCGCGATCAAAGATCTCTTTCATTACGTGGTCACTATGCAACTCGATCGGCCGTTCCGCTCCGGTGACAATTCATCGTGGGCGCGGACTCGCATGGCCCCGAGGGCCACTATTCGCCCCGGGAGCGACGGAGCCAAGCCCACCGCGTCATCGAAGTTCTGTTTTTTCTATAGCTCCGAAATTGGTTACGTATCGAACTTTTAACCCTTATGTAGTCAACCGAAACGTATCGATTATTTAAAACCTTTCCGTATTTAACATTATTGGAGTGTACAACGAAATGCACGAAATACACGAAGGAGGAGAGGTGCTTTTTGACCTGAAGTTTATCACACTTCTAGCGTCGCTATTATCTTACCCAGAAGAATCAGGTAGAATGGACTTCCAGAGAAATTTTGTAATATTTTTTAGAGGAATATTAATTAATTGTTGAAATAAATACGGTAAATGGGTATTCGGTTGACTACACAGGGGTTAATTAGCTTCAGTACCGAACGAGCCTCAACATAGATTACTTATCGAACGATTACCGCGTTAACAGCATCGTATCTCCTTCTTCGATATCGCTCGCTGTAAAACATCTGCCAGAGCAGTCCGGCGTGTTCCCAGAGGTAAAGAGTGCGAGTTGTTTACGTTCGATCCACGATCTATACGATCGGTAGGAGGATGACTTCCCCGGGCGTCGAATGAACGAGGGCGTGATCGCAGCGTTCAGTGACTCACCCGCCGATGACGCCCGCGCTAATGATGGAGCTATTTTTCGACGAAGAATCCCCTCCGCCAGGGAGATGCGACGCTCTCGTGCCCGGAAACGACTCTGATCTGCTACCGTGCAGGCGCCAACAAAAAGACAATGTACGTCGTCGAGTTTAATTCGGATCGCGCAGTTCCGCAGTGCGCCGTTTCTCGCAATCCTAAAGAAAAGGAAGAAAAGCGTTTCACCTCGGAGCGTGACGGATTACACTCGTTCACTGTCCAGAAATTGTGTACGCGGTGCGCCTACAGTTTTCACTTCAATAATCCGTTGGAATCGTTGATCAAATTGAGAATCATTTTTTCAAAAGTCGACCTAATGCGAAGAAACAATCCTATATACTTGTAATGTATCGAGTCATTGTTTTAAACAATATTACTTCTTTGTTTCCCTTTCTCGTAAGAAGAACAACTCCGATATGCATCTCGAGCGTAAACATAACCCACCGGTAGATATTCAGTGCACGTGTTATTAATAAAATTATGCAACAGTGCACATGTTAATGCTTTTAGCAAATAATAATTTATGCTAACAATAACACGAGGCATTCAACCACAGCTCTCGCAAGCGAGATGATATGTAAAATGTGTGCTATTAAAAAATCATGCATATTAATAATATTATGTTATGTAGATGTTAACAGAAATGGTCTTCTACATATTGACATAACTCTCGGAAATTTACATTTGCAAGAAGAGTGGCAGTCTTATCAAGGAATGCGAACGGAGTAGAATGAGACAGCACTGTCAGACTGGACAACGATTACGAGATTACCTTCCACGTGTGTATACCGGGATTTCGTTACGAGCTTATATGCACCGATAACACGATTAATTTCCTCTAGACCAGACTTGTGTACGACAATCAAGAATTCAGAATATTGAATATACGATGCCCCAGAGCGTCTGATTATAAACGACATCTTCCACTGTTGTTTCCGCGGCGCTACTCAACCGTACGCGTCACTGTTTCTCGAAAAACGCGTACGTACACATATTGCATTTCGCCCGACGATGATTCTCCGTTTTCCACGTGTCGTTGCCGTTGCGTCTGTTTATCTACTTAACCGACTTTGAAATTTAAACTAGCGAAACTGACTCCTCGGCAATCGGATTATCGTCTCGTAGTTCGAGTGAGTTGCTGTTTTCGGTTTGTTTAGCGATCTATATATACGCAGTTGTGAGTCCAGTTATCACTGTGATGCGTAGTACGGCGCAATGCGCATGATAAACTAATAAATCTGCCCCGTGAACATTTTTCGCAACGTTGAACGGCTGCGGTTGCGAACGTTGACGAAACCGAGGGAGTTAGCAGGTCGCTCGGAACGCATTGCTTTGATGTTCCCGCGCCGGAAACGATTTCGGCTGGGTGAAAGCGAACGGATGGTTTTGATGGGTGCGCGATCCAGTTTGTTTTCGATAAACAGATCGGCATTCGAGTCTCTCGAGCGAGCGAGTCGCAATTTCACGTTTCGGTGGCATATCCATTTGTACGCGTCACTGGAAACTTGGTAAACAAACGTGGGATTTATCATAAAGACCATGTACGTTCATTTCGCAAGTTCTGAATGTTCGAGACGAAACAATGAAGATTTTGGACGTGTCATGGATATTAATACATCCATTAGTTAAAATTAGACGTGCAGGGAAGGATAACACTATCGTCATCTGTGTTGATGAAACATGTGTCTGAAGCGTAAAAACATAACGTGCGAAAAAACATCATTATTTTCCAGAATCTATTAAGCACAAAGTATAAAAACATTCGATGAATTTCAAAATGCTATTGTATACTTGATTATTTTTCGCGATCGTAAATTGTTTTTAGACAAACAGGAAATTATGTTATCGGCGCACGGGTTCGATCGTGAATCTACAAACATAATTTGAATGGTAACACAAACGTTGATTCGGGTTTGAATCTGACTCTGTTCGAATCTTATTTAAACCCGAACAGACCACACCCACAACCATATTAACGTTAGAAAACAGACATTCATCCCCACAAACGCAAACACAACCAATAGAAATGTCACCCAAAACACAAAGTACCCAAGCTGATACCCACACGACCCTTCAAAGCCGAATCTCTTCAATTTCTTTTAATGAACAGTTTAAGTGTCAATTCTCTGTGAACTACCCAAGTCCCGATCCGGGGTAAATTCCTCAAGTGGTTTGACCCCAAGAAAACAAAGGACAATGATATTCCGCGTCGCTATCGGTGCATAAATCGGGGTATCGTCGCGAACGTAACACCATCGAGTCAGGGTCCGCGAATCCGGGAATCTCCCTGAACAAAAATCGCTGCGTAATCCAGTTAGGGGATGTTCCAGTCCGTTGACAAATTGGATGTCAACCGTGCGTGAAGTATCGACCGGCTATCGTTTAGATTAGATTAGTAGCCGAGCAATCTTGCTGTCATTCGGCTGTAATTTGCATCATCGGATGACACGTCGGTGGTCACACGTGACTTCCTTCAACCCTTATCTAATTGACGCTATGACGTTGACCGTCAATGACGCAGTAAAACGGATCGTTTCGCGACGCCCACGCAAAGTGTGTCCGGATGGCGCAACATTTACCGGGTCATAGATCTGATTTCTATATGTGCGCCATTGCGGACGCTATAATAGTGTATTATCTGTGCTCGGACGCCACTTTCGTCGTGATTAGTGGCTCGCGTGTCAGGGACGTCGGACACGTTTTCACCGGCTGATTACACGCACGCCGAACGCACGCACTTTTTATAGACCCGCCGCGTTCATTATAGCTGCCGGCTACGCACGAGATTGTTCATTAACGCGACGCGACGGTCCGCGAAACGATCATCGTTAAATTGCCACGACCGCGGCCTTTTTCCCCTCTGGTTCCCGGTAATTATTGCCGGCTTCATTATCCCGGCTAGAAACGAGACCATTGTTCCGGAATGGGCTCGTTCGGTTCGAGGATGGCTGATTAGCGGTTGCATGTTTCGTCACTCTTGTGATACTTGCGAACTGTTCGTTCATCCTGAACCCCTTTTAGGCGGCTCCACTGTTTCGATCCTCTCACAGCTACTGCCGCAAAAACTTCTGTTTCCTCTTTTTACAACACCGCTACGTCTTTCGGAATGAGAATCTAACGATGAGAGTGTTGCGAAATGTACTTACCTAAAGTGCAGAATTATAAGTGGACAAACAGCTCGTAAAGTGTTGTACATTACTGGATGAAGTGTTACACCAATATCTTTCGTGCAACTATTTCTGAACAAATTTGCACACCGAAGGTGGCAATTACCATGCCGGAAATTGTATACGTATATTGTTTAAGGCAACCGAAATAGATGAAATTCACGCGAATCGTACAACGAACGAACGGGTATAAAATATTTCCGAACGCGTCTGTTTTAAATGTGGAACCAGCGTAGATTGCCCCGTGGGGCACTGCTCTGGCTCCGCCTAGAACATTGGAACTACGCCTACTTCTGAAAGTATGATGAATTTTGGTGCTTCTATTGTAGACGCGTTGCTCTTCTGTCAGGAAATTTTTCTTGATGTAACCAACGATAGAAAACTATCTTTTTTAATATATTTTTCTATTTATTTTTTAAATATTTTTCTGTCTCGGTATGAAGTGACTCGGTAGGCGTGTCCCCGGTGCTCTCGACTTTCACGGAGCCAGGACAATCTGAGCCTACGACTGAACTATAACCATTTCAATATTGTTATTATTTAATCATCTTTTAACTTTTGTATAAAGTGTCCGTCCGGTGGGCGTGGTCTCTTTCCTCCAATTTTGATGAAGCCTGTAGTTCTAGGATAACATCGAAGAAGCATAACGTCTTCAAATTTGAGTTCCCACAAAACTACATTCACCTGTTTTTCTACCAGTGTAGTAGAGCTCGAATTAGGCTGTTTCTCCACTTCTGTGAAGCCTGGACAGGGTCTAGGGCGGTCTTCTGGAAAAGTTGGTGCGCGGTAGGTGTCTTCTATTCATCCGTCGATCCCGTTAGTTACGCGGCACGGCGCGACGGAGTTTTCCGCGTCGCGTGCCAAATATTTCTCTCTCTGGTTGCATCAGACCGTTTCGGAATCGTGGTTCGCCATAATCGAGCACGCCGAGCGGTGCACGGACGTTTACCTCGTTTCCGTCCCGGCTTCTCGCTCGAGCGATCCGCGTTTTCGCGCGACCCAACACAACGCAACGGCCTGATACGCAACAAAGAAAGTACCGACGCCGACGCTCCAAAGACAGCGTCGTGAGCGGACGCCATTCCACGCGACGACGCAGACACATGCACACCAAGCAGGTCGATGACATCCACCCACCTGCAACGCGGGAAGTATATGTCTGGTTTGGCCTTGACACCTCGCGGTCGGTCGATCCGCCTGGCACGCGCGGCTATGCGCTCGCTAATTCCAATTCGCGAGCGTTTTTGCGCGGTTCCGATACCGTTCAAGGTGCACGCACTCGAACCCCAACAGATATTATCGATTGATCGTTCGTGAGCTGCATTATTGCGATCGCGATACATAGACTGCGGATTTTATGCACTAACTATAAAAATGGGCAGGTCTAATTTTTGACAGTAAAATAATTTGAACAATTACTAGATTATTATTTTCAATCTGTTCAAAATATTCAACAAAAAATTAATTGGTAATTATACATATAGAAAGGTCTGCCTACTCCGATTTTGATGAAATTTAGTATAAAGATCCGCAGACTAGTGATACGCATTATACGTTGAAGAAATCGTTTAGATTACGATTCTGTATGCTAAAATGTTCGAGATATTTATGCAAAACGGTTCTCATCAAGAAACAGGAGTGTAATTATTTTCTTCTATTAATTATTTTAACGAGCAGCAAGTGTTCGAGGCTCTCGGCTATGCTCGGAATCCTGAACATTCTCAAGAATCCTGAAGATTTCGAAATTTTCGGGAACCAATATCGATCCCGAATTAACTTCGGGAGCTGATTAACGTGGAGCGTGACTGAGATCATTATTCGCAATAGAACGATGGAGTTGCCTACGCAGCAGACGAATTTCGGACGCCGCGCAGCCGCTTCGCAATAAAGCTTCTAATTATATTTACACGCCTGAAATTAGCGGCACGACACGGGTTGGCCGAACTCAAGGATATTTTTCGCGAACGATCGGAAATATCTTTCGCGCCTCTCGTGTGTGTAACGATGACGCATTGGCACACTGTAGGAGAAGTTCTTCAAGTCCGGACGCGTGAAATCTTTCTCCAAATATTTCATTTTTTTGCCATCCGCACTGGTCAAGTTTCTAGCACGTCTTTTTCAAACTTTCGTGTATAATTTTGAAGAGCAATGTAATCGAAGAAACGAGTAATTTTTGGTCACCGCCTGTTGCCTTCTTTCTTTTATTGGATAAAAGAAGACTTGCTTCCACGTGGACATAGCCTAACATTGAAGTTTGTTTTAATACACACTTATCTGAATCTCTGTTTAAGTTTTCGATCGTATGAGTACGTTCCACACGTAAACAGTTCAATTTAAGATGATCTATGCACAGTCCGATTTATTACTCGAATCAGGACATCGATTATGACCTAGTCCAGCACAGTAGCTAAATAGCTCGCGTGCTGTACTATAGCTTACGCTTGTCATAACTGTTTCCACTTATCCGAATCAGCTTCATCGCTTACTTCTAAGTAGCTTTTAAAATTGTCCTATCGTTTTTCTTTATTTTCCGAGCAGTCGAGACAACTTCTATCGCAACCTTTGCCACTATTCATTTGCTTTCACTCTCGAAATCTTACAAATATTGGCTAACTCGTTACACGTGGAGCTAACGTTGTTTCACATTCCATTTAGGCAGCGTGTAAACACTGTGTAGAAACTGTGTGGATATGTGCTTCATTGTTGGAAACACATTCCACGTGCGAACAGTTCAGTCTAAAACGATCCGCACATGTAACACGATTTATTATACAATCCACTAAAGATTTGATGTATCACTGTAACAAATTGGAATCAATTGTACAGGGTGTAAAGAAATGTTTGGTCCTGGCTGCCATAGGCGTATTCTTGACCTTGAACTTCAAGAGCAAATTTTTTGTGTTATTGCATTGTATTCTACGCATCATGGGGACAAAAAGTATCAATGGAATCATGGATGAGTTGAGTTTTGACCCATGGTTCCCTTGACACTTTTTGTCCTCATGATGCGTAGAATACAATGCAATAACACAAAAATTTGCCCTTGAACTTCAAGGTCAAGGACAATTTTGCGGCAACTTTTTGTTACAGATCTTCACCGATCCGAAGATGTAGAATACGCCCATGGCAGCCAGGACCAAACATTTCTTCACGTCATCTCACGACGTGGACATAAAAAGATGAATAATTTTACAGTATATGAAACTATTTTATGGTGGAATTTTCATCTTGAGTAACGTATGAGGGTTAAATTTCCAGTTACTGCTTCCCTAGCTTGGATCTTCACTTTCGTCTAAACTGCTCCAGTATAATCTATTAATGATCCACATCAGGATCGAAACGTTGCGTTTTTGAATCAATTTGCGAAATTGCGAGTGTCTATATCACTAATCGAACCTGTGCGCAGATACCATCATATAATTATAATCTATTAAACTTGCATTATTTTAAAAGATTGATACCGTCGATTCCTGGAGGTCGATATAGGCGAATGGTTTCCATAGTAGACGGAAAGATCTATGATCCAGCGATCGTCTCTTCGCGACACGTTCCCGTACTTACGCGAGTACTTACATGCGGCAGCATATTTTCACCATTCCCTGGCAACATTGTATGTTAGCGACTCGCGCTAGGTAGATATAATCGGCCCATCACATCGAGTAGCACGTGATGCTAGCATGAATATGAAACTTGTTTACAGGTCGGAGCGGCTCGATCGCCGCTGCAATTCCGTGGAATAAGTTGCAATTGTGCCGAGGACCTTGACTTCATTGCCGCGGACTCGCACCTCGGTGCGTGCTCGTCGATCGCCATTCGAAACCAGTAAACAACCGGATGAACGGTCCCCAGTCGCAGATCGGGTTAGGAGACATCTAATTAGTTTCGAACCCTCTGAACTGTGCAATGGATTCGACATCTTGCACCTATTCAATAATGCGTTTCAAGTCGATTGGAAAACACCGAGCGATTTCGATCTTTTCCTACATCGCCGCGTGGCGCAAATTACCCGACTGTCGTTCATTTTGAAAATTTCAACGTTCACGTTCTAACCTCGTCCGTTACGCAATGTATCACTTGTATTCGACGATTAGACCGCGGATCTTGTGACTCTTGTGACAAAAAGTTGAAGGTGCAACGAATAGTAAAAATATTAAATTTACAATAGAAAATCGATATTTATTTCGTAACAGTTTGCTGAAATTTGGGTAGAAAATTTGTATGTTGCACGAAGATTTGAATATACGAAGCAGATATTATCCACAACTTCGTGTAAATAGTTGTTGTTGGACTGTCTACGGAAATGATCCTCTCTAGTTAAAATTCATTCCGAAGAGCACATGCGTTGAGAAATGTATTTCGATGCACTGCTAAACCGTTGTTGCTTCTCCCATGAACGTTTATCGAGGAAAGCTACCGAATTAGACCCTTGCTCGTGCGAAAAGGAACGTTTTCGCGTGCCAGTGTTAATTAATCGGATAATGGTTGACAGCGATCCCTTGAGATCGACGGAGAAGTCATTAACGAAGCAAACCTTAACTTTCGATTGTTAGGCGTTTTAGGAGCGTCCATGGGAGCTGAATTTCTGCTCCGTTCTCAAGGATACCTCGACGACGATCCTTGGACGTTCGGATTACGTGTCGTTTTTACGTCGCGACCGATTCCTTGCATTCCACGGGAGTTATTAAGCGGAATGCGTTGACACATTTAGACACAGCCTCTTGTGTTTAGCGTCGCACGAGTCGAAGACACGCCGGCGATATTCCTTGTCCGATTCAATCTCTTTCGTATCTGGATTGTTCCGGTTGTATAATTGTATGGTAAATTCGAGCGTTCTAAACATCCATGAATATTCACAGCTAGCCGCGCGACGTCAATGTTAAAGAAATACTTAGTCGCGCGTATGAATAAACAATTGTTTTCGATAACGTCGTTGTCTCTTTTCGAGAATACCAGAGTCGTTTGACGCGCGCCCTAATACGTCGATCGAAAAGTGGACAGGACGTTGAAAACGTAAGTTACACCGGTGATTCCCGAGACGCAATTATGGGCACCTGTAGCAATTTGATGTGCTGTCGGGCTTCTCGGATTAAGGAGGTATTTTTCACATAATTTGCTCCATTTATATTTTATCATTTATTTCCATTTGAAATTTCAAGCAGCCTCGGGACATTAGCGTCAACTAATACGTTGTACCTAGCACCTAGCATTGAGCATGTCAATTAATACGATGATAACAGAACGTTAATGAATTTGAGATTAGTGGCAACTGTGCATTAAACAAATTAATTTCCAGCAGTAGCCGGTCGCGACACCCATTTCGCACACCAGTTTCGATAACGGTACAACTGGCGATTCGATCGCGGAGATATCGGCAGGCGTCGAAGACCTTTCGATTGGCCGTAAAAAATGTGACTTACCGTAACAAGCCTCGTACCGTAAATCAAGCTCGGTGAACACCTATTCAGCCCAGGTGTGCGTCACGTTCGGGAAAAATGGTCGCGTGCAAAAGGGTTAATCGGCAGTGTCACAATAACATATTATGCTCCGCGGATATTTACGATTCTCGCGAGAAACGAGATAAGACAATATTGCGCGCGCAAAACACCGTTCCAATCTCATCTCCGTTTCGCGTTATCTGCCCGCGTGGGTGGCCCAGATCGATACGCTCGCAGAGCGAGCATTAACGCGCCAGTATATTTCGCAGGTGTTCCCCTTTTCTGAACAGCTGTCTAGCTGTCTACTGATAAAAAGCCCCTGTTCACGGTTTCGAGGGCTCTGTTAAACCCGTTTGCCCAGGAGTCGTTCGTAGAAACGGATCCGAAGGGACATTTCGCCGAAAAATGCCATAAATGGCCCTCCACTGCTGTTTCGAACCTATTCGATGCGCCGGCACTGAGAGAGGTAACTTTTGAGAGGAGGTAACTTTTTCCCCTTCGTTAATGCTCCCTGTCATCAATTAATCACCGTGTTTTCTAAAAATCATTCAAATATTTCTGTGTTCGATACTTAGATTTGGGACCACTCCAATGCACGGTTATGAAGCTAGCTTTATTTTCTAGCATAACTTATTAGCTATTCGTAGCGACACAAAATGTTCACCTAAATACAGTGGGTGTACAAAGTGTTCGTACACCTTTTAAAATAGAATAACTTTTTTTATAATTGTACCGAACGACCTGATTTTGTATCATCAATTACAAGCATTGGTTTACTAAATGATCTGCAAAAAAGTTTTTCCAAAAATTACAATTTACAAGGTTGCGTGACAAAATAAAACAAGCATCTCTTTTAATTTTTTTATTAGGGCTCTTAATGAAAATTTAAAATATGTTTCGTAGATCTAGAATTGTGCATCTTTTGATGCGTGTCGTTTTTCCTGTGTCAAAAGATTTCGATGAAATTTTTAGTATGTGTACAACTACCATAGATCTATAAAACGTAGATTTTTGATTTTCATTACGGGCCCAAATAAGAAATAGAAGTTGTCTAATGATTTAAATTATTAAATCAAGTAATTTTGCAATTTAGAAAATTCTCGATATTTCGATCCAGATATGGACCATTTTCAGGAGAAAAGTTGCTTCTGTAAAATAAGATATACTGCAATCTATGTTAAACGAAGTGGGATAATAGCCAACAAAAACTTTGTCCAAATAAAAACGTTTTAAAAAATCTTTTTTATTTTTGCATGTAACCTTGTAAATAATTAATTAATTATAAAAAATCAGGTCGTTTGGTACAATTATAAAAAAGTTATTCCATTTTAAAAAGTGTACAAACGCATTGCACACCCACTGTAAATTCAATAACCTATTTGGAGGATAAAATCAACGTTGATCTCGAAGAATTGGGTAGAAAAATACGCAAGATAAAATTAACATAAGAAAAATTGAATAGACCATAATTACAATGAAACCGTCAACAGCCTGACAGTGTTCGAGAGGAAAAATATTTTCATATCGCTACCGGGGAATCTCGAATAGTATACTTGCGACGACAGTGAATGGGTTCTCTGCGTTACGTCTGGACCAATTAGATTTTATTTATAGGATACAGGAAGAGGAAAAACTTGTTGCTGAATGCAATTTTAATTACGCTGGTCGTCGGTGTGCATCATGCGGTTCCGATGACTAGCGAAGTGGACAGGCGTTTTTTCAGAATACGTTCAATTACGTTCAATTAATTTGTGGCGCCTCCACAGTGATCCACCGAGGAACTCAATGACTCACGAGCAAGCAGTTCTTATCATCCTGTTGCTCGTTAGGCAAACCTTGTTTGCTACGGCGGTTTTTGTTTTCGCCAAAAAGTCGTGAATTAACGTCAAGAACTCGTGACGAAAGAGACGCGTCAGCATTGCATTAAGTCGCAGTCGAACGTAGTAAGGCTCGTGTGAACAACATTGTGAAAACGGATGGCAATGACGCGATAGTGCTCGCGGAACGATTACGTTGATTCATGCAACAAAGTAATTCAGTTGTTTTCAAGCTTCCGACGTCTCGGCGCGATCATTAAAACTTTCGAGCTCGACCTCGTCGATAGCGTCGTTCATGGCGTTTGCGATTCCGTGAATGATCGACACGCTGCTTGCTGTTCGACACCGGGGGCACTTCAACCCCTTGAATTAGCTACTTTGTTCGTGACTAGCTGTTCACGGTGAATTATTGTTAACATTCTGCGGCACGAGGCAGACACTCGTATTCGTTGACGGCGTGAAGAACAATGAAAGATGAATTGATAGTACCCATTCAAAACTGTTGGAAACATTGCTTAACAATGTTGATAACATCAATTAACAGAATAGTAACCATTCAAAAATGTTAGGAACTCAAAATTACTGCTGACAATCTGACGCACGAGGAAGACATTTATATTCTTTGACCGCGTGGGGAACAATGAAAGATGAATTGACAGTATCCATTCAAAAATGTTGGGAAAATTGCTTAACAATGTTGATAACATCAATTAACAGAACCAGGAAAGACTCTCTCCTAGGATATTTTATGAAATTATTATTTTGCGTATCAACAATTTCCTGAATCTTGTTAACAATCAGTAGACTGTGAATCTTTATGTAAAATAAAAACTGTCCATTCGAATGTTTAATAGATTGACAATAACATAACAGCAGAATTAAATTCGTCTCCTACTAATTTCTGTCATAAATGCATAAAATCCGCAGTCTATTGCACTGCCACTGTTCCACATGTTTGTCAAGGGAGATAATCGATCAGCCAGTGACACAAAAGAATGTTGCGCTAATTATACAAGACAGTTAGTTATTCATTTTCAGTGTAATGTTTACTTTTGTTTTGCGAACAACTATCTATGCAGGTATCTCGCCTGTCGACGGTGATGTCGAATTTACACAACTTCAAGGTCCCGAAGACGTCCTGCATGTCTTAGCAAGTTTTTATCCTTATTAATATTCTGACGTTTTTTTCCCGAGAAACACGAGGAGGTAACCAGACCAGAAAATATAATTATTTATTAATATATGTACGTGTATTGGGAGAGTTGCAAAAAACGAGAGGAAAACTCGTTACTCCACAAGATAGTATAAAACTCACTTTCATTTGAAACACCGGTAAAATAATCATTAACAGAGCTTCCAGTAACGATTCCTACAGCTGCGAATTCTGCGAGAAAACGGGATAAAATTAATTTGGAGAATAAAAGGGACGTGAACGAAGGTAGACACGAAAATTATTTTGGCAGGGTTGCTGTCGAATTCAGGGAGGTTTTGTAGTGTCAAGGGTGGTCCCAGACTGTCTACCAGGCATTGACAGTGTCAACCGGTCAGTGAGCTCACGGATGTCCGAATCGCATACTTCTTTAACCGGTAAAGTCTGTTTTTTCTCCGGTCTCGGCAAACGTCGGTGCTCCTCGCACGTTTTCCTCTCAGGGTCCATTATAGTCGAAGAGACTGGCTCGTCGCGGATCGATTTATCGTCGTTAACCTTGGACACTCGCGGCGTCGCGTTTTCGTCGAGGACTCGAAGCACCGTCGCTACCACCAAGAATTTCGAGATTATTGACAGTGTCTCGTCCCGTTCCGTTGAAAACTGGCTGAGCAAATTCGGATAGCGCCTGCGTCGTTTTCGCTTCGCTATTTCTCTCTCTCTCTCTCTCCCCCTTTCACTCTCGCTTGTCTCTCTCGATTGACGCAGACCGCCGGGGGCGATCGAAGCAGCTCCGTGACTGCCAGGCTCCCATAAAACCAAATTTGAAAATTTTATGTTGCTTGCGGATCTTTGTGCAAAATGAATTATTCATGTACCATAGACATTTATTATTTGAGTTATCGCGTTCCCATTTTGAAAGAATCAGGGACGAGATTAATTGTATACAATCTGAAGCGGAATAAAGAAATGGATTGGTCGAATACAAACTTGTACAACCATTGCAAGAATTGAAATGTATATTGAAATGTATATAATATGTTTCATTAAATTATGCTTACATTAATTAAGAAAAACAATTATCGCGGGCGGTAAGGACCGGTGAACAATGGGGTTGGTTCGAGGGACTGTCTGGCTCTTCTAATAACATATTATTTTTTACCTGGGGGTAGTTCTAGGAAATTGACTTTTGGCCACCTACATCGGTGAAATACTAGTCTGTGCGCAGTTGGGAAATTGTGTCAGTCGCGACAAACCAGGGGATGATAAATGAGAGTGCAATAACTGAACTTCGGTATTCTGGATGCTGCAGAGGAGTAACGCGATGACAGTGGGTTGAAAAATAGTGTTAGTCATGAAGAGATAGGTGACGATAGTTGAGCTTTGGTTGTGTTGAGGTCACGAATGAGTAACATAGTGAAAGTTGGAGAGCACTGTTAGTCATGAGGAACTAGAGGATGATGGAGGGTGCGGCAGTTGAATTTCCATAGTTATCATTAGACTGCGGATCTTTGTGCATTTATAGCAATATTGGATAGATGTCAATATATGATTTCTCGTCTATTCCTTGCAATCGATGCAGACAATTTTTATTTTGCATGAAGATCCGCAGTCTACTCATCATCATTTTATCATATTGTTATCATTTAATCCTCATTTCCTCCTTATTATTAACAGTTTATTATATAATCTAGTAGATTAGATCGTGAATTTTATGCATTTGGTAAATTATGCATTTTGTAAGAATTCTCTTGTATTCTCTCCAACTTGTTGCAATGATTATGCAGAGCCTTTTTACTTTGCGTCAAAAAGTCAAAACAATAGGTTATTCACAAGGAGTTAAGAGATGAGGAGAAAGATGAGTAAGACAATGAAAATTGTTTGGGAAACGGTCTCGCTTCTGAAGGGAAGTTTTCACACTGCTTCAGCAGACTTGGCAGCACGTTATCCCTTAATTCATGGTGGGTAGATGAGCCAAGGGAAGCTGAAGGCAGCCGAGAGTTGGGTGGGCAGATCAATCGGAGCATCTTAGGGAAGAAAAGAGATTTCTTCATTGAGAAATCGACGGGGTTTATTTTCAGACCGGACGACTGTTCATCGTTATCGATTAATGTACACACCGCTGCCGAGGCAAACAAGTGTCATCGTGACGTCAATCGCGAGTGACAACAGGCAGTTTCGTGCGTACTTTTATCAACGCGATTGAATGTAGTATAGCGTGTACACACGTACAAGCGTACGTGCATGACCGTAGTAACACCTTGCAAAAGCCTTACAGTGGTAAATTACGTCACTCGACGCGATGCATTTTAACGGTCCGCAGGACTATGCTATTATCTAGTTAATGCATTGTTACCCGATCGAGGTGAACCACGTCCGGTTCGATGACTCCGCTCCCGGATCGATCGTAAGTAGACGCTCATCGATCCTCATCGATCCTGTTTCGCCTACCTATTCTTTCTATCACCCATGGCAAAAAGTGTTCGATAAAAATCGCGAGTTTCACTGTTAATTAAAATTACACGCGTAAACGGAACCGTAAAATAGCATTCTGTGTACGGAGTGATCCACGAATTAATTGTGATGATGGTTTACACGTTTTTACACTACTGGGTAAAAAATGTATCGGATGTATATTGTTTTGTAAAAATTACAACACTAAATTTATTCAGATGTTTCAAAATTTTTATAATACGTGCTCGAAGAAAGAAATTTACCGAATTCTTTCGATAATTACACAACAAAGAGTCTACCGTTAGCGTTAGTATAACGAGACAGTGTTCGTTTTCAGAAAATATTTTTCATACAGATTTTTACGCACGACTTTTTAAATATACATTTTCAACGTTCGAATTATATTTCCTTCGTAAATTGTGAATTTTTTCGCGCGACCCGATCGCGAATAAAAACATTTCGTACAATTATGCGAACAGTTTGGGTGGCAGTCGTTTGTCGCGTTCGATCGATTACTTTTTTTGCGATTGAATACGTTTTTCCGATCGTGTAGACTAAGGTTCGAGGCGCGCGCTGTCTCAATAACGAAATGGTAATTAAGCGCTCGCGATCGAGAGCCGGTCAATCGATGTGCAGCGGTGTCGAAGTTCATCGCGATCGATAATTTCACTTCGTTGTTACGTATTAGCAGTGGATGTATCCGTATGTCGATATTGATGCTTTGATCGGGCGAATCACTGTTTACGCGGTCACGCGAGTTTTGATTACGGCAATCGGAGCAGAGAATTTTAGAAATCGACTGGCTCTGCGCTTTCGTGAATGAGAATCGGTGATTGGGGTCGCTGATCACTTGACTCGAGATGCTCGGTTTCTCGTTAACGAAGAACTATTGTTTTTTCTTTTCGATAAGAAGAATATCGCTTTGGAATTGTTTCATTAAACTTTGTGACATTGGTGGTTCGGAAATTTTTACTTCGATTTATAGTTCAAGTATTGGTTTCAAAAAAACCGAAGTTTGTTTCATCTCTTTTTTTTTGTTCACGACGAAGCAGATAGACAACTCCTCCTTCCAGGATGCAAGATGTAATTAGCGCTCTTTTCTTTGCATTCTGTGACTCGGAAAAACATTGTAGGGACCCGCTTTTTGCATAAACTCACAGCAACTGTTTTATATCCCGAGTTTAAGCCACTCGCGTTCTTGTCTTAAGAAGTTTGTTTCACCTAATGAACAATTTTGTCTGGTTCTGTTTTATAATGAGCTTGGAAAAGAAAATTGAAACCGCGTACTGAAAGGTTGACGAAACATTTCGTTGGATGTATAAGTTTGTCGGATGTCTCACAATGAGCATAGAAAATTGTTATCTTGCGTAACGATCTGAAGGGTTGATAAATTTGTCACTGTTTTAATTCCAACTTTAAATACACGTGTATTTAATACCAAATAGAGCACAAAATGTCTAGCGGTGGGCGGTTCCGCGAGGTGACGTATTACACGGAGATCTAACAATAGCCGGATCCTTCAATAAAAAGAGTTGGACTCGGACGATAGAGGACACGCGATGCGGAAAAGGGTTGTAACACATCCCATGCACCATAAAAGGCACCCCTTGATCCAGAAGAGCGGTCCGACCACCCGCTAGAATATTTATTGTCCGTCCCACTGGCGTGCAACCCCCGCAGTGACGCAAACCTCCTCGGAACGGTCGACCGGCTCGTAATTGGATTAGCGATTAAATTGAAACGCGCCCGCTCCCGTGGTACTGATTGCCATTATCGTGTCATTGTGTCCGTGACGATATCGGGCTCGGTCAACAGCGTGGAAACGACCAATCTAAACGTTTTTGACGAGATGGAAGCGATAAAAAGAGTCGTCGTCTCCCACGTCGATCGGGAACGGCGCCGCTTTGCGAACAATTCCGAAATCATTCTCGCAACAGCGATATATCGTCGATTATCTCTGGCAATAAATTCGCGTGGGACAATCGGTGCGTTTCCCGAGGAAAACATTTGATAACGCGATTACATGGCGCACGCAGTGTCGCCAGGGAGAGGGGGCATGAATCGAGGAGAAAAGATTACGAAGCGTCGTAGAGAGGGAAGGTAGTATACATAATATAATTTTATTTAATCCTTTGCACTCGGAGTTATTTTAACTAGAAAATTAAACATTTCTTCTGATCTAGAATACTTCCATTCTCTATGATTTTTGAAATTTTATCGATACGAAAGTGGTATAATACCTAAATGTTTAGTAATAGATTATATATCGATCTATTGAATAATGCAAACAATATATATATTTTGAATAACGTTACAGCAATTTTTAGTGGTGCCTCAGAGGGGAGAATCGAGTGTAAAGGGTTAATTTCGGCCCCGCGGCCAAGAACTTGGACTTGGCTTTACATAAATCACTCATCCTTCCATCCATCTGTCCATATCGAAAGGACATGTAGTAATCGCTCTCGATTTCGTGTAACAGTTTCGGTTTAGTGGAGTTTATTTTCTAATTAATTTGTAAGTTAATAGTTCGTCTTCTTTTTTCTTGTGGCGAGATGTTTGAACAGTTGGACAAATAGTCGACGTTTGCTGAATTTTGGAAAAGACTAGCAGAGTCTTACCGAACGTGGAATTATCAAGATTGGCAATGTAATCGAGCATATAGACGCGGCTTTTTTGCGTTATCAGTCAGCTGGAAGGCCAGCCGATATTTCTCGGTCAACGGAACATAGAAGGTTAATAGATTGTCTACGTCCCGGAATTTTGCGCGGGAATTTGTAAACTTCTGCTTTCATTTATCTCTCTGTGACAGGTCTTCAGCCCGAGTATTTTTGGTAGCCTCATAAGGGCGGCGGTGGTTCCCAGAATACTTTGCACACAAACTGGATAGTCGATGACGTCGATGTTTCGCCGAAAATACGCAATTCCTATTTTCCTTCTTTATTTCTGTCGTTCAATTAGTTTTTAATTTTCGAGGAATAATTCTTTCTTCGATTTAGGGGTTGCATTTTGCAGATACAGTATTAGCGATAGTCTTTTGCAAGTATCTCGAAAACTAAAAGCGACCCCCCTATATTGGAAAAGGAAAATGTTGTTCAAAATGTCGAAATCTATAACATATTAAAATTTCATCAAAAACGGGGTAGGCAGTTTCTTCGATTATGATAAAATTTAACGATTTCCAATTCCGGATAGGCTGTTTGGCTCCTTATTTGTAGAATACGTGCCAGTTAATGTCGCAGAACGACGAAAAAATTGTTGGAAAATTGCGCGAGGTAATCGGGAAACACCTCGATGGTTTCCGGGGAAAAATTCTGGAAGGCTTGCGCGCGTTTCCAATTTTTTGTTTCTCGGTTTCTTGGTTCAATCAACTGGCGGCGTATCGCCGCCACGGGTCGCATGCTAATCTTCCTAATGAACACATTTATCTATTCGGTCGCATACACGTGCACGTGTCTTCGCGCGGCCAGTGGCGTCGGAATGTTTTCCTCTTCCACGCAGATCTGTTTTCGCCTCGGGAATTAGAAATAGAAATGCCGACCTCGAACGACAGGACTCGGTTACGCCTCTCCTCTCGCTTTTTTATTCTCAGCTGATCCACAATCGAACGCTATTCCCAGCGTTGTCGTTGCTGAAATAAAGCACGGTTCTGCTTCTTTTGGGAAACTAGGCGAACCGGTGCTATACAGGGATTTGTCAGTTTCCATGGAACTGCCTTCTCTAGCTCAGACTTGAAAAGGCACTCATTGTTCAACCAGTAGAATTACGTAAATCGTATATTTGGTCCTTCCAGAAATCACGTTGCTTGTCACGTTAACTTGAAGCGTAAACTTATGAAACGTCTGCATTAATTAGAATCTTCTGCATAAAATCCGATGTTAATCCGCTGTTGCAAGAAACGACTAGAAAAATTGAAGAATATTATAATATTGTTTTTAATGCAATCATTAAGGGATGAAATCAATTTTTATTTTGCTCCCGCTTCGCACGATCAACGTAGAACATTTTTATTCCGCATAAAGATCCGCAGTCTATTAATTATGAACTATCTGAACACGTAAGATAAGATGACTCGATACTCTGACCTCTTTTATAGCGACTCAGCATTTATTTCGTACTGCAGAAGGAATCTGTCGAAGGTTAAAAATCAGCGCTAATTAAAATATCGCTCCCATTTGGCAGACGTCTCGAGAGCACAGACAATTACGAGCAATTGATCATTTTTCCAATTGGATGCATGTGATCATCGTAAGTTCTCTCGCTCGAATAATGTAACCCGGTACATATCTTCTCGTCGCGCGCGATGCTTGCCACCGTCGATCGGTTTGAACGGAAAATCTAGAGCAAATACGTTTACGTTTGGAATTACGCGGCATCAGCAGATAAGCGGCATCGGGCGATGTTGTGTCTGTCGCGGATGGGATCGGTCGATAATTCTTTTAATAATATTTTGTTCGCGGTGGAACGTCGCGGAGAGGGTGCGCGGGGAGAGAATAAGAGGAAGAGAGACAGCTTCTGGCATTCGACAAAGGTTAATCGAATTATTTCCACCGGTTGCCAAGCCTCCCATAATGTTTTATTCATCGGTGATAAAACGGGTCATGGGTCGAGCCGGTTTAATTCTTCGACAACAATAAACTACGATCACTTCGGCAAGCGATGCTCCTCGCTCGCTGCTGCGCCATTTGTCGCCCACCTCGAAACGGTGAGTCGATACTCTTCGCTCGACCCTCCCTAATCGACCCTGACCTCGCGCAACGACGATCATAACGTCTACGAAATCTTTCCATTAATCTTAGAAACATCGTCAACTATCTCGCTCGACACAGTCATCAAATATTTGGAATACCTCCGATTAGATTGCAGCCTCGAATTCGTACAGCAAACTCGGACTTTGATAACAACAAATAATGCTTCACTTTTATTTTAACCACGAGACATTCCGCAGTCTGCGCAATCAATTTGTCTCTTCCAATTTTTACTGAAAATACATTACCCGATGCAACCATCAAAGTATTCAGTCGCCCAGACTAAATTCTCTTTTTCTAATTTTCACAAAATCCGCGAATAACAGTGGAATAATCTTTTTATCAACGATTCATTGGACATGAAATGTATTCATACGTTTTTATACCGCCGTGAAGTAGGTCGCTGGAAGCCATAAGAGCGCGCCATTTTTATCTCGGATTATTCCCATGAGTTTTAGTGACGCTATAAAATGCGCCCCCGGTGCAATTATTTAGAGTACCGGAGATATAAAAACCAAATGTGTGTCGTTATACTCTGGAAAATATTCGCACGAATAACGTAATCCCGTAAAAATACTTTTTCAAGCATGGGAACCAAGTGTGCACCATTTTGTTCCCTAAACTGTGTAGAGCCACTGCAGAATATCTGTTTTTCTTTGAAGATTGAAACTGAATGATCGTTTTGCAGTCGAATCTCCACCGATGTTTACCATTTTGTTAACATTCGCTGTGCCATGTGCGGCTGGTAATAGACCATTTTTTCTCTGGGATCATTATCTCACAGTCTTTTTATATACAGAGCAAACGGTACATAGCTTTTTTCCGAACTTCACGAGCGTGTCTCGAAGGTCAAAATCCGAAGTTTATCATTTTCATAAGATCATCGGGGAAGTGTGCTGGACATGTGGGAATTATGACGGAGTCAGTTTCTCCAGACGCAGTTTTAACTACTGTATGGGGAATTTCTCTTGCTACGCAAAAACGCACAATTTTGTTCGATTTTTTCGAACCGGAATCCAAAGTTTACTGTGTTCATTGCGCTCCGGGTATTTCCGTGATCAACGTCTGCTTCATCTGTATTCCCTGCCACTGTACTGCCGACTGTCATAATGTTAATCAAGACGGACGAGGTGTGAGCGACTCTAGAATACACGCGTACCATTGTGGAAGTGGTAAACTTCAGGTCTTGACCTGGAAGACATTAATGCATTGGCGTGGATGCATGCTGTCGATGTGCTTGCAACGCAGATTACATTCCGTACTTGTAATTACTAACTACAATTGCGTTTCCCTTTTCCTTAAAAAATTAATACAACGCAAACGTCTGCATAAAATTAAGCGAGAACTCGCCTCTCTAGTTATATACATTTTATATTATTAGCATTTTAAACAGCATGCACCAAAATCTCAAGAAATTTTTCAATTTTTTCATTGATCCTGACACTGCTATTTTCATGTTTCGTACTTCTAAGTAAATTAAGTAAAGACTTGCTTTTTTATCAATCACAAGCAAAAATTTGCTTCTCTACTTATATATTTTTTAATTATTAGCTCTTTAAATACCAGTTTACAACGAAGTCTCAAGAAATTTTTCTATCTGTTCTTTGATCCTGCAACTAGAATCAAGATTTATTAGTCACTTCGTATTTTCTTTATTTAATATTTAATAGAAATGTGTATGAGCTGGCTGGTTTTTGAATTTGCAAATTTATTTGATTCTGTTATTTATACTCGTATGTGCATAGAGTGTCCTTTTCCTTCTGGATAATCGAAGGAGTCGATCTTTCGCCGAAAGTGATACTCGTATCTGTCGGCTGGAATTTAAATAGTTCCCAGTATCAGCGAATTAATTCGTCCACTTCATGTTTACCATTAATTATTCAGCGCACGCAAACGTGTCGGTTATCCGAACGATAACGTCATTCAATGACGCACAATGTGGAAGAACCGGCGTCGGTTTCGAGTTTACCGTACGCAGGTGTAGCACGTGGCACGCATAAACCAGTCGCGGCTCCTGCGAAGAATCTTTGACTTCTCGTTTTATCGTTAGCACTTTTGAAACTCTATTATCTTTCGACCAGTTGTCTTCTCATAAAATATTCTTCCGTCGTTGTTGTGAGTAACGGTCCAGTCGCATACACTAAACGTCAACATTACTCAACCTCGATCGACGGGAACAGGAAAATTAATGACGTCGAATGCATCATTTCCAATACGTCGAATAAATCGGAAGGTCTTAACAGTAAGTGACGTACGGAGAACATTTGGTTAGATTGACTTTTGATGAGTGACGTCAGGCTATTGTGTCAAGGTTTATTCACATGCGTTTTCTACGATCGATGACGCTAATCTTTCATGGTCCCTGGAATTTTAAATTTTTCATGGTAGTGAACCATGAGCAATTTTATTTAAATTGTTCTGAGGAACAATATCATCCTCTTAGATTGTTATTTTTTAATAAATAAAGGATAGCAAAGTTATTTATCAGAAATAGCGGTTTTGAACGAGCATTAAAATACACGTGAACCTTGTAATAAGAAAATAAGATTATCGGGATTCCCCAAAAATCTCTACGTTTCTTTCAAAATTATTTTCATCGAAAGATTGTTGTCCATCGTGAATTCCTTTCAAGGCTGGCATATATCACATTCTCAAAATTTTCAATTTTAGTCAATTAGTAAACCAATTGTCCAATCCAAAAAATGCAAGTTTCGACGAGTATCCGAATATTGTTGCGAGTGACTGTACATTCCAAATGCAGCAAATATCGCAATAAAACTGTCTATAGAGAGTCCCGCTTTCTAGCTACACGCACAAATCTGTTTTCGCGGATAGGAAGCTGCATAAACATCGGTTATCAGCGTGTTGGCTCGATCAAAACAAAATTCCTGACCAATGAAACGACGTGGAATCGTTAGTTTCCAGGAACGGCGATAATCTCGCTAAGTACGCGCGATCGTATGCATCATAGATCCGTCCCGTGAATGATCTATTACTCACGAGGAGCGGGATTACGGAAATCCGCGGGCGAAACGGGTGAGTCGCGTGCTCGATCGATAATAAATACGGATCCGAAACCTGGCGTGTTGGTTCGGCTTCGTAAATGGCGCAGTTCATTCGCCCACTGTGTGTACGCGGGTTGAAAAGTCAATTGTGCGTCGTCGACGATGCCGCCGCCCATGGCTAAGAATAGCACGTGGCGATCGTTGCTTCTTGTCACCTTCGTCGACGTCGTTCGCGGCTCGTGCTCCCGTTCACGTTGTAAACAAATGTCTTCGCTGGCAGATAGTCGCCCATCCTTCTTCCTCCACAGTACTATATGTATAGTTTCGCTTACCTGGCCAACATCTCGTCTTCACCTCTTGCACATCGCTTTCAACGCGGTCTTCAAGATTTGATCACTAGACTGCGAATTTGTACGCGTTTATGAAGAAATTGGCTAGTGAAATATGAAACAATTATATTCAATGTAAAACCACTATAAACTTTTGGACAACGGATGATTTTTATAACTATATAATCGGCAATGCTTAGGACCGTTCACAGCACTGATTAATAATTTTTATAAATTTACTTTTGACGATATCTCGTGTAGACACTTCAGTCTTTCCGATACTCTCGATGAACCAGCTATTCGGTTAGTTTAATTGCCACAAATTGAATACGTAAATGACAATTTGGATGTTCCCAATTTTGATGTTGAATTTTTATTTAACCACTGCTTTCTGCAATCGATGCAGAATATTTTGGTTTTGAATAAAGTTTTGCAGATCACTGTGCATCTCCATCAAATTGACATGGTCATAGTTTATCAGTACTCTATGCATTTGCGACAGAAATTAACGTATGAAATACGAGACGGCAGATAGATTGAAACTTAGCTCTGATTAAAAATTTTCGAAGTGAAAACTTCTTTACGCGCACCGCGTACACAATTGCTGGCCGGTGAACGAGTCTGATCCGTCACGTTCCTATGTGAAACACTATACTCGGCTCCCACGAGTTTAGCCGAGCGTGCGAGAAATAGACAGGTGTGCAATCGCTATGGAAGTTTTCACTTCGATTGTGCGGTCTTATGCGTGCAGTATTGTTTACCACGGATTTAAAAAACCCGTTAGTATGAGACTTCGATGTGCACTTTTTCTCATATTTCAGTAAAACGAATTTTTAACTAATGGAGGGATTAAAATCGTTTCATTTGCAATTATAAAGGGGAATTCTCTTGCGTAGTCAACCGGGTACCCATTTACTGTATCTCTTCAACAATTTCTTAATGTTCCTCTAAAAAATATTACAAAATTTCTTTGAATGTCCATTCATCACTCGCTAATCTATTATTGTATAGTCTTCTAATAAGAATTTATGCAAACATGTCAAACACAGAAAAATTTTAAATAATCTATACATTTTGGTTGACTACATAGGAGTTAACCTGGCATTACAACAAAAATTGTGTGAAAACTAAGTAAACACAAATTTATCAAAACTGTCGATGCATTAATTTTGACTTCCCAGAATTATTAACAGAGGAAACGCTGTTAGCGTACTTTGTGTACGGACAGTCGTGGAAAACAAACAGATATGATCCTTCGTCCCCCCTGTATTAGCGACACGTGCCCCACCTGTCCAAACTGCCGATTCTACTGCGAGCACGTTCCGCTGTTAAATTTATCATCGACTGTTCAGCAGCGGATTACATTCGCGGCATATTGTTGCTATTTATACGCGTGTCTATTCATTGTTCGCCGTACCGGCTACGACAGGATTCTATTATCGGCGTCGGTTGACTCACAAAAGGTACCGCAATTTTCTCGTCTCCCGCGCGGCAAGGAGATTCATCCTTTCCCTGATCAGCCACAGTCGAGTCGCGTTTAGTATCATCGCGGTTAGCGTGATCTCCGCATTCTTGTCATTCACACGTGAAATTTTGATCACGAATATATAGAAAATATACTGTGGATTTTCAAGCATTTATGACGTTTATACATTTCCAAAACACTAGAAACTGTTTCCATCAATTCTGCTGTGTTAACACGACGTATAATAAAATGTTGAAGGCCAAAATATGGAAAACACGTGAATCTTGGGGTGTATGGGTGCGTTGTTAATGTTCGTCTCGGTGAAACGATGGAGTCTGTGTTCTCTCGATGGCATCGCGGTCTAATTACGGTAATATCGGGACGATACCATGTTTAGGCACAGACGAGCATCTGTTTTGATACTGCACGCTTGCGACGTATCCAGACTGCGTTTCTCGTGCCTTCTGGCGAGAGAACAGTATCTCTTGGCCGACTATTGGAAGTTTATGCGCCACGAGTTGTAACGCGAGGCATAATGCCATCATCGAGACCAGATAATCTAAATCACATCCGCTGAAGCTGAATCGAGATCTAAGAGATGTAACAGACACTTCTAGGACGAGGAAACTGACTCCGAAAATTATTCCTTCCTGGAAATATGAAGGCCAAGTGCAAGTACTTTAATTGCAGACGAATCTGTAATGATTAGACCCCGGATTTGCATGCACTCCTAAAAAAAACCGCGGACGACATTTTTGCAAAGGGAAATGTTGCTTCGAATGATCTCAGGAACCTCCCATTTCCAGATGTTGAAGGAATTTGGGACACCCTGTATATTGTTTTCAACACATTAAAGCGTCTTTAATTGATGCACAAACTTTTCATTTTGCATGAACATCCGGAGTCTAGTAATGATACATTGTTCTGAAGAAATTTCTTTCAAAATCAATCTAAAAACAATAGAGAATAAGAAGTTGTCTCTAACCTAACATTCTTCGTGTTTCTGTTTCAGGAGAAGAAGGAAGTGAAAGATGCTGAAAATCGCATCAATCGTGAGCCTGATGGTGCTGATGTTCATCACGCGGGTCTCCGCTGCGAATCAGTGCCTGACGATGCGCGATGGTAGGTCCTACCAGCTTAGATATCGGTTTAATCTCTGATAAGACTGACCTGGTTGATCGATTCAATAGAAGATCTTGTTATCTCGACTAAAATATTATTTCGCTTTGCCAGAGATCATGCACAAGAGGACAGCGCATCTGAACAAGCAGGTGGTGCACATCAACTTCGAAGTCTCGCGGAGAGTGACCCACAGGTTGTCGTCGCAGATCCTGAGGATCTTCTTGACAGAGGTGCTGGGATACAGGAACGTGCACGTTGTTGAGAACGATGATAAATTCAGCTGGGACGATACAATCCGCACACTGGCCAATGCAACTTACGCGATTATGCACGACAGGCCTCGTGCAGAAGACATGTAATGCACATACGTTTTGTTGTTTTACTGTTAGTGTCGAACATTATTATCATGTTATGCTGCTGCTCAGTCTCTTGTAAATCGCGCCTGTAAACAGCACGCAACATTCACTTGCGCAGATGTTTAGGAATAGCGACAATGTTGCGGAGTTATCTGACTTTTGCGATTGCTTCATATAAATAGGTGGCTAGAAGATAACGATATCGATAGAAAGCAAACGTCGCCGATGTTTGCAAAAAGTAGAAACGGTTAGCAATAAACGGACTAACGTTGAAACACGATTTTCTCGTGCGTTCTCGGGACGATTTCAGTACTCTAAACGATCGTTTCCTTTTCGATTTTATTATGGTTATACAATCGCGGAACCGCAACAGTTTAATAAAAAAAACCTCGAACTCTATTGTGGTCACTTAACGGATCGCAAGATTCTTTCATGACGATTAGATTTATGTAACTGAATCATCTCGCGATCGACTTGTGCGCGGAACGGATCATTTAAAAGTTTCTTATTTTATTCAAATTTGAAATTTACTATCTCTACTTCAGCTTTCAAACTATATTTTATTACAATTCTTTTACTGGAATCGAGCACTATCAATTGTCCATTATCATCCATTATCAATACCATGACATAAGGTGACAGCTTGACCACTGAATTGTAGTTTCCAACTAGATTCTCATTTTCTCTGTATTTAATATAAATCCTCTGCATATTCGTAAAAAATCATGGAAATGTTCCAGCAATTTTAAACTAGTTGTTTCTCATTGAGCAGAGCAATACAGCCCCTGGTGAACCTGGAAACATGGATTCCATCGTACGAAGATCCAAAATCAATGCTGTCCACTTACACCGACGTGAAGGACTTAGGATGGATAGCTCCTCCAGGACATTTCGCCTGGCTGGTTCCAGAGCCACTTTCCAGGCCAGGAGAGATCTGGACGACGTTCACCAAACCCGAAACTGCAGCTCGTTTCGACGTCGACGAAGGAACGTTGTCCCTGATCAGGCACAACGCGGTGAATTCGAACACCGGGGGGTATTACTGTAACGAAACCTACTGTCAGCAAGGAATGTACATTCCTGAACGGTGTCAGGGTCGCCAGTCCTGCGCTCTCTTGATTACCAGTCATCCCGACGTCACCAGCTTCGTCAAGAATGACATCGACGAGATGAATCTTTACGTGAGGGTCATTTGGGTCGGACCTAACCTGCAGCATCTGACCGAGACTTTGACCAGTGACTATGTGCAGCGGGAGCAGAAATCGATGACACCCTCCGGCAGCAGGTATGGCGAAACACGCTTCAACCCCTTCAGTTCCATTTAACAAACAACTGTCTGAACGGAGCTGCTTATGGTTGTCTGTGCAATCGTTAAAAGTGTGTTACACCACTAGTTTCTCATTTTATCGAGTCTCTTCTTATAGAAGATAGGATTGGAATAATTAATTTATTTTGGATCAGAAGCATGACATGAATTTGGTGTCCCGCATATTTTTAGAGAGTGACACTTCGAAGAGAATCATCGAAGCGTAGTTTTTCCACGCGATCGTCCTTGATCGGTCACAGCGAATTCGATTTCGATTTTCCTCGATCCACGACTGCGGCACGTGACTCTAGCGCGCCACTGATTCTTATGTAGAAATGCGATGTATCAGTAAACCGGTTGCATAACGCTTACAAAACCGATAAGGGACATGAATATCGGGAAACGCGGCAGGCAAGGCATTCACGGATGAATCTATGAATTTCTGCGTGGTCTACTTGACACGAGGATGAAAGGTTGCGTTCGATAATCCCGTAGATAACTGTTCAAAGTCAAATTCCGGGAGGCGTTCTCATTCGGAACGCAACCTGGCGCAGCCTTACATCACGCTACCCACATCGCAATCGGATTTTCCTAACCAATGATTCAGAAATGGTTTACAGTCGGAGTCGCTCGCATTCTCCAAACATTCTTTTACAGCGTTTTTTATTATCGTTCGTCTTCCGAAAATACCGCGCGTCTGGCCGTCGTTTATTTCGGGTCTCGTTCTCAACCGCGATGTTTTCCAGGTCTCTGGTGCTTTTGCACTGGACTCCAAGCAGTCTCGTTCCAAATGCGACGAATTTCGGAACAATTGCATTCCCGCGATGTGGCACGCAGCTGCCGTCGGGCATCAGCTGTCGCTACGCACCGAACCACCTGACGAAACTGGTCTGGACGTGGCTGGAAACCGTTGCAAAATCGGCCTACGAGGTGATCAATGCTGCCCAATTCTCCGCGGAGATGTACGAGGACTTGATCGAACGGTACAACAGACAGTCCGCGATCTTGAGCGAAGAGGATATTGCCTGCGGATGGCTCAAGGACAACGTAGACCGTGTCACCAAGGATTGGCTACCATCCAAAGAACAGAACTTCATCTACGTTGGCGGGATCTTCCCGATGAAAGGGACCTTCTACTCTGGCAGCTCGATCTACGTCGCCGCTACCATGGCCAAAAAAGCCATCAACGATAACACCACCGTCCTCCCTAATCACGTGATGTCTGTGATAGCTAACGATGGACAATGCAAGTCGGACATGGTGCTCAAGTCCTTTATAGACTTCATGATCAACAAAAATTATCAGCGCATGGTCGGAGTACTTGGTCCAGCTTGTTCAGAGACTGTAGAGCCCCTGATAGGGGTCTCGAAACATTACAAGACTGTCGTGATCAGTTACAGCGCCGAGGGGTCTACGTTTAATGATAGATCAAGGTACCCATACTTCTTCAGGACGATTGGTGAGAATAAACAGTATAAGCATGTTTATCTGGAGCTGTTCAAGCAACTCGGCTGGAAACGGGTGGCTGCCTTGACCGAAGATGGACAAAAGTACACGGAGTACATCTCGTATATGGAGGACATACTCAGAACCAATGGGATCACGTTCGTTTCCAACTTCAAGTTCCCGAGGGAACGGGAGGCGGGAGGAATGACGAAGGTAGGCAGGTTTTCTAAAATGATTATTCAGAAAAGTAATGTCTCTGCTTAAGTAAAAGTAGTCCTTGGGCACGATGACAAGACATCATTGATGACGAATGATTCGGTTTGCAGTATCTGCAAGATCTGAAGGACAAGAGGGCGAAGATAATCATCGCTGACGTGAACGATCAGGTAGCCAGACAGGTGATGTGCGAGGCATCCAGGCTCGAGATGACAGCTGCGGAGGTATTGCATCAGTTTTTGTATTTCTCTAGGAACGTTTAGACTTTTCTACGCAACAAATGTTTGAACGAATTGTTTCTGATCCAAGGGTTACGTATGGTTCCTGCCCTTATGGCTACGCCCCCAATGGTACGACACGGATCGCTACAACGACTCAGGCGAGAATGTCTCGTGTACCACCTTACAGATGAGCAAAGCGATCAACGGCTATCTTGGAATCTCTCACGCGTATTTCGGTCAGGATGACGCTATCATGCAAGAGAATATCACAGTTCGTGAATGGCGTAATCATTATGAGGCAAAATGTAGAGCACAAGGTCTTCCACCCTCGAATTACGCTGGCTACGCTTACGATGCGATGTGGACTTATGCTTACGCGGTGGATAAGCTACTCAAAGAGAAAGAGGCTTACATCTTCGAACTCCACAGTCAGGAAACTATCAATCGGTTGACTGAAATCATTAGCAAGATGGACTTCAATGGAGTGAGTGGGATTTTTCTGTATTTCTAAAAATGATCTTTAATGTATTCTACAGGGTGTTTCAAAATTCCTTCAACATCCGACAATGGGAGGTTCCTGAAATCATTCGAAGTCACATTTTCCTTTGCAAAAAACACGGACCAATCAGAGCTGGAATCAATCCGCTGTAGCCGCGCTGTGATTCGTCCTTGGTTTTGGGTTAATAACTCCTAAACAAAGTCGCGTACGCTATTTTTGCACAGGAAAACGTCGCTTCAAATGATCTCAGAAATCTCCAATTTCCGGATGTCGAAGGAATTTTGAGACACCTTGTATATTTTAATCACCTGCTGTAGGTGTCTGGTAGGATCGATTTCCGTGGCAGTCCATCGAGGTACTCGGTGATCAACGTCGTCCAATACATCAACAACGAGACTCGACTGGTGGGTAACTTCTATCCGAACGTCACTAAGGACAAGCTGGAGATAGTGGGTGGTAGATTGGACCTAAATGAATCTGCTATAGTCTGGTTGTCTAATGGAAGACCAGTCGACGGATCAGAACCAGCCCAAGGGTGTGTCATAGCAGGCTTCGCGGATTTCTTGAACGTTTCCTGCGAGGTAGCTTTCGCGATCATGAACATATTAGGCATCGGTGTGCTGGCCATGATAGTCATCATCGGCTTCTTCATCATCAAAAGAAAGTAAGATCCTTTGACAAAGTTTGATCAATGTTCTTTAAATGAAGATAGACTCGAATCACGATCGAGAAATTGTAATTGTGCCCAGGTACGAGGAGAAGGTGAAGTACCACGAGATGTACATGAAATCTCTTGGCCTGGACCTTATCCAAGGGGATGGTCCAGACTTGGACAAGTGGGAGATCCCTCGAGACAGAGTGTTGATCAACAGAAAGTTAGGGGAGGGTGCTTTCGGCACGGTTTACGGTGGCGAAGCTTTCTTTCACGAAAAGGGTTGGTTGGCTGTGGCGGTGAAGACTTTGAAGGTTGGTAGTTCCACCGACGAAAAGCTGGACTTCCTCAGCGAGGTGGAGGTGATGAAGAGGTTCGAGCACAAGAACATCATCAAGCTCCTCGGCGTCTGCATAAAAGGTGAACCCGTGCTGACCGTGATGGAGTTCATGCTTTATGGAGACTTGAAGACTTACCTGCTCGCTCGGAGACACCTCGTGAACGATCAAAGTTACGAGGACTCCGATGAGATCTCGAGTAAAAAGCTGACTGCTATGGCGCTCGACGTGGCTAGGGCACTTAGCTACCTGGCGCAGTTGAAGTACGTCCACAGGTAGGTCCTTCGATGAAACTAGAAGACATTCAACATTGACTTTAAGAATGGAGAGTCTCATCTCATCTTTATTTCCAGGGACGTTGCTTCTCGTAATTGTTTGGTGAACGCCCAACGCATGGTGAAACTCGGGGACTTCGGTATGACGAGGCCCATGTACGAGCATGATTATTACAAGTTTAATCGGAAAGGTACGAGACCAAGTTCATTAGTTTCTTTTGGATGAAACGGCTGCCCAAGATTAATTTGGCGTCCGCGGTCTTACTGGGCTCAAGCCTTACAATCTTGAGTGTCCCTCAAAAAGCGCACGACAATACAAAATAGGTTTTGCTTACTCAGAGGTGACTGACATATTGGATTTCAGGAATGCTGCCAGTAAGATGGATGGCACCGGAGTCGTTAGGGCTCGGAGTCTTCACTCCAGCCTCGGACGTCTGGTCATACGGTGTCCTACTCTACGAGATTATCACATTCGGTAGTTTCCCGTTCCAGGGGATGAGCAACAATGAAGTATTGACTCATGTGAAGGCTGGAAACTCGTTAGTGGTTCCTAAGGGAGTCAAAGTACAGCTGTAAGCATCCGCGACATTCTAGCTCAAGCTCGACGCTTATTGATTAGTAACTTAGCTACCTAGCAGGTTATATATCGAGGCATTTAAAACAGGTCACCTGAATAACTCGGTCGCTATCGGCGATGGGAAAGAATGTGTCAGAGGAAACTTGCTTGGTTTTGAGCGTGACATGATCTCGTGTTAATAGTTTTTTCGTAGGTTCAAAGGTAGACTCCGTTTTTAAAAATGGAATGATATATTTTTCTACACTCTACTTAATAGGGCATTTTAACGCGATGGAAAATATTTTATTTTGAGAAAATCCTGAGATGGGTAGTTTATAACGTGAATTATTTTAGGGAGAGCTTGATATACTCTTGCTGGAGGATTGATCACCACAAGAGGCCAACAGCTCCCGAGATCGTGGACTTCCTGGCGACGAATCCTCGGATTCTATCGCCTTGTTTGGACGTTCCTCTAGCGAGCGTGCAGCTCGAGCTAGCTGGTCAGTTGGACATGCAATTAACGGAGAACAATCGGAAGTTCTCGTTATCCTGGCCACCTCGACAGAACAGTCGTTCGTCGACGTCAGCGTCTAGCCCGATGGAGATTCCAAACCCTCCTCTGCTAGACATAACCTGTCGGGAGGACAAGAATCAGGAATGTCTTTTGGGCGACGTAGTTTGCGACATAGAAAGTTCGAAGCCGCTGTTGGCGAACTCGAACCAATCGGGACCAGCGATCTGCCTTCAGAATTTCAAGCGCAACGAAAATGAAAGTCCCAGGTACGTGAACGTTCAGCCTGGAATGGCAATCGATCAGGCTACAACGAGCCATAGCGCCGTAACCATTCCTAATGGGGAGAGGATCAACAAACTGACGGAGAACAGAAAGTCGGAGGACGTGTCGATTCTTTGACAGCAGCGGCAACGGGTAATTTCGAGACAGAAATCGATGGTGTACCTCCGCAAACGCGCCGAAGGCATATTTGGAAAATATGCCAAACGGCCATACAGGAAAAGCAGCGTTTAGTATACCGGCTGGTTCCCGGCGGTCGACGAAAATCGCTTCCAGAAAGCACGGCGATGCCTCGATACATGAAAGAGATCTGCACGATATTTCTTCAAAATTTATCCCCACTACTGTGGAATTTCTTTAAGAATTATTTGTTCCTTTCACCAACACATTCGTCACATTTTTGTGATCAAGGCTAGCTCAAATACGACAACCATTCGTTCCAGATTGACTTGTTTCGTTCACGATGTAAGTAACATTCCGGTCCCGGAGTTCTCGCATATATCGAGGCATTACTGTACTCCCAGATCGGAGATTTCGCACGTACTGTGAAGAGAAATCAAGGTGCTCGGAGCTTCCGGGAAATATTTATCATGATTCTTAGGTAGTAGTGCAAGGTGTACTGCCGAAAATAGGAAGCCTAACTTTTAAGGAGATTTCCTGTAGTTGAACAACACAATTCCGCTTCGAATCTAGTAATTTATCCGAAGGACTTGGTAAACAAGTTTTGTCCAGATGTAAACTGCGAGAAAATGTTTCTTGTAGTTGCTCTGATTCGTTTAGTCAATTCTACAAATCACGATAAATATTTTCGAACGCTCCGCCAAGCAGTCTTCCTTTCTACAGCGTTCTGGATAAGGAATAAGGTAGCACACCGGGGCAGAAATGTACAGACGAAGAATCAAACGCTACTTCACGAGATTAATATACGTTGTCAATTTATCGAGAAGTCGCGGGATCCAGTGAAGAAAATGTACCCATACTGCAATCACCGGTGCGATTTTCCTTGGCGAAAAAGAAAATGGTGGAACTGATTTCGTACATTTTCGCTCAATCCATTTTTGAGACTGATACATGTAGAGAGCTTAAGGTTTGAATGATGGCCCGGAGGTGATGGAGGGACTATCTGCAAAATATTTTTCCACTTCTATTAACGTCTAAGTAAATTAACGCTGGAACTCTATCGAAAATCATTCTTATCGAGTACTTGAACGAATCAATCAAAGTCGTACGAAATCCTTCATCTATAATTTGATTCACATCATCGTGTTACAGTGAGATGAATTAATCGTGAGACAATATTTCATTAAATGGAACAAATTGCGATCGTTCTAGTGTTAGGCTTCGTACACACCTAAACGTTTTGCCTAACCGTTTGCCGAACCGTTCGCCAAACCGTTCAGGTCTGTACGAGCCCTTAAATGAATTTCGTTCGTGTGAACGTACTCTGCAGCTCGTTTAGAATTAGCATATCCGATTGAAGAGTAATTAAGAAAGTGAAAATAACATTGCGTTACATTTTCCAAGTACAAAAATTTCCATTACCACCGTGCCGCCGTGAAAACGGCCGCTTCAGTTGAATGTTCCGCATTTAAGCATAGAAGAGTGAGATTTCCTTCAATCCCGAATCGAAACGGCGTCGAAATCGATTTTTCGAAGCCCCGGAATCACTTGACCAAGATTGTACAAGCAATTACGAGAGAGATTTCGAAGTTCTACGATTGTAAACCGAGAAATGATAGCAATATTTTACGAAGCATGGGGAATAATCGAGCACCGAAGTTCCCGTAACCATGACATTTATTAGAATTGTATTTTACGCGAGCACTTAGGTGCCCACGGGAGTGACTGAACTTCCTGAAGACAAAGTTGAAGAGGGACCGACTCGTCCCACGCGAGTTCCAAGTATATTTTTTTACCCTTTTACGCTAACTGTTCAGCGACTTGACAGAGTAACTATGTCGCTTTGAAAATTACAATGGCGTGTCAAATTTCTCGATCCAATAGATATTTCACTTTCGAAACTCATACCTGAAACAACTATTTATTATATATTACGTTATTCAAACAATTGTATTGTCAATGAATGAATTGTCTATTTGCTCAGAACAATTTGCACGCCAGCGTAAGACATGATCCTCACTAGAATCATTAGTGCACTGCGGATAATCGTAGCGAATAATAACAAAAAGCAATCAAAAACAAGAAAATGTATCTTCAAATTTCTCGGATCCTCGTACATTAATTTCTTCCATAAACGCATAGAATCCGCAGTCTAATGATGGAAACGCAACGAAAACGGTTGCCAAATCGCAGTGATCGCACCCAGCGACTATTAATTGATCTAAGTCGATCCGTTAATTCGTAAGCATATATTTATATGTAAATAGAAATACAGAGTTCCGTCGCTGCGTGGTTCAATCCGGAAGCAATTTATTTTGATTTATGAAGTCTGAATCGTGGCGAGAGATTGTCTCGTGCAATAACATTCTACGTTCTGTACAAACGAATGAAAGTATAGAATCATGACGTATCGGGTTGGCCAGTTTACTTAATCAGGTCTTCGTCCAGTTGCAGTTTAGCTAAACGTTCGAATCAAATGTCTTTCGTGGTGCTAATCAATGAGAGAGCCATATCAAAGTTCTGTAAAAATTTGTTAATAATTTCAGAGTCTATCAAGGTTGGCCCCAATACGTTCTCGCGTGAACAGGTTGCCTGAAGTTTCCTAAAAATGGCCGTAAGACTAATTCATTTTCTCCTGTTCCTTTTAGCCATACTTTTCTCGTCCGTTACACTTTGACGGTCTCATTAGTTGATTACTATTTTCGTTTATAGTAACATAAATCGACAGGGCATAAACATAGGTAAATCCTCGAGCATTTTTGTTTGTTTTAGTTTTCAAAAGTTTCACTGTGAAAATTTGTTCAATTAGTTCAATTCAGAATGTTTCATTTGGAATCGATGTGTGCTAAAGCTGGAGTACTCGACAATTCTTGTTAATTTATTGATACATGCTCGTACTCGAATGCGTCTTTCCGTTCGTTCACAGTGTATGTTCCTAAGGGGTGAATGGTAAGTCAGGAAGCAGATAGATTAGTTTAGTACCGATATCATGCGACTCTATGCGTTGACGAGACGACTGAAGGAAATGATTATCCGCAAGGACCGACCGAAAGTATTTTTAATTTTCATTTGAATTCCAATCCCGCCGAGTTTCGTTACAGTGCTGGTCAAAAGTATGGGACCATCCGATTTACTCTTTTCTAAATAGTGAAATTCTGAATTAACAATGTTTCGTAGTCTCTCTGTATGAAACGTTCCAATGCCTTTTCACTGAAACAATCAGTACCATATCGAGTTTATTCAGTTATTCAAACATCTAGATCTTTTGGAAAACTATTTCTAAAAAGAGTGATCCTCGTGTGAATTCTAATCTACACTCCTATCAAAATTACAAAATGGTAATTAAAGAATAGAATTATCCAGCTTGATTTGATTGTTTTATTTTGATTAGCTGTTATACGGTAATATTTGAATTAAATTATACATATACTATTTGAGTAAATGTTGGAAGGAGATGGAAAAATTGTGGGATGATTGTGGACACGATTAAATTAAAAAAATTAGAAAATATCAATTAGTAAGTATTATTTTTAAATCGTCTGCATCCAAAATTGAATAAGTGTTCGGTGACTTATCGACGGGAGTGTAGGTCGAAAAATGATAATAAAAGAAATTGATGCGAGAGAAGTGCTATTTTTCTATTACAAATTCATATAAATAGATAAGTCCCATACACGTGATCGGTAGTGTGAGTCGCGCATAATGGAGCGACTATCATTTAGTGTAAAGGAACGCAAGATTTCGCGTATTGCGTCACATCGATCGCCTACACGCTTATGGTAGTATTTACTTAGCTCCTTTTTTTCTACGTCGGATGTAGTTAGATGATAAGAAACTCTCCTGTATCTTTTTAACAAATACGCTGGACCGTCTGGGACAGTACAATCTTTCCTAGTAGCTTTACTTGAAATCACTATTACAGCAGAGTATATATGTATATATGTATATTGTATATGTATATATCGCGAAACTATTTATTCTTGAATTGTACAGTTGTAATTTTATATTCGTTACGGGTGGAACATTCTGTAGCTGTAATGTTATACGCTGTTCATGTACAGATATCGTTACTCCTTGATAAAATATTTATTATGCCTTCACGATCCAAATAATAGAAAAATTATTCCCTGTTTGTACATTCGTTAATCCTCTTCTATCTTCAATCTCTCCATTTTGGAATCTCAAAATAGGAGATAGAACTCGAGGTACAGAATAACTTGTAATCCACGAACATTCGCACGCAATAATTTATTGAACATAATACACTGATAAATCTCTGGTTTCTAAGCAAAAGAAAGGCAGTCTTGGATCTGATCCATTGATCTGCCTCGTCTGCGTTATTTAATCGAACATTTCATATATTTACATAGATCCGTGTTATATACAGAATTGTGGCATTTTTATTACTGTGATCTTGCAAGCTGCGTGACGATTATAACCAGTGGAACAAATAAGCCCGAGGTGATTTTCCGGGCTCCATTTTGGTACCAGTGAAAAAACAGTGCTGGAAACGATCGGAAGACGCCTTTAATCGCAGGAATTAATCGCTACATTTAGTAAGTAACGCGTTGCTGAAGATAATATCTATGAACTCACCTGTGTCTTCGCGATTCGTGATCCATCCGACAACTGGTTCCATTTCGTTCTGCCTTTTCAGCCATTGATTTAAGGGTTCGAAGTACCTCAATATAGCCCCAGCGTCCATTCTATTCGTTCTGCCCCTTGTCATTTGTCTCACGACGTCTTTCCACGATCTGGACGAACCCATTGACAACACGTCGCTAAAACAATTAACAGAACACGTTAGAAAACTTGTAATTCACAGAATCATTAGCTTTCGCTATTTTTGTACCCACGATAGCAGTCTGCCTGCCTCTCGAGATCTATAAAAGTCGCAGGTGTACAAATCGCCGGTGTGACCTGCTATTTCGCACAACGATTCGTATAATTGGAATTGTAGTACTATACCAACGAAGTATCTGAAAGACACACAGCGTCGTTAATCAATTTTAGAGGTACTTACCAAGGTAAAGAATATTTAATCATTCTTTTAATTAATCTTTGAATAGCAAATTTAAGAACAGTAACTCATCACCACCACCATTTTATAACGAAAGAATTTTTTATTGGAATTTTGCTGGTTTCCGACTTTAATTCAGACTCGAACAAAATTGATTACAGGGGGTTAGTGATTAATTAGCGATCTCAAAAGGATAGAAGATATTTGAGCTTCCTTTTTCATACTTAGCGTAAAGTGCATCTGCAGGAACATGATATTTAGAGCCCGGATCAAAGTCTCTTTCTGATCTGGGTACAGGTGGCACAATTCCTTGGTACTGTAATCTTAATTCCCACCAACTGTTCGTCATATCGGCGACACCGTCGCTGAACACACGCCATCTCCACTTTAAACATTAAAATTAAACATTTACAACACCTTGACGAGAACATTAAAAGTCTGATTGAAGCAAGTAAAACCTCGTCAACGATGTACGCGAACGGCATGTAGGCAACTTTGCGGAGGGCCATTAGCATTAGGAAGTTGATATTGCTGCCATAATCGTCGCTCGAGTTATTGTGAAGTCCGAGTTTACTTAAATGTTGGGGGGTGAAGACGGAGAGCCCGATGGCGTCGCTCACTGCCTCGAAAAACCCTAAATTGATAAATTACGTTTCTATATTTGTTCATATGTTTAGAGATTTACATTTACTGATTGCCAATATGGACCTGTTCATCGTATTTCAAATTGATTACCTGGAATGGCTTCGTTACGGAATAACAATGGCTGGTCCCTGTACTGTAGATAATACTGCAAACGCGCAATCTCGTGATGAGTCGATAAGAGATCATCCATGGTAACCCTCGTGCATTGTTTTATCCTGAAAATGTCTCGGATATATTTTCCGAAATAATGAATCAGAGCACATTGTTACCTGTAATCTATCCTGTTGCAAAAATCCCATGCACTCGAGGTACACTTGACCTCCCTGTCTATGGGTTTCTCGAACATGGAGAACCTCCAGAATTCAGGTGGCATGGGTTTCATCCCCAAAGAAGTGAAGAACTCCTCTGCTATTTGGAACATCCTTAAACATTTTCAGTTTACAGAACCCATTCAAACGAGTGTTAGTATTCCACAAGATACCTTAAAGGTGTGAATCCTTGAATCATCATATCCAGAGAAACATCGAGCTTCCGGCTTGCTGGGAAGGGCTGAAGAACGTCGAAGATGTCCTCCCAATTCTGGGCCCACATGTTCCCCAAAACGTGTGCCGGAAGTGGTCCGTCTCTTCTGATTTTGTCGCCGTATCTTTCATACAATTTGGTCCTGACGTACGTGAAGAGGTTCTTGTATAGGTGCATGATGGCTGACATGATGTCTGCTGTGTTCTGATGGAAGTGCTCGTCTTCGAAGAGCTCTCTCATTTGGTCCCCAGCATTCTCGAAGCCTGGAGACCATAGATCAAGCTTGCTCTGAATGGGTATCAAGATCAGTAGATCGTAAACATTTACAGTGAGTCAACAAAATTATTCGCTCACTCTTAAAAAGGCGATATCTTTCCAAATATCGTACTACACGATTGAAATGAGTGGGACAAACAATACAAAGCTAAAACGCATTTGACAATCACTTGTGCGTCCTGCGAAATCTTGTGTTTGCTTCTCCAAAAATACGAACCGACAAATTCTTGTTTACCGTTTAATCTAGCTGCTTGATTGGCAAGCTGAATGTATCTCATGTATTTGTTCTTCAGTTGAGGTCCAGTTGCTTCGTGCCAAGCGTGCCAATAATACAACAGCTCGTCGTAGTCCTTTGATCGAGCCATTATCGTATTGACATCTGAAGAATATTTAATGATCAATTATTTAATTGTACTTCCTCTGACAAGGTATCTCATTTTTAGGGAAATGATGCAAACCGTGGTCCAAAGTCAAGTCACAATTTGCACCGACAGTCCTGTAGGGGCACATTCTCGTTCTCGCGTATATCTCCTTCATCTCCGCGATCAGGCTGTGTATCTGCAATTGATTTTCTTTGTTATTACTGCTTGTTCGTTCGATCGATATAAAAATCGTTTACCTCATTGAATTTGTCGTCGGTTAATGAATTCCGACCTTTGACAGTGATCATCTTGAGCTCCCTTCTCGCCAGAGGATCGGGGATTCGGCTCCAAGCGAAGCCGACAGCCTTCTTCCAGGATATCCTGTCGAATTTCAATTTCAACGCCTGTTCCTCCAACTAAAATCAAAGGAAACGCGATTTATTCGGTAGAAAATCTACAAACAAGTCTATTTCTGGAGCTTCGTAAACCTGATGTTAAAAAACATTACCATTCTCTTCCGGTTGATTTCAGTGACGTTGGTAGCGAAGTTCCATTGCGCAGTCATCACTCTCGTGCACATCGCGGATGCCTCGCTGTCGTACTCCCTCAAAAACTGTAGCGCATCTCCCAGGTTCACGTTCATACCCTTAAAAACCATAAAAGTTGCTACTACTAGCCCAGATACCACGCACGTGGTTTTCTAATTAGAATTTCAAATCCACCATCGAGCCAACATCTCCCGAAGACTAAACGTTCCCTCGAGCGTGTCGGACAAGTAGGCTCGTATCAAACCGTATCATCTACCGAATACCGTTAACGCCGATCGAGGAGACAATAATCGTTCATACTCGTTTCCTTACCTCCAAATACTTCTGAAAGCTTCCTCCGACGAGGGAACAAATCGTTATCGCTAGGACGAATTTCCCCGCGGTCGTCATGTCGGCTGCTTTCGAAGAGGACTCGGAAATCGGTCAAACGCAACGAGAAAGCCGACGAACTTTCCCGAGATCGGCTTTATTTGTCATCGAAACTCGACTGCAGGATGTTCACGCAACGGGGCATTGGCTAATCCCTTCGCGCACTATCGACGATGCTGTTTGAATCATTTTAACAGATCGACCAGCGGTAATTGTTTCACAATTTTCGAAAGTCGGCAGTCCATGATTCAGAACTGTTTAATGGATCCAACTGCAAGCAACAAATATTAATAACATCGTATCAAACGAACTTCCCTTTAGCGTAGCAAAATTATAGAAAATTCTATTAACGAGTGAATCAAATTTCAATTCCTATGTCGCAAATTTACAACACTCTCGTTTTTCAAGAAGAATTTTTTTTGGTACTGCACAATTACAGATAATCCTATTGACAGGCTTCTGGTTCCGAGAAGACATTAAATCTAAAATAAATTTATGCAAAATAGAAATTGTATTAACAGCTCTTTACACAGAAGCTACACAAACATCTATTTATCTTTTATTAAACGTTTGATCTAATCATTGTTTTGACAAAAGCATGAAATCCAAAGTCTGAGGATGGCACTAAATTTTTTACAAATCCGTGTTTAGTCTGAAGGAATTAAATATTTATTCGCGTCGCGACTTTCGTATCGAGATTTCAACCTGTCGTTCCACACATTACGAGAGCACGGTTCGATTGTTAAAGACTCCTTTGTCACTGATGAGGGATCACTGGATGAAAGGGAGTGTCCCGATCGGATTTTCGACTGTCACTGGGGATTCGGTAGCCGATCGAGCATCCGCCGCGTCGATGTTGTCGTCGCGGTAAAACTGAATCGCCGTAGAAAAGAGAAACATGGTCTTCCGGGACGGATATTCCACGGGCGAAAAGAGGAAGGGACAGGCATCGCCGGAGCGTGAAGCGTGACCATCCAACGCACACTGCGGCACACGCCAAAATCCTTCCATCTTCGACTTCGTTTGTATTTCTTAACGCGCTCATTGCCGCCACTATGAATATAGATCATCAGAGGAAAGGAATCCTGTTTACGAAAGCAAATTGTGTATGTGCGCTGCTCGAGAGGATGGTAACTGGGTCAGGTTGGGGTTGCGGAAACCGGCAAGATGGCGGATCGGGTCACTGGTCGAAGCAGGTTGCCCATCGCAAGGTGCAACTTCGCTATTCTTCTTCCATCTTCTTCGAATTTTTATTAGAAACTGTTGTTGAATACTTCTTCCACTCTTTTCTAAATTATTCCATTTTTATTCTTGATCCTCAAACATTCAAGCACGTGTATCCACGTTGGACTTATTATTCTTGAATTCGTAAATGGATATATTCTTCCTCTTTTACTCGATAGAATTCTCCATTGTTTATCATTTTTAAAATCACCGCGTTCTTTAGAACAAGATTTTTTATACAGAAGAATGTTTAAAATTAATTATTGGGTCCTGTTCTCGATGAATTTATGCATGACTAGATCCTAAATTCTCTCTTCTATTGGATACAATTTTCCAAGTTTATAACAATGCACAATTTAATTATCGTTCTTCAAACAGCATTGTAAACTTCTTTGAAAGAAGACGTAATGTGTAATGTGAATTGTTCGGTTGTTTTCTGAACGGAAATGAATGGACATCACATGGTTTCTCGTAAAACTATATTTTTCGATAGTGGTTTTACATAATCTGTAGCGCGCGGAAAGTACGAGTACCATGGAAAGTGTACGATTGTTTCCTTCGTCTTCGAGACAAGCACCGTAACTCCAATTACTCGGTGGCGTAACCAGTGCCGGTACCAAGCCGCGTAATTTTCTTTTACAGATATAATTGCGTCCTCGCGAAGAGTTGTGCGACGGCTGGAAACGATTTCGGATGCCGTCAGTCGGATCATATGAAAACCATCATGCTGTGAACGGAGCGATCGGGAACACCGTGTCCGACATTCTCCTTTGCCTGTAACAAAAATCACGTGAAACATTTATGAAACCAACGAGCAACATCGTTCTTCGAATTCACCTCATAAACTCGAGTTCAGACTGGTTTGCTTTACTGTAAATATATTTCAATGACGCCTGGAATATTATTTTCTCGACGTATTTGCGACGTTCTAGGAGCTTGTACTTCTTCTGCAAGCCCTGCACTTCTTCTTGGAGCTTCACGAACTCGAAAATTTCTGGCACCTGCAAATTGCAAGCTAAGATGTTCTTTCTGTTCGAATGATTCAGAGCTGTTCCCGATTGGTAAATTATTTAGCAATTTGGTTACTGAATTTTCAATGGTCTTATTGCATTAAAAAGGGGCTTGAATATCTCCTTTTAAACGATAATCTTAGTAGAAATATTTTGCTGAATATCAATTCCCTGAATTCCTTAAATGTTTATAATTTTTTCAATTTAATCTACTCACTTTTGTCATAAATATATTTATTCGTTACGAAAAAAGTTTCTCGAGACGACTTGTCCGGTTCACTAGTGAAATTAATGAACAGATAGAAACTGTGATCACTCACGGAATGGCAATCTATATAATTGAGCAGATTGTTCAATTCAGTCTCAAGTTCTGCCACGTCCTTCTCCACGTGTTCGTACTCCACATGCAGTTCGCGAATCTGTTTATTCCTCTCCGAAGTTTCCTTCTTCAATCCGTTCAAAGATCGCAGCAAGTCGCTCAGCTTCTGCTTATGCTGAGTTAGCTTCAGATGATAGTGCCCTGCACGACGATCGTACCAGACTGAATAAGCTCATTAAATTCTATGGGATTGCCCGTAGATCGAACACTAAAAGGACAATTTTCACCGACGACATTTCACCGACTCCAGATTTGACTTTTAACCGATAACGATTTTGATCGACAACGAATTTGACCGACAACAAATTTCCCAGCTGAGGTGGTCGTCTCAAGTCGTTGTCGGACAAAATCGTTGTCGATCAAATTCGTTATCGGTTGAAAGTGTTGTCGGCAAAAGTTATTGTCGGTGAAAACTGTGTCGATTTCCTGTGATCTGTAGAAATGACCCTGCACAGACTCGTGTTGAGGACTTATATCGATAAAAAACTGTAGTGCGAGAATTGGCTGGTGCACTGCCGTGCACCTAGATTGTCGGGTGAGTGGTTATTGCGTGAATGGCTCGGCACCTGCGATCTTCTTCATGTCGAGCATGTAGATCGTCTTTTCCTCGATCATCCTTACGTAATCCTTGTTCTGTATGTTCAATTGTTCGAAGTCAACGGCGCGTAGCGCCTCTCCGAGCTCCTCCCTCTGGACCAGCTGGTGTCTAGTCTTTCCGATCAGCATCCTATGAGTCGCGCTCTTCAGCCTCAGTCTCCCTATTATCGTGTTCGCCGATCTAAGCCACTCTTCGATGTACCTTCGCGAAGGAATCGACAGGTGAACTACAGGTTTCGCCGACATGCACCTTGGTGCGTGTGTGATCACCTGGTAACTCTCTCGGCCGGGATTTTCCCGGTGATGGGGTCCACGCCTTTCATCACCACGTTTTCTTCGAACTCCTGCTTCGCCTCCTGCACCTCGCTTATGCGAATCTCCAGCTCCTCGATCTCCGCCCTCATCATCATTGTTCTCTTCTGCACTATTAACCTCAGCTCCTCCAAATTCTTCGTCATGTGGTCCACCTCCTTCTTCGCCATCATCATGCGGTGCGCTAGCGTGATTCTGATCGGTTTGGATCACACGTCAGGTAAAAGCATGGTAAATATTGTTTGAACTTCTTACATTGCGTAAGGAAGCTAACTTCTTCAAAATAATTGCTCAAACTTGATAGACGGTTTTGCAAATTCAGTAATTATGTCGGAAGTTGACCATTCTTGAAAACGGGAAAATTTCTAATTGGACATACAGGTGGTTACTTTGACATCGTTTACTTGCAATGATTCGCACAAGTTACAAATGAAAAGAACTTAATAACATATGAAGTCTAATTTAGGAACAGACTAGGTAAATGTTTCGTGCTTTGCTTGTTCTTGATAAATATGAGAAACTATTTCTGAGAAAGATTATTACGTCCAGAAACATTATTTTTCACGTTTACCGAAGAATGGTGAACTACTGATACGAGGTCAATTACTGGTGCCTTTACCGTAGTTGTTAAGTTCTGTCAGTAATGTTTCGACTGCGGATCTTTATGCAAAATGAAAACTTTCTATCCGCATTGCAACAAACGGCGATGAAATAAAAACTTAACTTCTATCTTAATATGTTCAAAATAGATTGAAAATAATATAGATGCTTCTAATGTTTTGACTGTTTCAAATTGCACTTGCTCATTTTTGTCATAAATGTATATAATCCGCAGTCGTTGAAAATCTTCAAAGGTGGTTTAAAAATCGTTGCGTTGCGAACTACAAAGAGGTGAATCTTGTTGAACCGAGTTCTATGATAATTGTTGTTCGCGGCTTAAAGGTTGAATTTGATTATTTTCCCATCGAGACTGTCGGTAGTGGCTAACTTCGAACTATCGGCGGGTTTCCATGTGGGGAACACACTCTGAGTCGTTGTTTTAGTTTCGGAAGTAGCGCTGATTATGCTGGGCGTGCTCATAGCACTGCTAAGTGTTCTGCGCCTTAACATATCCGGTATAGTCATCACACTGTCCCGAAAGCTCATGCGGGATGCACGCAACGACATCATGCGCGTTACTTTTCTTGCGTGCTTGGTCCTCTCCAGAAGGTGCGTTATGCCTTCACGAAATATTGTCCTTGCTTACTCTTAGAATTATGCAAGCATGGTTTGTGTTGCAAAAAATCGTCTTGGGAATATTTTACAAAGAAATTAGGTTCGACAAAAATTTTCTGGGATCCACGTTGGCGAAGGACGAGCGAGAAAATTACCCTTCATAACTTCGGAATCAATTCGCGCGATGAACCGTTCGTAAACGTCGTTCTCCAAACTCAGCAACCAAATCTTCTGCAGATTATCGTCCTGCATCTGCATCAATTCTTCGAAAGTCATGGCTAGAATCGCAGAAACTTTGAATCACTTCGAACCGTAAAATACAGTGTAATCGATACAGACAATCGTATTCTATGTCCTCTTCCTGTTTCTGGGTCATTCGTGACGCAACGCTGAATATACTCCCTCGTATCGACATGGGAGCCATTTTACACTAGTCAAACTAGAGAAATACAACTAATTAAATTCAAAACCTGAACACACTTAAAAAACGATACCAGAAAATCACGCACCTCTTCTATCAGAAAGAAAAATAAAGATTTGTGAAACCGTGTGCACTTCGATATTGATCTTGTTGTGTATCAATTTAGAATTTCTTGGTTAAAAATCCACAAAAGCCTACAGCAAATTGTTAGTTTAGAGAACAGCACAACCAGGTTGTGTTCGTGAATGATGTCTCGCCAAATTCAGACGACTGAGCGATTATTTGGTGAATCGTTTCACAGTCTCGTGATTTATTCGATTATGTACAAAGTGTAACAAATTTTCGTGGCACGTGAGGGGAGTAACATTGTAATAATGTGATCAAACACTCGTCTACGATTCCTCGGATTCGTCCAGCAGAGATTCTCTCTCTATTTCCACGTCGTTGACGTACAAAGTGTACGTTAGTCCAATCTCTTTTTTGCCAGAGCTCTGCGATCGAATCGAGGCTGGAATTTCTCCTACAGCGAAAACAATTTCCGCGCCATCGTCGGTGAAATCGTTCTATAAAATGACGACTCGAATTAGCATTCACGATAACTGTTAAGGGAGACAGCGTCTTACCTCGGTCTCGATCTGGTCGCCGTTTACCCAGACATTCTGCGTTTGTTTATCTGTTAAAAAATACAACAGTGTTACTATTCGAAATACAATTTTCAATTTCTCAATGAGTTTGGAAAATCGAGTTGATCAGGTCGAAGAATATGCTGAAGAAGAATGATAAGTGATTTATTTAATTTAATTTTTATGAAATTCGAACTTGTAGGAAAATTTTAAAAATTGAAGATGCATATATATGATTTCTGTCTATTAAAATTTTTGAGGGAAGAAATAATATTCTGTTTGGTTTCTATCCCTTGCAATCGATACAGACAATTTTTATTTTGTATAAATATCCACAGTCTAGAAAAAAAACAATTTCATTAATAGTCACAAAGATTTCATGTATTTCCAACAAAATTGAGTAGATTCAATTTAAAACAATGAAAACACTAGAAGATTCAAAAAATGCTGTTGTATTCCAAACCTATAACCATATTAAGAAAGAAAATAAATTTCTACTTGACACGAGTCTGTTGCAATCCAGGTAGAACATTTTAATTTCTTTTATTACCTAGCACAATTCTGTATTCTTCGTTTCCAACATTGGCCAGCCAGGTCTCCAAAATTTTCGACTGCGTTTGAATGAAGTTCTTGTAGCTCTTCCCGTTCACCCACAGGGTGTACGAATATCTTAAGCCTGTTTTCAACAAATTTGTTTGAAACGGAGTAGGGTTTTAGCGGACGTTGAACAGCCTCACCTGGAATCGGGTCGACTCTGATCACGAATTTGTTGTCGTTGAACATAAAGACTTCATCGCCGACGAGTTGAAACATCCAGTCTCTGTGAAGCAACTCTTTGCCGTCCACTCGAATCACTCGGCGACCTGACGCTGTGCCGTGCTCGAATTCTATCACATGATTGCCGTCGCTTAAGGGAACGTTCCATTTGGCCGTTGGCTCATCGTCCAGTGTCTCCAAATTGTGCAGACTCCTGGATCATCGATTTTGATTTTACAAAAGAACGTCGCAGCAACTTCTTTAAAAAGTGTGCCAGTGACATATAAATGATAGTTCAATTCAGTCACGGGTCAGTATTTATTACCACAATTATTACAAAACAATTGATATTGAATAGAATGGACATCGAAATATATTAACACCACGCATTCACATTTGTTATCGATTTCATTCGTGACCCACAGGTTTGAAATACAGGACAGCGTATTAATAATTCTGATTATTGATCAATCGTTTAATTGTTTCCCGTGCGCGCTACGTCGCTCCACGTACAATTGTAACGTTTACAAAACAGGAATCCCAAAGAATGAATCACCACATACAAAATGGAATTGTTCACAATTTGTACAAAATGTTATGAATATTGTTTACTCCGTTCGACTCACCTCAACAGAATAGCAGCCATCATACCTTACTACTCGTTCCACCTGCACCTGAACTGGCGCGCTTATTGATCGAATTCACCAGGGAAATTATTCGAATCGATAGCCTGACCACCTGACGCCACAGCACGACGCAATCATTTTACAATAATATTTGTTACGACTCTCCTTGAATTACAACTTCGTGAAGAAAATGTTCGTGTTTGCCATTTTATCCAATTTGATACATTTAATAACATAACATAATTCAATCATGTTAGAACAATATTATTTATTACAAGTCTCCTTGAATTACAACTTCGTGAACGAAATGTTCCTGTTTTATTCAACTTGATAATTTCATAACATGACATAATTCAAGCATGTCACAACAATATTATTTATTGCAACTCTCCTTGAATTACAACTTCGTGACCGAAATGTTCCTGTTTGCCACTCTATTCAACTTGATACATTTCATAACATAATTAAATCATGTTACAACAATATTGTTTATAGCAACTTCGCGACCGAAACGTTCGTTTGCCACTTTATTCAACTTGATACATTTCATAACATAATTCCATCATGTCACAGCAATATTATTTATTAGAACTCTTCTGAAATTACAACTTCGTGACCGAAATGTTCCTGTTTGCCACTTTATTCAACTTGATACATTTCATAACATAATTCAATCATGTTACAACAATATTATTTATTGCAACTTCGTGACCGAAACGTTCGTTTGCCACTTTATTCAACTTGATACATTTCATAACATAATTCAATCATGTCACAGCAATATTATTTATTAGAACTCTTCTGAAATTACAACTTCGAACGAAATGTTCCTGTTTACCACTTTATTCAACTTGATACATTTCCAATATAAAATTGACGAGTACAAAACATATTAGAATTAATGTAAATCTGGAAAGTTATTCAGCACTGGCTGGTAACAATTGACCCGAGCAAGGCCCGAATCCGATTCTATATCCGTCGCCGACACAGTAACCTGGAAAACGACAACCGTTTCAAGAACTATCGATGAGATCATAGTGAGAAACGAAACTAGCTAGAGCGCACCTCGAATGATCACCATGTCGCCATCTTGCAGAAACTTCCGGGTCGTGCCGTCTTTTAACGGGATGTTTTTATGCTTCCAAGACAGCTCGAGCATGGAACCATAAGAATCCGGGGACTGGAGGCGTAAGCAGAAACATTACAAATTAGCACGACATTGTTAGCGAAATTAATGTCGGTCTGTCAACGGATAAATGTTAGGGACGCACCTCGCCACTTATCGTACCGGAAGCCATTAAGTCACCTGGATTGATATTGCATCCGGTTACGGTATGGTGAGCTAATTGCTGCTGTGGTGTCCAGTACTGGTATTTGTAGTTGCTGCGACAGATCGTGGTAGGGGAACTTCGTGGCGCTGTAACAGGAAAGAAACAGTCGTTTCATCCGTCGATGAAGTTACACGAATTCTATATGAATAAACATTGATCTTACATTTGATGGCAACCTCCAATTTGATGTCGAAGTTACAGGATTCGCTGTGCTGTAAATATGGGAAGGGTTTCGGATCTTGAGGAACGTTGGGCACCTTGAAGGCCTCCAACGCTTCCATGGTGACCACCCATGGGGATATGGTGGTTCCCAAATTTTTTGCCCCGAAAGGACCCAGTGGAACGTATTCCCACTTCTGTATATCCCTCGCTGGAACATTTTCGTAACAAAGGAATCATCTCACGAATCGGAGTTCCATTCACATTTTCACTTGATGGTCTACCGTGTTTACAAATACCACTTTTTAACGAAACTTTAAGAACAATTATCAAGTCGTTCGGAAAGTAATTTCGGTTTTCAGGAAGAGAGAGCATTTCGTTTCAAATAAAGTTCCGGAAAAGTAAAAATTCTGCGAATATGGGACCTTTAAGTTGCCTGAAAGATGATTATGTGAACGTTCTTAAAAAGTTCCACAACATCTATAAAAAAGTCCAAAAACCTCTTTCTACCAACCACCATGACTTTCTCTTTTAATATCATTTTGTTGGCTCATTACCGCTCCAGTCGTTCATGGTGACCATTCCAAAAATATGATCATAGGCTTTAGACGCTGGGACAGTATCCCCTAAGTTGGTAGGCGGTCCTCCAACAAAGAAAGCGACTTCTAATTCAAAGTCCATCAACCTGGAGGGCCCGAAAACTGGATCTGCACCTTCCACCGGAAGTGTCTGTCCACGAGGTCGTTTGATCGGTGTCCCGGAGACAACGACGGAGCTCGCCCTCCCATGGTAAGCGACAGGTAGATGCTTCCTACAATTTGAACCCCGTCTAAACCTTTAATAATCGCGTTGCTGGTTAAGAAAAAATTACCAATTTGGCATCAGAGCGTTATCTTTCCCACGAAACATGATGCCCACGTTGGTAGCATGATGGATCGAAGAGTAGAAATCTGTGTAGTCGCCGATTCTCGCTGGCAAGTGCATCGTCGCCTCTCTCTGAAGGACGAACGCTCTGCGCAATGAGGATAGTGTGTGTAGAAAATTGATTGATCATTTATTCAGCATATTTTCGAATAATTGTTTTACTTTGAACGGATGTTCGGTTCCTGCAAGGTTTCATTACTGGCTGATAATAAGTTCTGGAGTTTGGCCCTGGCTTCTAACCAGCTGGGTCTTCCCAGAGCCATGAAGTCGTTGAGGCAATCACGGCGGAAGACATCTTGCTTGCTTATCAGCAGTGGTCCATCGAAGAGGTCAGAGACAACGGATAAGTCCAATATCTGGTTGCCAATTGCTACGCCTATTCTCTTTTGCGGCTGGAAGAGATCTCTGCATTAGCGTCAGTCGATAGCATAGTTTGAAACATGGCAGTTATTGATTTTTCCACTGTAAAACTCCGATATCGTGGAAAATTAAAGCGTCAGAGGCTCGGTGAACAGTACTTATCGAAATATCAGGAGTTCAGCAAAATTTAGATTACAAATCGAGATATTTTATTTAGTAGTTATTCAGATTCAGCTAATTAACGCCGTGAAGATTTATAATACCCGCCACTTCTTTTCTAGCCACTGATAACAGATGGCGATTTGTTTGGTACAATTCCACGAGCCTCGTCAGCTTTGATATTTAGTTGGTTTTACTGTATATTTTTCGTATCGTTACACTTTTTCTTTATTTGTTTAATCTTCATATTAAGATAGCCATGTAATTGATTGTCATCTGAGTGTTACGAAGATATTCGGGAGATCTATAGATCATGACGCAGATGATAACTACGCGGCTATCTATGTACACGTTTATGGCATTTACGATAATGCTTACTCACGTTATTCGGCGTCGAAAAGACACCATACGGCAGATTCTCGATGGGGAAATCGCAGTCTGGAGAATACTCGACGAACGACTTCATGATCAAACTGGTTTCGATCAACTGAGCTAAGTCGCCGACGAAAATGTATTTTGCTAGCGCGAGTGATAATTCCGCGGAGGCTTGTCAAGGCCGACTGGCCGCTATGAGATAATTTATACACCTGTTTACGAACGAGCCCCCAGTCCAACTCGTTTTCAATTATTCGCACTGTTTACTAGGAGCGCCGGGTGTTGATAATTAATTAGACTGGCTCGTGATTGCAGAACAGCTTCGAGAATATGTATCGGTAGTAACGAAGGTGATTCAGTGACGTACTCACTTAGAATCTAGATCATCATCTTATCACTTCAACATTGCTAATTCTTTGCTAAAATTTTTTACAGAATTAAATCTTCTACTTTGAGATTCCAAAGGTCAGCTCAGGTTTTATTCAATTTTATACAGTGGGCAATAATTATTCGCGTGCTGGCAAAATTCCCGTTGAAAAATCAACGACTGCCTTATTTCTGGAAGTATGCCACTAATTTAATTTTAACACTTGATTCTGAAGGACTTCCGGGATCATAAACGTAGTCGTGCACCCTTTTTATGTATGTGTTTTATTTCTATGTCTATTTTTATGTCTTCCGTGTTTCGAGATTACTTTCCCTTACAGAGGACAAAGGGACTGGCGATTATACATTATAGATACACTACTGTGCAAATGGAGGAAGCTCCCGGCCATATTTAATAGAAAAGCGTAAAACATTAAATAAGATCACAGTAAGTTTTGAGAAAGGAATAGTTCTAAGAATACACATATGTGTTATTGTGGATTATCTAATATTTTAAATCTAATGTATCAGTCATTGTATAATACACTGTTTACATAAAGATATTATTTGTCATTATATCTTATAATTATACTGGGTGCACCTTTCTTTTGCACAGTGGTGTCCCGATGATTGTTATGTTATTTCAAACACAAATAGTTCACAGGAACAATTTTAGGGTGATCATGCTCAGTGAGGAGCATGAATGGTGGGGAAGAGGTTACCCTCTCCCTGCCAGTAGCGGACGCATGAACGTAACGCGTCACGTGACCGGGCCGCGCGGAATTAGCGTCGTAGAGGGGGAAGGTAGAGTTGGGACACAAATCTGAATCCCCTATCTGGATTCTCGCGACAAAGGAGTCGTTTGGATACATTGAATCTCTCCATGAAGTTTCACGTAACATGTATTGACAATTCGGGATAACAGCAGTTTATTAGACATTGATATACAGTGGATAATAAAGTCAATTAGGTTGATAGGTGGTGGTGGTACTCGTCGTACAACAAGATCACGACGTGCCAGCAAACATCTCTACTATTATTTCCTCACATACTCCAATTCTCTCTTTCTCTCTCTATTTATTAATTCCTCGTTTTTCGTCGCCGGTCTATATCGTCACGCACACGTGGCACATACATATACAGATTTTTATATATATATATAATTAATTCTCTCACCTATGTATATATATAAATGTACTTTTTTCTTTCTTTTTTCTCCGGATTTTTCTCTCGGTTACGTACAATGTATAACGATAACTGGCCCTCGAAGATCGCGGGGCACACTATAATTGTTTTTTTTTTTTAAACAACTCTCATCGTTCTGGAAGACTTTTGGGACTTTGTTGTCGTTCTCCTTGCTCCGTTACCAACTTAGACTAGTAATTAACGATAATGAGGTCAGGGTCGCTCACCCCGGGCCGTTCTCGATAAATCACACGGAAAGGAATTGACCAATGTGGATTACGCTTGTGCCGATTTCGTCGATATTCTGGCAAACCTACAAATCATTTCTAACAAACGGTGCATGTGCGTTTACGGTGCAGTGTGCGATTAACAGTTTATCAAAGGTGCAACTAACGGTAAACGTGCAGTCGAAGTAACAGAGTGCATAACGATACGTTAAACTGTGCAGTGAACAAAAATCATACGCAACAACAATGTCGCCAGAATCGAATACGCATAAGCAATACATATTCGATTCTTACGAGCACGACGACTGCAAATGTTTATGCAATTTCACTCGTTCGTTTTCATCAATTTAATAAGAACTTGTGCAATAAACACAATGTCTATCTTTCCTCACTTTTAATTCGTTCTATTTTAATAATAAAATTCATATCTCCTTTTAGTAAAACGAAGCATAAATGTTTGTTTTTATGCTCGATGTAATTAATGTCCCGAAGTAGACTTCATATAAAAATCAAGAAATCAGACAAGTCTCGAATCATTTGTTGTCGGACAATTCGGCCCTGTATCAAAAAGGAAATCATTTAGCGAGTATTCCGAGCTGGCGACAAATGCATAAAATTCGCAGTCCGACGGCAACAAATAGTATTTACAAACGTTCGAGCCGGGTCTCGGAGGAAATGGGCACAAGAACAATGTACAAAACCGTGTTGAGCATCGGCACTGTCATGGCGGCCGTGCATATATCACGCATAATATTCGCGAACGACGTCGGATCCCTAAATAACGAAGGGCTCGAAGGTCTCTACTGGAGACTGGCTTGTCGTTCATTCCCGTCGCCGTACAACTATATCATTTCTTCCTTTTCGATACACTCTTGCTTTGACATGTTGCGTAGACAAAGAAACTCGTAACGCCGATAAAATTGTGGACAATCAACAACAACGGTTTGATAGAGCGTCTCTTGCAGGTATCGGTATTATGGTCAGATGGATATCTCTTGAATTCTTCTTCGTTTCAAAAATATCTTTCATCCCCCCACCCCGTGCTTTATTGTCTAAGGAATCTCTTTCTCTTTTTCGAGCTCGACTTTCGTTCCCTTGCCGTCACCCCATGAATCGTTAACACGCAATTATCAGCTATTAATTACGTATGTGTTCGAACTGCGACAGTTTATTGATTTTTTCATTTCCAATTGATATTTCACTCGCTGAAAAATGTTCGCCATGTTCTTTTACGCTTCCCGGAACGTTCGCAAACCAATAAACATTCGCAGTTTGTGATCTCTGAATTCTCGCAATAATTTTTCAGGTTCTCGTGTGATTCTTTCGGTTTCTCGTTTCTGGCTTCGGTTCTTTCGAGTGGCCGATAGTCGACGGGAGAAGGAAACGATAAATTCGTCGATTTTTAGTAGAGCTGTAACTTTTCCGAAGCTTCGAAGACTTCGAAGCTTCGAAATCTTCGAAGGAACGAAGGGAGCTTCGAAGTTTCGAAGTTTCGAAGTCTTCAAAGTCTTCGAAGTTTCGAAGTCTTCAAAGTCTTCGAAGTTTCAAAGTTTCGAAGTCTTCGTAGTCTTCGAAGTCTTCAAAGTCTTTGAAATTTCAATGTTTCGGAGCTTCGAAGGTTCCGCAATCGAAATTTCGAAGCTTCGAAGGTTCTGCAATCGAAGTTTCGAAGCTTCGAAGGTTCTACAATCGAAATCTTCGACCTTCGAAGGTTCTGAAATCGAAGCTTCGACATTCGAAGCTTCGAAGCTTCGAAATGTTCGACCCTCGAAGGAAAGTTACAGCCCTAATTTTTAGTAGAATAGATACATTTACGCACCTCCACTCGTTTTACATCTAGACAGTTTCTCGTAATTCACGACTCATCTTCCTGTTTACATTTGTTTACTCGATGGCTAGTGATTCGAAAGCTATAATAGAGTCGATCGTTACTCGAGCGGTTCTCGTTTCATTCATTTCTTCGAACAGATTGAAATTTCTTCGTCGTTTCTCTCTTTGGAAATATTTCACGGGCGAAAACATTGTAAAACTTCCGCTAGAATAAGGAGAAAACGATATTCCTCGCGATCCCGTTCCGATCGGAACGAGCTCGCCTGCTCGTTAGTGAATGGAGGCCTACGCGGTGACGAAGTTGTCCTAACAGTGTCGTAGAATACGAAAACGCGTGACAGACTGTCTGAAAAGTAACACTACCAAGTCGTAAAGAAGAGAAGGAGATTGAACTTCTGGGACCGGCTTTTGCAATGAGTACGAAGATAATCGACGAACTAAATGACAACCGTTCGCGCGAATACTTGAAAAAGCATGTACTTTCATGGGTTTGTGTTTTGTATCTTTAAAATCTCAACACTAAATATATATATATTTATATATATAATATACGCTTTGTTCTTTATATATATTTATACTTTTTTTTGTTATTAAATACATTTATACTTTTTTTTGTATAGTAATGGATGCGGGCCATTTTCCTTGTACCGTCGCAAACGATCAATAAGTAACAAATCCGTTTAGTCTCTTCAACAAAATAACTCGCAGCATCGGCTGATATTAAATCTCTATGCGAAAACAAATTAATCGCTATCCCTATCGTAATTAACCCCGTAGCGTACCGTTCCAAGTAAAAATATTTTGTACCTGTATATCTCGTTTGTTGACACTTGATCAATTACGTTCGCAAATGTTTATTCCACGATAAATCAAGAAATTTCTTTTCATATCTTTTACGAAGTCGATCAAGTGTCAAGTGGCTTTCGCACACCGAGTCGAGCAGAATCGAACGGATAGAAAATCGCGCGTCGAATGTTCAACAATGATTTTGAAAGAACATTGTTTGCTGCTCGCTCTTGCCTGTCGATTCTCTTTCGTTCTCTTTCTCTTTCGCTTTCCGCGTCTCGATCGTTAAACAAAGGTCAACCGGAAACTGAACACGACCTATCGAAGCTTGACTATTTTACTATTGCTTCGGTTCACGACAATACCCGTCGTCCTCTACGTCCCACTTCTGTTTCATCTTTGTTCTAGTGACAACAGTACAGCTGTGAGGAATGAAGGCTAGTAACATTTACGGCCGGAAGCGTCGCTAGAGTTCTGTAAACCCGACTCCTTCGTTTCGTGGATATGCTGTGTGCTTACAAACCTAGAGAACTTACACGCTATGAGTATCCTTCGATCAGTAGCTTGCGCTTTTTAATACGTTGAAGAAGCGTTTATTCGTACTACGAACGACGATTTGCTGACCGACTCTCTCCCCCAAACGCCATCTTCGATTCGCACGATTTAACACTAAACCTACCACCACCGATCAAAGTGACCGGTTCCAGATTTTTTATAATTATGGAAATAATAAAAGGGATTTCATTAGAAATGATTTTATAGATACCTTTAGTAGAGCACGTGCTACAATAGAAGCCGCACAATGTCTAAATGAAATCAACCTTGTCATTTTTAGAAGGGAACGTGTTCTACTTACTTTTAACCCTTTGCACTAAAAATTATTTTTCAATTTTGTTGCCAACAATTCCCTGCTATTTTCAGTATTTTATTCGAAATTGACTTGAAAGGACAGTTTCTTATGGTACTTATTTTAAATAATTTTGTTTACTGATTTATATTTGTTTTTAAATATATAATGGAAGTACCAAATACATATGAAAACCCATTTTATTTACAGTTTTCTGTCTCGAATGTCGAGTGTGACTTGACAAAGGAGTGCAAAGGGTTAAGGTTCGGTAGGTCTAGTGTTAAACATTGCAAAAACAATCGAAACTTTCGGAGAAACATCGCGTCTCTGTTAGCCTGAAAACGGTATTAGGTCGTAGAGCAGTTAAGTGATTAGTCGAAAATATATTCTCGTTGAAAAACGTCAGAAATCTTCCTATTCGGAGAACTGTTCAAATATCTTTCAAAAAATTCAATTAGTGCCAATGTATATTCGATGTATTCGCCCAGGAACCGGTAAAATCGATTAACGGTTCGTGGTGTGTCGGAGAGAGCCAGCGCGCGTCTGCCACTTAAATTAGCTAACCATGATTGCGAATTTTCTGTTTTTGGCCTCCGGAAGTTTTGTACACACGTAATGGAACGCGACGCGGTTTCTCCTGTTCACCGATATGAGATTTCTTTCTATTATGTATACATAAACCAGGAGGATTGACTTGGCGTCGCGACACCGCGGCTGATTATGCTACTAATTAGAGCAGGCAGGTTTCTTACAGGTCGTGGCCTAACCGGTCCATCTCGGACAGCAGGAAGTCGACGTCCTTTTCCGTTACCGCGGCGCTCGAGATGATATTCCTGAAGAAGTTCGGTCGACGATCGTCTGGCTGGTAGCCGACCATCAGAGTTCCGGCTTGCATCATGCGACTCTTCAGGATCGGGCAGATCTACCGAAAAATGTTTATTCACGTCCACCGTTACATAAAAAGATCCTGAAGACCAAATTCAATTTTTGAAGCTCATTAAAACTGGATTCACATCAGGTAGGATCTTGATTCTTTCTAGATCGTTCTTCAAAAATTTTTATTAAAGTCTACCGTTGTATAAAATAATTCTGAAGACCAATTTCAATTTTTGAAGATCATTGAAAATTATTCAAACCCTTCAATGGATTAATTGTGGTTTCCAGATCAAATACAATGGGTTTCACATCAGGTAGGATCTTGATTCTTTCTAGATCGTTCTTCAAAAATTTTGATTGAAGTCTACCGTTATATAAAATAATCCTGAAGACCAATTTCAATTTTTGAAGATCATTGAAAATCATTCAAACCCTTCAATGGATTAATTGTGGTTTCCAGATCAAATACAATGGGTTTCACATCAGGTAGGATCTTGATACTTTCTAGATCGTTCTTCAAAAATTTTTATTAAAGTCTACCGTTGTATAAAATAATTCTGAAGACCAATTTCAATTTTTGAAGATCATTGAAAATCATTCAAACACTTCAATGGATTAATTGTGGTTTCCAGATCAAATACAATGGATTTCACATCAGGTAGGATCTTGATACTTTCTAGATCGTTCTTCAAAAATTTTTATTAAAGTCTACCGTTATATAAAATAATCCTGAAGACCAATTTCAATTTTTGAAGATCATTCAAAATCATTCATACCCTTCAATGGATTAATTGTGGTTTCCAGATCAAATACAATGGGTTTCACATCAGGTAGGATCTTGATTCTTTCTAGATCGTTCTTCAAAATTTTTTTATTAAAGTCTACCGTTGTATAAAATAATTCTGAAGACCAATTTCAATTTTTGAAGATCATTCAAAATCAGTCAAACCTTTCAATGGATTAATTGTGGTTTCCAGATCAAATACAATGGATTTCACATCAGGTAGGATCTTGATTCTTTCTAGATCGTTCTTAAAAAATTTGTATTAATCTAATATATAATTATTAATTTGTAGGTGATTAAAATTCTTCGAAGGATTAATTGCTAGGATCCTATCAGCTAGGATCTTAAGAATTTCAAGATCGTTCTTCAGGAATGACTGAAATGTTTAGAAAGAGTGAGATCAAACAACTCTCACATCGGCTATGATCTTGATCCTCTCAGGACCATGTGGCATATTCCTGACGCGCGTCGGCAGGTACCAGAAGCAACAATTCACCATTTCCGGTTCTAGTATCAGGTAATATTTGTCCGGCATTTGCTTGATTTTTCTGACCATGTATTCCGTGAGTTCCATCAGTCGGTCCATGTGTTTCTCGAAACCTTCTGTGCCCTGTAACGATGTTAAACAATCTCTTAATCGCGTGCACTTCGTTTCATATCTTTGATCTGATTGCGTGTGACGTAACTTTGTTTGAAATTCGAATCTCTCGGCCTTCGAATGAAGGATTCATTGATTATTTATAAGGATAGAGTAAATGCATCACTGCTAAAACATCTGTGAATTGACGAAACCATTTTTTCTCTTTAAAAATAATATCTCATTCGTGGCATTTCAGTGTTATGACTTATTCCGAATAAACCGGAATGGAGTGAAAAGTCTGCGTCGAGTTGATTGGATCCACGAGCGTTTACCTTAGCGCGCCATTGCAGCCACAGCTTGAAGATGTCATTGTGACGTCCGCATTGAATCACCTTATCGCCGGTGTCGTACTTGACGTCATAGAGCTTGTCCGTCATGAACAAATACTCGGCGGACATTTGGTTGCAGCTAATCAGCAGGCCCTGGAAACATAAAGCGGTATGATGGGCCGCGAACGAGAGATGAAAACGAGGGAAAGGGAAACGAACCACCGTGTCTGGGGTACGCGTTTTTCAATTCCTGTGGAACAATGCGCGTTTCGAGGCATGTTCGGGAAACTTTCTGATTGACAGCCGCGAACACGAACAAACGGAACCCGGCTGGGTCGATATGGTACTCAACTCATGCGCAGGAGGAGGGAAACCAAGGGATATTGAATTTACAAAATGGCGGACGGGAGTGCGCCAACCTGGACGCCATTGTTGCCTCGCGGTGTCGTGCACTGTTCGCAGTTAAACTTTATCTTGGCAGCCATTATTCGGCAACGACCAATTTCTGCCTCTGCTAAAACCTCCCTGCATGCTCAACGTTTACTTTAAAAATCATCGCTGTCCAATAAACAAACGGACAAAAGTATTTCCTTGCAGCCTGAAGGTGTATCTACATATTCCAACAAAATTGCATACCATCAATAGATCTATAGAAACAAATTTATTATGATCACTTTACCACTGTTGGAGAATCGGAACAATTTTAAAAAACATTCAGAACGATTTTCAATAAGTATAATTGACAAATTAATTTTGTATATGTAATTTAAAAACGCATCTCCACGTTCCAAGAAAATTGATTTTCGTATCGTGGATCGATCTCTAGAAAGAAATCCATGAAGATCATTTTAGCACTGTTGGAGAGTCTGAACAATTTGAAAAAACATTCAGAACGATTTTCAATAAGTATAATTGATAAATTAATTTTTTATATGTAATTTAAAAACGCATCTCCACGTTCCAAGAAAATTGATCGTCGTATCGTGGATCGTTCTCTAGAAAGAAATCCATGAAGATCATTTTAGCACTGTTGGAGAGTTTGAACAATTTGAAAAAACATTCAGAACGATTTTCAATAAGTATAATTGATAAATTAATTTTGTATATGTAATTTAAAAACGCATCTACACGTTCCAAGAAAATTGATCGTCGGGTCGTGGATAGTTCTCTAGAAAGAAATTCATGAAGAGCACTTTCGCCGCTGTTAGAGGCCCAGAGTACTGTTCATCGAATAGGCTGCGAGATGGTTTGTTTTTAGTTCGTTGAACGGGTTCAGCAAGGCAGCCAGGAGCGAGAGTAAACGATTTTTCCAAGGGTGTGAGGATAACGATATCAAGAACGACGAAAGAATAGGATCTCCCCCGAAACGTTTCGCGGCAGCCGGTGCACGGAATTTTAATATCCGAGGGGGAAGTCCTGCGCCAGCAATAACCACGCAGGCGTCGTCGTCGGGAGGGACAGACCCTCCGGCAAGCCGTCGTACGCTCGGCAACATATGTTATCTCTTAGTTTAATTAAATTCCTGCAGTGCTGCGTTCCGACGTATACCCCTCGGAATGCAGCCACTGTTGTGTCATCACCCTTACGGGCGTGCTGGAATTTCGCTGCAGAATCCTTGCGTTGACGATCCTCGCGAATGCATAACACGGCGTGGAACAGGTGAATCGCGGTGAACACTGTTGGTCAACAACTATTCACCCCATCACCAACTATGTCACGTGCATTCTTGGAACCCCCTTGCGAATGTTCTAACGAATTAATCCGTTTGAATAATTTTCTAATTAACACTAACAATATTTTAACCTTCAGTTACTCGCACTCTATTTTCTACGTAACTATTTACGCGGAACACCATTTGACTCCAACATAAATAAATTTTTATTGGATAAAATAACTACTTTGTTTATGCTTGAAACACTAAATTTAAAGTTTGACTGTACGTATTATATGCGAGTAATTAAAAGTTAAATAAGAGTTGATCGAGACTGCAAAGACGCATTAAAATTCAATCATTTGATAAATCTACTGTTTTGAATTTACAGGATGATCGGTAACCCAGAAAGGGTTGATTCTGCATAAAAATAAATTGAAACAGGAATATGTGAAATAGTGTTATTGAAAGAATAATTAAAGACTTACATCCTCCTTGAAGTGGATTGTCGAGCACTGCAACAGGGCACCCATGAGTTTGTGGGGGTTCCAGGTCACGGAGTCAGCCCTGCGAACATTGAAAGACCATCAAAAATGCTTTGAAGTTGTCGGATTTTTTTTTCCGTCATTGTTAGACCAGATTCCCTGTTCACCCATTTAATCAGTAACCTGTCGAAAAGCGACCAAAGCTGGCTGAAAAAGCCGATCGAGCCCAGCTGGTCGTCAAACGTTTATCCAGTCCCACGGGGACCAATAGGGGATAAAATATGAGTTATCTTCCCTTCGAACCATGGGGGTCCATCAACTCGAGAGAACAGCTATTAATATAGCCACGGGATTGGATTTAACCCTCCGCCCCTGGACACACCCTTGCGGTAAAAACTCTTAACCCTTCTTAATCCTTCTTCACAGAGAAGCTGTGCGCTACTTGACACCAATTTGCGATGCACTTGAACCGATCAACAAGTGCTGCATCTCATTAACCCCATCCTTCGTGTGCATCAAACATCCTCGAATTTTTTCAATTTAATCGAAATTAATTCAGTTCTTGTTACTTCAAACCTTTTATATTAATTCAGCCCTTCGTCTTCTCTGTTTCGATCAGTCAGGAATTGATACAACGATAATAATCAATGTTCTCAAAATTTTTCTCATAATTAGACTGATTTTATGTATTTAAAAGATATTTAAGAATATTAATGTATCAATCTGGCTTACTAAAGTCATTAGGAAAAGACAATTTTTTCCAACAATTTTTATGTTGCACAATGATTAGACTGAGGATATTGATATTATCTCTTACAATGAGTGCAGACAATTTTTATTTTGCATAAAGATCGGTAGTCTCATAATTATTGGATCACGTTTCTTAGTTTTTGGCAGCACGCAAGCATCGGTCGAGCTTGCAGAGGAAACGCGAACGACACCCAGGCGAGCGAATCATTGCGAACACGTCATTTGCCAGTTTTCTAGAGAGCAAACAACCAGCTGTCCGCTTTATGACAAACGTTATCGACACTCGGCAACTGACACATATATCGCGACAATGTCTCTCCAGTCTGTTGACTGCGGATGATGCGGAGGGCACTCGAGGCGGCCCCGGGAAAAGAGATTCGTGTCGGCGACAGGCGTTTGCCATTAGTCACTTCTCTGCATCCTCTTCAGTGTCCGAGTTCACCGTGTCCCATAGTATTTACTTTGGAGAGCTTATGCTGTTGAACACGTTTCAAGCATTTCGCCAAGTTCCCGCTACCCCACATTTGTTAAACCGTGAGATTATCCGACGGATTTGCCAGATTTCTACGTTTCGTATGAATTATCTCGGACTTTCCCAATCTATTTATATTTTCCCCAGCTATTTAGTCATGAATAGTTTTCAACGATTGTGGGCAGCGGGAGTTGAATAAAAATTAATCTCATCCCTTAAAAACACAACAGCTTAATCGAATCCGAAGCAACGTTTTATCGCGAGGCAGTATCGGTGGATTGAAAGAGGGTGTACTGATTTTCTATTAGTTAAAGAAGCCGGTGTTAAGAGTATGCATAATGTTTGGAGAGAAAGCTCGAGTGATTAATGCGATTCGCAGCTGGGGCTGGCGCGTGCAGCACCCCTGCGTTCACTCTTAAATTCGTCCTAGGTGCCAACCCCAAAAGCCGCACAATATATATTACGGGGGTTGCTAATTATCCTCATCCCCCTCCTCAGAAGCGTGGATGTCCGTGGACGGGAGAAGAGCTGACTTTGAAAACGTCATGCCTGCGCTAGACTCTACATTAACATTCAAATTTAAACACACGTCGACAGTTTCGAAAAGTCAACCCTTAGCTCAACAAAATTGACCAGTTCGCGGCGGTCTATTATCCTTTCACCAACAAAATGATTCAGAAAAAACTTTTGTAAAACTAGATACTCAGACATTAAAATTAGCTACCCCTAACTCCATATAATCTACTACTACGAAACAACAGAATTAATTAATTAATATTTCTCAATAGAATGATGCTGAATAACATTAAAATATTAAAGAACAAGTGGGTGTTAATTTGCAAACTGTAATTTGAAATAATTTAATGCTTCATATAATTTTTCAAATATAAGAGATTCGAATTAATTTTATTACATTAAAAATAGAAGAGACTTGGAGAAGGTGCGAATAGACTAAAAATCGAGATCGCAGTATAATGCAACAATTTCAACCCTTAAGTCAAGCAATCCTCTTTCACGGAGGACGAAAAAATTCTGGACGGTACAGGAGGCTGTCGGGTGTCAATGTCAATCCACTACACTGCCATTAAACTCATTTCCTCTCGGAACCAACCCTGACGAATGCAAGCGGGGGTGGGGGTTGAAGAATACACGCGGCGCAGATGCCTAGACGAAGAGGATGCACCTTCAAAGGAGGACCTCCCGAGCATTCTGCTTACAATGCTGAAGACAAGGACATATTCAACTTCACTTCCGCTTGCAGACCTTGCTCGTTCCGGGGGTGGACCTTTTATGCGTAATCATTTCTGACTTTGTCGCGACGACAGAATCACGGTTCCTTCTGTCTCTTTCTCTCTCGGGATTCGTTGTCTGAGGGAGAGCAGGAGGAGGAGAAGGCAGACAGCAGAGAAGACAGACAACGAGAGAATGAGGGAAGCAGTTCCCTTTGTACGAGTTTAATCCGGCATTGTCGGGGCACGGTCTTTTATTTCAGGCCCGCGGAACGCTCGGCACGATGCGGCGGCGGCGTCGATATAGAAGAGAGGAGAGTTCTGTTCTGCAAATGCGCTCCAGGGAACTGATCCAGCTGTTGCTCGTCCTTCGGACTTTTCGTTTGCCATTTTAATCAAGACCTTCAGGAAGGAAGTCCTGGCACGGGTACAGTCCCTGCCAGCATGGTACGACAATCGACGCATGTGTATGGTCGATAGTGGGAGAATGACGAAGAGGTGAAGGGGCCAGACCGAAGGTTCTCGAGCCCTCAAATGCTCCCGCGAGGACTCCGGAATTTTTCTTCAACGAAACTTTCATTCATTTCGACTGCCTTTCATCCAAATGTTATTAATATACTGCTGATCTTTATGGATTTATAGCAAAATTGAGTAGATGAAACTCGAAATTGAAGACGTCGATATATGATTTCTTCTCTATTGAAATTATTAAGTTTCTCGCAATCGATGCAGACAATTTTTATTTTGCATAAAGTTTCGCAGTCTAGTTATTGAAGATTCCTTCGTCCTTTCAACTCTTTTAAAATGATAATATTTTTATTTTATTTTAGGTGGAAGGGATGAAGATATACGCCCTCTATTTACTCATAAAAATGGATACGAAAATTGAGGAAGAACATACAATTGTAGCAAATGTTGGTAAAAACTGATCTGTTAGTAAATTCTGGATGTTCAATGGTTTTAGCAGTTCCACTGGATAAAGGACTTGTTTATCGATTCCTTCTCGAATCAACTGCGCCAGCTTCGATCAAAATGTTCAGTTGATTTTCCATATTCTTATTATTCAATTCTTGTTACCAAAAGGAATAATATGAGGGGCCATAAAAAATATGCTAATTCATGGTCCAGCAGACCCGAATGGAGAAGGTAACAAAGACAGCCGCGTCGAATGAATGCTCGCCTCGAAGACAAAAGTCCTCCGCGTTTATCCGCTCCAATCAGTCCTTTCTGATCCGACGATGTTCCAACGGCGATTATTAATCACGCCGCGAGGGTACGAATAAATTCCACCAAGCAGAAAAGTTGACACATTGATAGCTGGCCGTGTCTGGCTGGTCGCTTTTGAAGAGGAAATGATTTTCTTGGTAGGCCTCGTGCCAGTTTTTGCGGGTCAGGGACTGTCCGCGGCTCTGAATGGGGGTAGCAGATGCGCCCGGATGCAAATCGTGGATTAATCTCGCCAACCCCATCTGAGCTACGGGCTGATCGGGGCTACCCCTGACCCCCATTGCAAACCCAGAGGGTGAGGAGACTGGTCGGGGCGTGTATGCGAAAGCTCGCATGTGTCTGGGACAGGAGTCACTCCTTTTGCAGCCCCTCGATTCCACGGATTACGACACCGTTCGCGAATCGCCTGCAGGTATCGCGACTCCATCCCTTCCGGTTGTCTAGCTGGCAATGGGCATTCAATGAACACCGATCTTTAGTAACATTCAGACGTCGTTCAACACAGAATCACTTTCGATCTCAATAGAATATCGAATCGAAGAATTTTTCAGTATTCTGGAAGTGGTTCTCAATTGATAGAATAATTTTAAATGATCTTTTACAACTTGATTTAATGCACACAATACAAAGGACAGAGTATACTTGTGGAGATAATGAAAGTATAATTTTTATCAATATTGTGACGTCTTTCAACACAGAATGGAAGAATTTTTCAATATCCTGATAGTATTTAGATTAGTGTATATAGCACTTTTCCAGTACACTGAAACTGATGTTCGAGTAGTCTTCATTTTGATATTTCAATGGTTCTTAATTGACACAATTTAAAATTATTTGAAGGACAGAGTGTTCTTGGGAAAATACTGAAAGTGTAAATTCAAAATCGAAGTAACCTGTGAGGGTTGAACAATAAACTTGCCCAGTCCTCCGCGAGCCAAAAAATGATACGTCTTTCTGACGGCACTATGTTCGCGAATGATGATCGGATCGAGGGCATCGACTCATTCTGATGCAAAGTAATTTTTCCAAGCTCTATTGGAACGACCTATCGATTTTACCGCGTTGAGGCTTCCGTTCGCGAACGAGCCTTTTTCCCTGAGTGACTCCATCAAACTAAGCCTCAATAAACTATAAAGCGCGAGGATTAGGGCACCCCTGCGTAGAACACATGTGGAGGTATCTCCAGTGAATCGAGAGAAGAGGGGTCCGGACGTTCCACGTCGAATTTATAAACAATTAGAACTTACCGTTCGATGCCAGTCATTCTAGGATGCCTGTATTTTCTCGAGAGAAGCAGTCCACCACCCCAAGCCGCCTGTAAACGTTGAAAAAGAGAGAAGCTGGTTAAGCGTTGACTTGTAAAGCCCGGATACACTGAATTTTACCCTCCCCCGTTTACCCCGTGGAATTGCCTCTGGCCGAGGCGCGCGACGTTTCTCACGTTTATTATTAACGTTAAGGCTCTTACGCGTTTGGCATTTATCGTTCGAACGACGAACCGATTTGAATAAGCTGTCTGGCTAAGTGGAAATCTCTGTTGTCCCTTCGTAGCTTCGACATATGTTACCCACCCCCGTCTTGCCCTTTAATAGTTACTGTACACTTCTAACTACTCGTATCACGGTCATTAATGTCTCCAAAACTTTTTCAACCCATCAAATGACTCGCAAAAATGAGGAAACTGTTGTTCAAAAAGTCGTTATTAACCAATATATTATTCTAAAAATTCTAAAAAATGACGTACAAAGTATATAAATATCATTTGTCACATTTTTAGAATTAGATTTTAGAATAATCATCCAGAATCTGAATCTTTTTAATTAATTACTGTAGTCGACAAGTTCGTTCCCTTTGTCGGAGCATGGAACATGGACACGAGGTATGGTACTTCAAGATGTTGGAACATATCTAGATGGTATAAATATCCAAAAGTTGAATAATTGAAAATGGATTGGTTTTAGGGTTTTATGCCAGTTTCCTTACGTCGATGTGAAGCCAGAGCTTATGCCTGTCGCAGATGTCAGCTATTTCCATGATGGGATCGAAAGCGCCGATTACTGTTGTCCCCGCAGTAGCGTTCACGAAGAAGGGGATGTGTCCTCTCGCCTTGCGTTCCATAATCAGCTCCTCCAGCTTCGACGGGATCATGCGACCTCGGTCGTCGCTTGGAACCATCACGCAGTTGTCCGTTCCCAGCCCACAAACGGCGGCACACGATTTCACGGAATAATGGCACTAACCAACGAAATCAAAGAACAATTACTGCCTCTCTTACAATTTTTATTCCGCCTTTAATATTCTTCGATGAAAAAAATCACGAACGTCATGGAAATCTGCATAGATCTATCTTGAAAGTTTCACTACAAAAAGTCTCGCAGTTTCCTCGCAAAAAAATCCCTTATGAACCACTTATGTGCTCTTAAGGTCCTTGCCCACTAGACCGCCGCACCGACGTCGCCATTTTGGGTTTCTTTTGTGTATTTCAATGGAAGTGCGCACACTGTACCTGGCGCTGCGCTGTTGCAGGTACAGTGTGCGCACTTCCTTTGAAATACACAGAAGAAACCCAAAATGGCAACGGCGATGCGGCGGTTCAGTGGGCAAGGACCTTTACGTACTCTTATGTGTCTGCTCAAGTAGATTCAGCCGTACCTGGTCAGACGTGAACATAACGAGCTGTCCTCCGATGGCCGAGAGTCCCCGTTCTTTGTAAGCAGGGAACATCTTGTGTCTGGCAGCGAGGAAGGCGTATAGATTGCTGATGGATCCTCCAGGAGCTAGAATAGAATCGCCGCCGCCCCAGCCAATCAGCTCCCTCATCTTCTGCAGCACAACGTGCTCCATCAGAATGAACACAGGCGCGATCTCGTAAGTGAACATGTTCGTGTTCGCCGTCGCAGTCAACCATTCGCCGGCCATCGAAACGAGATCGAGACCGCAGGACAGTTGGTTGAAGAAACGCGGGTGGCCTAGAATCATCGAACAAATCCAAACCCTGGAGTTACACCTTTCGTGAATAGCTCGCAGGTATCACGACTGTATCCATTTCGATTTTTACCAATATTCAGACTCACTTAACACAGAATGACTATCGATCTCAATAGAAAATCGAATCGAAGAATTTTCCAGTATTCTGTAAAAATTTTGATACCGATATTTGAGTGGTTCTCAATTGACGGAATAATTTTAAATTATTTTTCACAACTTGGTTTGATGCTCACAATACAAAGGATAGAGTATTCTTGCGGGAATGATTGAAGTTTAATTTTTATCTTTCGATCTCAATAGAAAATTGAATAAAAGAATGTTTCAATATTCTAATCTAATTTACATTAGTGTATATAGCAATTTTACGGTATTGATTTGCCAGTATGAAACTGATATTTCAGTGGTTCTAAATTGATAGAAAAATTTTTAATTATTTAGATTTAATGCTCATAAGAAACGGGGGTGGCCTGAAATCATAAAAAATTCTATTGCTCCCGATTCCGAAACCGGAATGGAAAACACATTGTTAATTAATTATTCTGGTGTATATAAATTGTGGGACCGTGCTAATTGTATCGCGACAGTGATTGTTCGAGGCCTGTTGCCAGCGGCTCGGAGGTAATTAATAATGCTGACGTGGCACGTGTCCAAAAACTATAGACCGTGCTCGTGGTCCCGACACCGAAGATGGACGTTAAAGGCACGCAGACTGAAAGCAACGGGAAGAGAGCTTTAAGCCGCTCGCTGAGTACGTTGTCATCCGCTCTGCTGAACATCGCGCTAGGATCAGGGTTAATGCTTCTGTTCGATGGGAGCTTGCCTTCTGATGCAACTGGGGGGACCAGCGAACGGGATTCTGGGAGTGCGTCGCTATTTTCAACAGCCTTCTCAGTTTGCCTTCAAGAGTCTCAAACATTCATTTCAACTGAAACACGTTCAGTTGGGAAATGACCGCTTCTGGCAGTGTTCAAAATAGAAGTACATTGGGGAAATTGATTAATTAATTTACTCATTCCTTAAAAACTTTAATGAATTTGGTACTTGACAAATTACAACGATGTGTAATGTCTGGATTGCGAATCTTTATCTATGTAAATAAAAATTAAATGCTGTTCGTTGGTAAGCGTATCGCTTGTGCACGGCTGGACCGATTTGGTTAATTTTCTGTAAAAAATTGTAAAAGTTGCCTGGAGAAATGGAAAATTCAGGAAAAAATGAAAGTAGTTTTTCTATGCGCTTTTTCATATTATTGTTGCGGCGCAGATGCTCGACTACTTGCTATATACCTGAAGAGGCCGATTATTTTACAAACACCGCGCTCGGTTAATTTCAAAGACGACGAGCTGGTATACACTCATAAATCACGTTATTGACGACCGAAAACAATAAAAGAAGGAAGCTTCTTGACAGTTTCCCACTCTTCGACCTGAAGTCATTTCGACAGAGTCGCGTCCAATTAAAAATCGCTACGTTTCCCCACTTAAATCTGCTTTTGACCATTCGCAAAAGAGTCGAGGTGACAATCGCAGTACAATTTTAATCGTGTTCGGAGTAACTTCGCGTTCGGTGTCACGATTTCGGAAAGTGTGTTGCATAGTGTTTACGCTTTATCTTCAACAAAATAGTAAGTAAAGAATACTAGCTTCAATAGCTATTATACGATTCAATGCAAAATTAAATATATACGTATACTATTTGGATAAATAGTAAAAATAAATTGAAATTAAAATTTAGAGAATATACGATATTTTGGTTAGATTGGTTAATTTTTACATCTGCCTGGTTAAGCTAATATTTTTGGCGAATTATACGCATTTTTTAAAGAATGTTAGATGCTTTTCGACGTGGTCGTGTAGTTAGAAAATTTATGTTTCCCATGATACTGGATTTCCGGAAGATTCCATCCATCGCCCCCTCCGAGAGTCTGTCCTATCGTTCTCTAAAATAACGTAGATCCCTTGATCCCGAGAATTGATGGATTCACTCCATTGAATATCCGGCCGCGGAAGACCTTTTCCCCCGGGTGCTCGATAACCACGCAACCTTTGATAACCACGTCGGATCCTTGAAAACTCTACTACCTACCACGTGATCACTATTCTCTTCATATGTAACTTCTCGTGGCGCGGGTGACGCGATCGAGTGTTTTCGGAGGTAGTGGGCCTAGACGGTTTAATCTCGCGGCATTACTTAGTGATTGACGTATGACGCCGGTCTTGCGAGGGCTAAATGCTCCCCTTGGCCCATCTGGAGCTAGTTCCCGAGGATTTTCCGATTGACGAAGTCCGCACACCCCGAAAGGTACGTGAAATTCCTTGCTAGATTATTAAAAACAAATCGAGATTTTTCTAAATGAAACACGCATGTTCACAAACCTTCACGTATGAAATATTTTCATCCTGAATGTTCAAGCTTCATTTTACTATCGTTGGATCTAGTAAATTTCCATTTTTATGGATTGTTTCTATTTTAAATGATGAAATGTTCTATTTTGAGAAATAAAATGTTAATATTTGAACTTTAACCATTAGCATTCGAGTGATAACTCAGGGACACCACTAAAAATTGCTGTACCATTACTCACAGTATTTTTTACATTATAAAATATATTATTATATAATTTAACTATCGTATGAGGTATTATATCAATTCCATATCAATTAAATAAAAAGATCGTATAGAATGTAATTATTGTAGGTCGGAAGAATTGTTTAATTTCCAATATAAAATAGTTCTGACTGCAAAGGGTTAATACAATAATTAGGATCTTTATGCAGAGTAAAATTGTTCTACCTGAATTGCAACGTACTGGAGTGAAATAGATACTTTCTCTCGCAATATATTTAATATGTTAGAAATAATATAACAGTATTTTTAAATTCTTCTAATGGTTACGTTGTTTCATATTACACCAACTAATTTTTTTAAATGTATAAAATCCGCAGTCTGCAGATAATATTCTTGCCAAAAGCAAGAAGTTGCTCGGATCGTTTCAGACACCTTGCTACATCATCTTTAGCTGTCCAGGGGGGTGTAATCAGCCCGAAGGACCGACATAAAAGTCCACCCCTAAACGCGATATCGGGCAGCGGTATCGGAGCCGTTTGTCGCAGTGTTATTCGCAATTATTTTGGTCTGTGGATCGTGGCACGCGTCCGGTTCGGGGTGCGCAACAAGACATCCACCCCCTCGGTCTTTCTTTCTCTTTTCTGTTCTTTCCATCGGGGTCGTGGTTCAACCAAGGGTAGAGGAGGGTCGATGGTCCGAAGCGCCCGCATTTTGCGCGTCACACGCGTCGCTGCGCGACTAGATTGTTTGCAGAGGCTCTCAAACCGACGGACCACGGAAAACAAACTCTTCCGAGCAACCTCCGCGAGTTAAGCCCATCTACCTTGCGCGAAAAAATACCTGAAGGACCTAGTGGACACCCAACATTGTGGAAACCTACTCTGTTCATCACCAATTGCTTTAGCTGCAGATTTTATGCGTTTATGACGAGAATGAGTAGGTGTAATTTAAAATATCAAAATATTAGAAAAATTTAAACACACTATTATATTATACTCAACCTGCTAAACACAATAGGGATGAAAATTAATTATTTCACTCCAGTTTATTGCAGTTCAGCTAAGAAATTTTTATTTTCCATAAGGATACGCGATAACTATTTAAATTTAAATTGCTAATCTTTAAGCAAACTGAAAACATACTGATTGTGAGAAGAAGCAGTTAAACAAAAATTCATTTCATCCCTTAATAGTCTTTTGACGTTGAATATAACGTGAAGATATTCTTGAATTTTTTATATTTTTTACTGTTTTATATGTCATCCAGTTAAGTTCTTGATAAATACATAAAAAATTCCGCAATCGATTGTGGGAAGCAGCGGTTAAATAAAAATTTATTTCACCCCTTAATAGTCTTTCTACGTTGAAGACGAAAGACGTGAAACATATTATGGATAGGAAATTGATATAATACCTCATTCAATACTTGAATTTTTGGTAAATGATTAGATACCAACCTGTTTAATAATGCAAACATCATTTTGAATAATGGTGCAGCAATGTTTAGTGGTCACTGTCATTACTCGAGTGGTAAGGGTTAATAGAATCGTCGGTGAAGACAGTTCGAGTGACGTAGATCGTCCGTGGAAACGAAATCCTCCGCGATCCGTTGGATTTAACAGCCGAAACTCTATTTCGTCATTGCTCCGCGGTAGTAGGAAAGAATCTAAGGGGATCCAGCTGGAAAATCCTCGCAGCTCCGCGTAGAATTAACATACCCTTAAATCTGCATAATTCGCCAACCAGTCCGGCTTATCTCGATCCGCGTGCGCTGCACTCGTGTTTGTTTTTCCTATCTGCCTCGAAAACGGCAGACCATTGTCGTAACCTATCTTTCATCCGGCCACGAAGCTCTTAAAGCATTATACCGTGCACGAGAATAATTGATCCCCCCTCCCGAAAGTTTAATCAAACTTTTTAAACCTCTGTGTATCACGGGTCCTCGTAAAATTCCCTTGCCCTTTATTTCACTTCCGCGTGCGACCAGGCAAAAACTTTCGTCAACGGCAGTCTGTTTGGACATGGGTTTAAAAAAATGGTTTCCAACGAAAGTTTGACCAATCAAATTTACCAGGTATTTCCTCTGCTGACTCGGCAATCCTTTAAAACGTAGCAATGATGTTTTCATAGTATTTCCTTTCTCAGAAGTGCTCCAAAAGAGTTTCGAAACTTATAAAAATTTTACTTCGCGTAACAATTTTTGTTATAAATGTCGAAGTTAATTGGTATTTATAACTGGGCAAGTCGCATAAGTTATTGTGCACCTACGAGAAAAATTCAGCTGCAAAAGACTGAAAACATAGAGACTTTTCAATGGTTCGTGTAAAATTTCCATAATTCTTTTGTCTTGCAACGAACGTGTTTTAATTAAAGTAGAATCTCGAGCAGCGGTTGGTCGTCCGGCTGGTGGAATAATTTCTCCTCGAAATTAACGTGTATTAATTGAAGTAGAACGTCAAGGCTCGTAAGTCTTCTAGAATAGATTTCACGATTTGTTTCTTCGACTGGGCTGCCCTCGCGAGCGATTACAACGTCGGAGGGTATCATTTTCCGACTAATTTGCCGTTTTCCCCGAGCGGAAAAGAGAAAGGGGCCGAAGAACCTGCTCGGCACAGGCCACGATAATATATTACGGTGCTCGGGATTTGTATGAAGAGAAGTGTGTAACCCTGGCTTTAATGCTAATGCCGCGCAATCAATCATATCGCTCGCCAGTAAGAAAAACATTCGGCATGTAACAGTGGTGGTCTTGGATCGAGACTTGAGCGTTATTAGAGAACGTGATCTTCGATCATTCATCTTGGACGTTCCGAAAGAACACGATCATATTTTAGAACGATCCTCCGATGGATTACCGTGGATTTTCATCCTGAACTTTTATCCTGTACTTTCATCCTGAATTTTCATCCTGAATTTTCATCCTGAATTTTCATCCTGAACTTTCATCCTGAATTTTCATCCTGAATTTTCATCCTGTACTTTCATCCTGTACTTTCATCCTGTACTTTTATCCTGTACTTTCATCCTGAATTTTCATCCTGAATTTTCATCCTGAACTTTCATTCTAAATTTTCATCCAGAATTTTCATCCAGAATTTTCATCCAGAATTTTCATCCTGAATTTTCATCCTGTACTTTCATCCTGTACTTTCATCCTGTACTTTTATCCTGTACTTTCATCCTGAATTTTCATCCTGAATTTTCATCCTGAACTTTCATTCTAAATTTTCATCCAGAATTTTCATCCAGAATTTTCATCCAGAATTTTCATCCAGAATTTTCATCCTGAATTTTCATCCAGAATTTTCATCCTGAATTTTCATCCTGAATTTTCATCCTGTACTTTCATCCTGTACTTTTATCCTGTACTTTCATCCTGAATTTTCATCCTGAATTTTCATCCTGAATTTTCATCCTGAACTTTCATTCTAAATTTTCATCCAGAATTTTCATCCAGAATTTTCATCCAGAATTTTCATCCTGAATTTTCATCCTGAACTTTCATCCTGAACTTTCATCCTGAACTTTCATCCTGAACTTTCATCCTGAATTTTCATCCTGAATTTTCATCCTGAATTTTCATCCTGAATTTTCATCCTGAATTTTCATTCTGTACTTTTATCCTGAACTTACATCGAGAAATTTCGTCCTGAATCCTCAAGCTTCATTTTATTATCTGTTAGATCTAGCAAATTTCCATTTTTGTAGATTGTTTCATCAAATTCAGAACAGGGTGTGACATTTCATTCTTAGAACGTAAATACGAGACGCCATTGGATTTTAAAACTTTTTTAACTCAGACTCACAGTCACCACTAAAAATTTCTGTACCATTATTTAAATTATCATTTACACTATTAAATATGTTTGCATCTAATCAATTACTATACAGTTAAATATTATATGAGTCATTAAGTATGAAACTTGACAAATAAAACTGCAATTTCAAAAACATTAGTCAAGTTTTATACTTAACGACCCGATATCAATTTCATATCCATAAGATGATAAAAATCGTGTACAATGGAATTATTCTAGGTCGGAAAAAATGTTTAATTTTCGAATTAAAGCGGTCTCAACTGTAAAGGCTTAGGCTAGGTGTTCACACGAGATCTGTCGGAATAAAAAATCGATAGGTTCCGATGAATTTTGGCAATGACAGAGGCATTATAAAATTGTTGAGACATTAAAAAATTGTTAATCACGGATAATTGTGTTCGCCAGTGATAAGCAATTTTTTACACGGTGTCTATTGGCAAGGAGTTATCGAGACAGTGATTTCTAGCGATCGGATTCCGGTCGTTTTCATCGGCGTTCGAATGCCGATTGCGTGACGTAACAGCCTGCACATTCCGTGACGAAACGATTTCTGCATTCCACGGCCGGCTATCGATACCAATTTAAATTCCTTCGGTGGGTGTACTCGATGGTTTTCGTGCCGAAAGTTCGCGAAGGGTTTCGCCCTATGGGGGATCGGTGCGGAGCATCCCCGTCGCCCCTATTTACTATTTCCCTCGACCCTACCGGGGGAAAATCGTGTAGAAATGGCTCTTAATTACACCGATCCTATTGAATTCGCCACCCTGTGCAGCGGTGCCACGTGCGCTGGCGTTATAACGTTGTTTTTTGTTGGCAGCCACCGCTTGCTCTTTTTTTTCATCGCGCAACGACGATTCCAGAAAAACTGCACGTAAAAAAGTTCGTTGACCCCATTCTCGATTTATCTCTGCTTCTATACTGCAACTCAAAGTGTTCGAATTTTTCACCCCTATTCAATTTAAATATTTCTTATAGTTTGAATTGAAATTATTGGATAGAACAGTGCTTTTGTTTGGATTACTTCATTTACCTGACCACATTTTCAATTTTTTCATTTTGTAATTTGATTCATCGAATCCTTTTCATTTTCTGACGTTTTAAATAGTTTGTAACGTTCAGCCGAGTCAAAACTGTGGAAGTGAAGATTGTATTTTTATTAGGAATTATGGGGATTGTCAATCCTATTTTCAATTAATCTCAGCCTTCTATCTTGTGATTTGAGCAGACAATATTTTATTGTTTACCAGTTTCGATGTAAATATTTGTAATATTGTGAGTGAGCCAATGAAAATATTGCAATTAAATATTGAAGCGACTTTATTAAGATTTATATTGTTCTGCGAACTATAATTTAGATCAAATATTTCCCGTTGTCAGGAAGTTTGAGACGCATTATAGACGTTGCTCTCCAGAAGTTCCGATGTTATTTAATAATCTCGGAACAAGGGTGGTGGCTGGAAGTTCCTCCTCCGGCATCGGAATTAATTTAAGTTTCCGCGGAGAGTTCACTGGCGCGCGATTAATTATTTTTCCATATTGCACACGTGCCAAAAGAGCGAAGCTGCAGTCCTTCCTTCCACTTAACCCAACTTTTCCAGGTCGATTGATCTGGAGTATCTTTATTCCCAATATCTGCAAGACGCCTTCCAAAGGAAGACAATGCTTTTCCGTGATTTTGGGTCACGGAGAGCAGCCTCAATCTATTGAAATTCACCGTTGCGGGAGCCTTTCTATCGAGAACACGTCGATCTTACATAAAGAAGGATCGATCATCGGTGTCAGTAACGCGCGACGCGATCAATCAAAATTCTTGCCGATGTCTTCGATTATCGATATGAGCGCAAAATTTTCGGATTTCAAATCGAAAGCCTTTATAAAAATGTCTTCCTGCATTTTTAGCCGTCAAAGGACAACATTTTTATTCGTTAAAAATACACGAATTAATTTGATTAGATTGATAAAGAATAATTCTCATTACTTAATTCCACAAACTGAATTTAACCCTCGTACGTTCCTCAGGGTGAAACATCGCTCACTCAATATGTCAACGTACTGTAAGATTATACATCCTTTCACGTCTACGTCGTGGGATGTATTTCTTTAAAATGTGACGTTATAAATCGAACAAAATATGTCGATTTAACATGTAAAATAAAAATGGGTGAATTATTATCCTAGTCTCTCTTATGCAGCTATTTTCGAGGAGCGTACGAGGGTTAGCAAATAGAATAACTAAGTAAATTTCGAGTGAACTAAAACAAAATGGTTTCTTTTTGTCAGAATTTTTCCGAAGTATAACATCAATAAAATTTCCATTTTTGATCGTAGAAGAATTTCCATTTCGTATTCCTAACGAGAACAACCGAAAAATGAACTCCACTCTGTATACGGTAGAAAAACCTATTTATTAACAATGTCTACTTATCAGAAGTCGTTCAGAGTTATTTACGAGAAATGCATCGACGGTTGCAGGCACTCAGCGACCGCACTGGTCGCTGCCATGAAAAGTTAGTGATCGTGAAACTGCGGAGCATGGTCGATGGCAAGAACATTTCGCAAAAAACGGGACCGCTTATTCAACACCGTGCGGCACAGCTATCTTTCACCGGGTATCTCCTCTTTTTTATTACGCCATAGTTCACGTGGCCGTCGCCGCTCGGTTTCTTATCGAGCATCCCCTCGAAAATATTTTCGAGCGTATCTGCAATCAATTGATTCGCGGGTAGGGTGGGGACAGCAGAAGCTGCTTTCACGGTTTTGCGAGAGACGGTCCGAGAGTGAGTAAGAGAGAGAGAGAGATATCGGCCCGATACTCTCTAGGTCCCGTGGTATATAATCTAATAACGAGTTTTCGTCGGCGGCGTATATCGTGCACGCGGCCTTCGACAGAGGGTGGTCGTCTGCATCGCAACCAGCCAGACAGGCCTGATTTCTGGCCTAAGTGGTTAGCCCTCCTCCATTGTGCATTAGCATCTATTCAAGCTGGTAATCGAATCCTACCGAGATAACGAACTTTCGCGGGGGATTTGCGGTTGACTTTCGCCGCACCGTGGCCCGTGATACTTCGGTCTTGACAGCCGACCGATAGATTAGCATCTACGCGCGAAATTTCGACCACCGTTACAGGAACAGTGCTCGAATAGTGTTGCTTTTGGTGAAAAATATGCAGAATAAATTCAGGCAGCTTCCGACGTCGATTTTAAACCAAGAAAGCGGACAGACTCGTTTCTGATCAGTAGACTGAGGGTTTCTATGCAAAGCAACAATTTTCTGCTTCAATCGCAAAGGGTAAGAACCAGATAATTAATTTAACACCTTGAAAATTATCTTAATCAATTTTAATCTAATCACATTTTTATTATAAATTCATAATATCCGCAGTCTACTGATCAGTTACCCAGAATATTTATCAAAGTTAATTCTTTGCACTCTGAGCCATTTTAACTTGAAAATTAAACGTTTCTACCGACCTAGAATTATTCTGGTGTATATGAGTTTTTTCATTTTATGAAATTGATATAATACTTAAATGTTGAGTAATTGTTAGGTACTAACATTTAATAATGTAAATGTAGACAATATTTTGAATAATGGTAAAGCAATTCATTGGTACATTAAAGATCTTTTAGAATTCTTTTTTCGATACTGAATATTGATATCGTTGTTATTAATATTTTTATGATCTCTATCTTGAGCATAACGTGGGCAACGCGCACAGAGGTTATCTTCCACTTCTTTTTTTGGTTAGCAGCATCCCCTTATTCATTTATCACGAGGCAATGTGTATATTCTAGGGGTTGAAACGGACGGAAAGACTGGAAGTGTCTCTAGTCACCTTATCTCCGCCCTCTAGAGCGTATGCTAAATTGAATATGAAATTATGTGGCTTATCACCCCCGTGGGCACAGGGAAACAAGATAAAACAGTGCTAAGCAATCCCCTGTTAAAAATCATCCCCGTTTTCCGTCCATTCGTCCGAGGTTCACACGTTACGCGTTCATGACACAAAATAGCTCGATCGAATGCAACGCAATGAATCATGTAAAATATTTCGAGACACTTTTTTCATCTGCTTAAAATTAGCAGAACTAAATGTCTATATAGATTCTATAATTCTTCAACAATTTTTATGCAAAATCAAAATATTCCGCAGTGATTCTAGGAAGCAGCAGTTAAATAAAATTCCATTTCATCCCTCATTAGATTTCTATGTTGAAAACAACATGACAATATTCTTAGATTTTTATATTTCATCCAGTTAATTTCTTCATAAATGCATAAAAATATTCCACATTCATTGAGGGAAGCAGCGATTAAATAAAAATTCACTTCACCCCTGAATAGTCTTTTTACGTTGAATACAACATGGATATATTCTTAGATTTTTTATATTCTTCACTGTTTCATATTTCATCCAGTTAATTTCTTCATAAATACATACAAATATTCCGCATTAATTGTGGGAAGCAGCGGTTAAATAAAAATTCACTTCACCCCTTAATAGTCTTTTTACGTTGAATACAACATGAAAATATTCTTAGCTTTTTTAAATACTTCACTGTTTTATATTTCATCCAGTTAATTTCTTCATAAATGCATAAAAATATTCCGCATTGATTGTGGGAAGCAGCGGTTAAATAAAAATTCATTTCACCCCTTAATAATCTTTTTACATTGAATACATCATGAAGATGTTCTTAGCTTTTTTAAATACTTCACTGTTTTATATTTCATCCAGTTAATTTCTTCATAAATGCATAAAAATATTCCGCATTCATTGAGGGAAGCAGCGATTAAATAAAAATTCATTTCACCCCTTAATAGTCTTTTGACGTTGAATACATCATGAAGGTATTCTTAGACTTTGAATTTCTTCATAAATGCGTAAAAGTCGATAGTCTACTTGTAGTAGTGAGTTGTATACACACCCTAACACCTTGAAATGATTTCAATCATTAAAATAGAGTAGAGAGATTATTTGACACTCACCAGTTTTCACTTGATACTTCAAGGTGGTGGAGCAATCGATGAGCAGTTGCTGAAGAGTCAGACCAGAGTCCGGGATCTCGAGGTCCAGCAACCGCATCATGTCAGAGGGATGCTGAAAGTCGAGGACCTTCGCGTTTCGATCGTTCGTCGACTTGATGAAATCGAGCAGGATATCCACCACCTTCATCAGGAACTCCCTGGTCGCTGGGAAACCTTCGGCATTGTGTGGGAGGATGTCTGGGAGCAGAAACACAGACAATCGAAGCAAATCATGTGAATCCGAGCCTCGCGATTCTCTTTCACAGGCTGAATCAATATTCTAATCAAATCGCAACCAAAGAACCGAACTCGTGGTTCATTGAAAACGAAATTAGGCTCGGACCACTCTTCAACCACACTATTTTCATCATTCTCGCATTTCAGTGATCCGAACCTCGCTATATTTATTCGACTGCGAAAATTTATTTTATTTACTCCGTTAGACCAGACTTTGTTCAACAATTTCTTCAATATATCGTTCGTTCATTAGAAAGGTGACACTAGAGAAAGTATAGTACTAAATATATAACCCAGTATCTAAGTAAAAACAAATTATTTTACATTTCTAAGTTGATAGTATACGATACAAAAATTTGCAATTTTATGTAAGTTTCAAATTCCTTTTTTTGAATTACGTCAGTCTTTTTATGAATGAAGGAAATTATTGAAGGTATTTCTTACAGATAATGCTTTTATTGCTATTCACGCAACAAGTTCAATTTATTCAATCGAATCCTTCGAAATTGTCCACGGAATTGGCATAAACTTTTGCAGTCGACTGTAGTATTATTCGGTGTAGAGATTGAGATAAAGTATGATAGTAGTCAGAATGTTCAACAAAGAGTCTCGACGGTGTGCAATCGTTTAGATCAATTTTGAAAGCGGGACAGGTCTCGCTAACGTAATCGTCTAGGGTGACTCTCTAATTGTTATAATCAAGTGAAATCTCTTCTACTACATTGACATTGATTGATTTGATACCGTTTTATCGAGCGCCTCTTTGCCCAGCGCTCTCGTCGCGTCGTATCGACCTACCGTCGGCTCTCTCTCCGACGTCCTCGTAGAAAACGGAACTTATTAGAATGATTTCACCTCATCAAACAATTGAAAGTATAGACCTATATTGACACACTCTCACTTGTTTGGTGGGATGACACCATCTCACTTCGTCGTCCTCTTCTTCTCACTAATATTCCATCTTCGGCTTCCTCCTCGACGATTCTTAACACTTATCGCGTCGTAAACATCATGCACTTGCAGAATTGTTGCACAACTAACACGCATCAACTATTCATAGTTTCCTTAAAGTATTTCCACCGTTAACACTAAACCTACCGAGCTTTAAAAGTAACTGGTACATGTTCCCTTAGAAAAATGACAAGATTGATTTTATTTAGACTTTGTGCGGTCCCTATTGAAATATGTGCTCTACAAAAGATGTTGATACAACCATTCCTTACAAAATCATTTTTATTATTTCAATAACTATAAAGTAGAAAATCGGGAACCAATCATTTGGACCAGTGGTGGTAGGTTTAGTGTTAAACGTACACAGTTTTAAAAAAATATACATGTGTTTGAAATGATTGCTTTAAATAATAAGTTAACTTTTTGGTACGGAGATGTCGAGTTTCATTGTTGAGTCAATGGCAAAGACTTTTGGATAATTATGTAGCTTTAACTAGCTAGTCAATTATCCTATTTTACGCAAATACGTTAAATTGTTTAGTTAAGAATATTTTTGGTGTCGACGAAAGAGTTCCATAATCCAAGATATTTATGATAGGAATTGTTTATGGGAATTGGAGCGGAACAGTAAGTGTGCGAGAGGCAATGTAGCAATTTCGGAAGTTCCCCAATGGAGGCAACATAAACTGCAGCGGGGCATTTCAATGTTCTCTTGGTAAATCCTTGGTAGATTGAACTGTCCTTCTGTCGTGTGGTAACCATAAAGTATCCTGCTGTATAAACCACCCTTCGTTTCCCGTTGCATTAAGGAGATCCCATGGATAAACAGATACGAACGACTCGGCGCCCATGCTTTAAAGTCGAAACTTTCCTGAGTGATCATAACAATGGAGACTGAATAATCTGGTGAAGAATTGATCAATGAAATCACCGTTTATTTTCCATTGTCTTGAAAATATTCTTGAAAATATTCTTCGAACTATTCTTCGAACTATTACTTCTAAAGATTCTTCAAAATATTTAATTATAATTCTGAAGAAAACCGTGCACAAAATTAATTCTCTATTAAAAAGAATTCTCTAAAATAGTTACGTAAAAATTCTCCCGTAACACCTACTGAATATTTTGAATAATTTAATGATAAAGTTATCTCAATAAAAGTTTGAATAGCACTACAACGTACAACAAATAGTGTACGAGATTATCAACTCTAGTGTCACAACCTCTTCAAGGTATAGTTCGAGAGAAAATTTTCTAGCTCCTTTTTGACCAAGTGACTGACAATTCAATTTCGACTAGGTATTGAAAGCGGATGCAAGAGAAATGATCAGCTCGGACCATGTATTCCATGGAGAAAGAAAGGAATTGTGAGTGACAGAGGGAAGAGGGCTGTATCTTTCAATAATCACGCGAATGAGAGTCAAATGGAAAAAGAAGGGAGTCCCGGAGCCTTATGGTGAATCGGCCTGAGCCAATGGTTAGACAAGAGAAATCCCCGGCTTGCAGGGTCCGTGCTCGAGCTAATCCAGCTCCATCAATCTAACGTCGAAAGGCCGACAGACTCTCCTTCTTCCGAGGTTTATGTCACTTCCCATCGGAAAGAGAGGCCGGTTCGTAAATACGTTCGAAATCCGGTTAATCGACAACGTTTTCCACGCAGGTATGTATACGTCCACGTTGTACTTGAACGGCTAACGAGGCCTCGATCGTGCAGAAATTCGATACGGACGCGTAGCGTGCGATCTCTTCTCGTGCAACTCGGTTACAGGTTCCAGCTTAACGTAGAAACTCGTTTTGGCACCAGATGCACCGGACCCTCGGCTCCAGGCTTTAATCAAAGCGCCTTCTAGGGGCTGTTACACGCGGCAATTAGTTCCGGCGATTTATAAGCGGGATTGCCGGGTTAATTTATCGTAATGAGCGCGGAGATGCGTATCAAGGATGCCGTTTCTACGAAAACGATTCGCAACCTCAACTCGGTTCGAAATAAATTAAACAATAGCTCAAACGCTTCTCGAGATTCTATTCAACCCTTAATTGGCTCGATCACTCACGATACGTCTTGATATTTTTCTTATTTTTTTGAAAATGTGTTCAAATTAATTTATGGGGCGTAGCACTTTAAAGGTTGAAGAAGACAGCCGACCGGTTTAATTAAAAATATTTATTTAGTTGTAATAGAATACCAGTTGTCAGTGTAGAGAAGATTTGTAACAAAATTCATTAAACGTCTGAGGTTAGCAGATGGTTAATCTGCTGTGTGGTTACCAGTGGTTCGTTCTTGTCTTCATGGTTGTTTGTTGGAAATGTTCAATAGATGCGAATGAAGCGATAAACGGATCCGCGTTGCAGCAAGGTTGCTTTAAAATTGATTCTCGACTATGAAAAGGACCTTATCGGCATCCGACACTTCCCGAACAGCAAACAGTGCCGTGGCAAGCAAACCCTTCCGCCCTTTCTGCGGCATGTAATCTGTCCTCAGCCACTCACCGACTACGAGCCTCTTCAGGCCAATTCTAAATCCGCTATTATTATGCACCCTTCCCGAAGCCTCGGAAAATCAGGACAATATTGTGACTCCAGGATTTCATCCTCGAGAAGCCAACGGTGCTTCTGAATTTAGGGGATGCCTTCGATATGGCTGCTAATTTATGTGTATTCTCCGTGGACGTGAAAAACGGGGCATTTGGATCAAGTAGTTACGGACGGTTAGTGGTTAGACATGCTTCGGATCGAAAAGAAGCGCTGTTGTCTATTTTATAAATGTTTCTGGTGCAGTTTAGTTAACTACTTGATCAATTTAGTTATGTTGATATTCGTAGAGCAAAATGTATAAAGAAATGTATGTAAGTTGTTAAATAATGTCGAATTTTGTATAATATTGGTAGTAGACGGTAGACGTGAAAATTAAGAGATTAGATTTAAGGAGATACGGATAGTTAGTGATCAGACATGCGTCGAATCGAAAAGAAGCACAGTTATCTATTTTACAAATGATATTTCTGATGGAACTTAGTTAACTATGGTATTCGATCAACTTAGTTATGTTGATTTTCGTAGAGCAAAATGTATAAAGAAATGTATGTAAGTTGTTAAATAATGTCGAATTTTGTATAATATTGGTAGTAGACGGTAGACGTGAAAATTAAGAGATCAGATTTAAGTAGATACGGATAGTTAGTGATCAAACATGCGTCGAATCGAAAAGAAGCACAGTTATCTATTTTACAAATGATATTTCTGATGAAACTTAGTTAACTATGGTATTCGATCAACTTAGTTATGTTGATTTTCGTAGAGCAAAATGTATAAAGAAATTTATGTAAGTTGGCAAATATTGTCGTATTTTGTATAGTATAGATAGTAGTCGGTAGACGTGAAAATTAAGAGATTTGATTTAAGTAGATACGGATAGTTAGTAGTCAGACATGCGTTGGATCAAAGAGAAGCACAGCTTTTCAATTTACAATTAATGTTTCTAGCATAGCTTAGTGAACTATTCGGTTAATTTAGTTATGTTGACTTGCATAGTACAATGATATAAATAAATTTATGTAAGTTGTCAGATTGCGAACTGGCGTTTCAAAGATGAAACACCATGACTATTAAGGGATTAGATTCAAGTAGATACGGATAGTGGTCAGACACGTATGGAATAAAAAGGCCGAGCACTACTCACTGTCCAAATAATTGAACTTTTTGATAACAATTTCACGAAAAAATGAATATCTAATAGTTTAAATTATTCGGAGTAGAAACTAATAATGTAGTCGACATTAATCGAAGAATTTTGAAGTAGTTATTGCAGGCTAGATAAGTTTCTATATTTTGTTTAATGTAGTCGGTGAAGAGGAATTTGTTGTTATTAGTTTAACAGGAACGTGCAGACACGAAGATCAATCAGGAGACCAAATAAAACGATATACCTTGCTCGGATCTAATTTCTAAGACATTCTACTAATTCCTCATTGCATCGAACAATTTTTTCTATGGAACATGCTTCGGATACAATCTTGACGATGTTATTCAAACTTACCCGAATACTTCAGGTCGCAATGCTCCCTGGAGAGCGAGTACGTGTTCTCGGCACTCATTAGTCTGGTGGGTGAGTGTGTCCTGGCGAAATTCTGAAATTCACAATGAATATCTGTCCTTCGAGCAGATCGGAATCCTCGGCGAAACATTCATCGCACGTATTACTGACATTCGACATCGTTTACTATCAATTTAAAAGGGAAATCTGTTAGAGAGAAAGAGAGAGAGAGAGAGAGAGAGAGAGAGAGAGAGAGAGAGAGAGAGAAAAGAAGAGATAGAGAGAAAGTATAACAAGCATTTCTTTTCTAGGCAGACGACACAAATTACTTAATATAAAACAAGACACTTTTGGATCGAGCCCTAAATAATCACTGTACCGCTGATTTTATTCATTTATAGCAAAAGTGAGTGGGTGCAATTTAAAACAGTAGAAAGGTTCAATGGTTTTAGAGTGGTAATCTATTCTTCTCAGCTTGTTAAAATGATTAAAATTAGAATCAACTGTTTATGTGGCTCCAGTAAGTTGCAATTGGTGCGAGCAATTTTTATTTTGCATAAAGATTCACAGTCTAATAATCGCAAGTGACCTAAATTTACAGTATCGTTACAGGACATAAAAATAATTCTTAATTATAATCAAATTTGGACTGTTCACAGAATTTCTCAATTTTGTATGCAAATGCAGAGCAACTGGTACAGACATTAATTTTCGAATGTTGTCTGCCCCACAGTTGACGGCAAGCTTGACGAGGTAATTTCAGCAGAATTGACGTTAACGAAGGTGAGATAATTAAGGACTCGATCGAACGCATCGGCAAGGCAACCTAATAGAAAGAAGAACGAAGGGAAACAAGATGAATGAACGTGCAGCGAGATGGGAACGCCTTACATATAAGTATTCCTTGATCGCTGTGATTTTAGTGCCGATCATTTGCACATTGTCCATGTCTCTGCTTGTGCCCCTCGCCTCAGTCCCTACAACAATCAACAACAGTGTCCGCTTCAGTGTTTCGCGCTGCTTTCAATATTTCTCAGCGTTCAGAGCGTTCAGAGATAAAAATTGCACAAACTGCGAAGAAGCGAGAGAGTAACGCCGAAGGAGCACGGGCAGGCCGAGCGACCAAAGAAACATGGACAGAGAGCATTTTCGTGGAGACTCTTCAAATGAATAGAATAAAACAGAGCGTTTCCTCGTTACTGGAAAGAGAAAGGATGAAAATTGACGAATGGCCGCTCTGAACCGATCGAGAGCCGGTCCTTGGAGCCAGGAAAATAAGCGAGAGATCGTCGTGAAGACAGACCAGCCACTATAGATCACTTGACTAAAATGATTAAAAAAAGCAGTAGAGAAAAATCGTTTGGAAATTTTCATTCGATTCATGACAAATCGTGCTTCCTCCAAGCGATCAGTAGTACAGATAAACAGGTGTGATATATTTAGAAGCGTGATGTTAATTCGAGCAGAATTGGACGTTCATCGAACAGATCGTTTGAGACGAGAATAATGCGGCGAGAATGAGCTGTGCGTGAAAGCGATTAATTACTAAGTGAGAACGTGACGAAAGCAGTGACTTCGGCGGCTTGGGAAATAATTAGAGGATCACCTGAACGTAGCGATTCTAATTTTCGAGTATCCGCGATGTGAAGAATTAGGGGCTTCGAGTTATCAATTTTTCAACCCCGTGTCAGACACAAAAATTTACACTTCGCAATCACCCATCCAGTTGCCTCCGCCCGAGGCTCTTTATTTTCTAATTATGACACTCTTCGATCCCTTCCAAATCGAATTACAAAACAATTATCAAGAAAACTTTACACTCGACAGTCCCTCAATCGGATAGGCTCACCCCAAGAGTCTTTATTAGTTATTCTACACTCTCCAACCCCTAAAAAAACTGAACAAACTGCATCTTTCTTACCGAAGCAAAAATCCAACCTTGAAAAACTCCTTTCGCACTGAACAACCCCCTAGTCGCCTGTCAAGATCCTCGAACAATTTCCCAACCACGAAAACAATTTCCACCCCTCGGGCGGGCAAGAATGCAGCGAGAACCGCGTCTCGCGGAGGTACAGCCGCGAGGGGATGCACTTGGCCAAATAAAAACCGCGGCCGTTAGAGAAAAAGGATGCAATTAGGGGATGCGGGGGGCGAGATGCGAGAGACTCACCAAATCCGTTCTTCTGTTGGGTTCTGGTGCGTCGTCGAGGGTCGACGGAAGCGGCGTCGCTTTCGCGGACGGGGGTCGAAGCTGTCCAAAGCGGTGGAAGGACTTAAGGGTTGGATCGTCGGCAGACTGGTGAAGCGACGACGGGCTTCGGGGTGGTTTCCAAGGGACTGCTTCCAGTCGAAAACGCCTGGACGACTCTCGAGCCTCGGCCTGACTCGGCCTGCCTCGAGTCTGCCTGACCCAGTTTCATCTCGTACAACCCACGCAGCCACCCCCTCGAAGCGGGGGTGGTTTTGTGTGTGGAGGCGGAGCGACCAATGTATAACCGGACCTTGCACGAGGGTGGCTCAGTGGGCGTAGACTATTCCCGACCAATCCGACCGAGGGATTCAACCCTGACGTCAGAGGGTGGATGACGTATCGCTCGTCGCTCACCCTTATCACTTCCTCGCCCTCGAGATACGACGGCGGAGAGAGCGCTCTGTGTGCGGTTTTCGCGTCGGATACCTACGCCGCGCCGTCTCTTTTATATGTTTACGAATGTACTCTAACTTGGAACCGATGGGCTGCACAGCCTAGAGTCTAGAGGTATACTTAGCCGCGAAATCTCCGGCACGCTTGGCCGTTCGCCGAGATACAAGCCCGCGGAATTATAAAGGGTGGCTCTCTACGACACACCGGCCGCACCAGCCATACCCCGCTGATATCGACAGTCGCATGAAATCCCTTTTTTCGGTGCTTCTTTACCTTTCCCCAAGGCTGCTTTCATCTGGGAGATTGGAATCGTCTGTTACAGATTTTGAGTCTGCAAGGGGTGGGATTTGTGGGTACCCTTGCACAATATTGTTCAATTTATTCGGAAATGTTTCAGATTAAATTGAAATTGGTGGGACTACAAGACTTCTCTTGCAAGAAATTATTCAATTTATTCTTTTATTCGGGAATGTTACAGGTTTGTTCGCTTTTGAAAATTTGTCAGACTTTGCAAGAAATTGTTCGATTGATTCTTTTATTCATGTTGAAGTTTTCTGAAGATCTTTTGAGTTCAGAGAATTCTTTTTTCTCTCCTCCGATGATTAATTCCTCTGGTAGCTGGGAATTATCTGTCCCACATTTTTTAACTTCGAATCGCAGGGATTATAAAAGTCCGCCTGCAGGAAATCGATTAATAATATCGTTGGGTATACCGATTGGCTCTGTGCCATCGTGGCAATTGCACAAAAAATTCGTTAACTCTATATATTCATAAATTACATTCAAAATCTTAAATAAAATACACATTCGTAATTTTTACAGGCGGTTTAATATTAGTAATTTAAACACGTCATTTAATTTATAGATTGTTGAAGCGATGTAAAACTATAGGGGCTGCTTACGAAACAGCCCCTCGATGTTCTTATTTAATTTATGGTACAGCATTTATCCAAGCGCTCTTAATGAACGTAAAGAGTAATTACATTGGCAAGCGATAGGAGAGAAATGGAAACAAATAATCCTGAAGCTGCGAATAAAGCTCGGGCCAAAGAGCTTCATTAACTGCACAGTTAATCAAATGAAATTACATTGAATTATAAAGTTAGCTGAATGTTCGACGATGCTTGTCATGAGCATTAAAATATAATCTTCTCATTGCTTGATTTATGGCTTACTCCGTTCGTCGAAAAACAATATTTCCGTCGTTCAACAACATTAATCTCGAGTTTCAGGGTTTCAAGATCAGCAATCATAGTGTATAAGAAGATGAACATTGCTCGGGACGAAGTAGTTTCAGAAACACATAAAAGCCAATTACAGGCTGAGGAACTCGTTCCACCAGTCCCTGGTTACCACGAAATCCGGGAAATCCACCACCAAGCAGCAATTAACCAGAATCCGAACGAAGTCGGAACCATTTCCTCGAGGTACCCAGATTTCCGCGTTCTCTCGTCGCGGTTTTACAATATTCTCGGCGAGTCCCAAGGAGCCTATCGCGTTCCATCAAGAAGAATTTAAATGCACCTCTCCTCGGGAATGGTCTGATACCACTCATAAACCTGAACCTTCATAAAAATTCCGCGCGCATGCTTTCCCTCGTTTCGCACCGAATCAACAGATGCACTCGAACAGCGGACCTAACACGGAGCTAACGGTTTTTCCTCGGGGCGGAAAAACAGCGTAGGAGTGCCGAGAGAGCAACGAAGAGAGAGGGAGAGAGACGGAGAGCGAAGAGATGGAAGGGAAAAAAACCAATTGCTGGATCCTCTCGCGGAAAATGTCGCGACGCACGCGTACTCCCGTGAAGCACCGTGAAAAGCTTGTGGACACGGTAGACAGAGATCGAGGGCTGGAGGACACGAGGAGAGAACGACGAACAGAAGAGGAAGAGGAAGAACACAAGGAACAGGGGGCAGGCGGGGTAGGAAGGACAAAATGGACGGCAGCCAATCGGATCGTCGGACAAAATGGCCGACGGTGAATTTAATCAATACTTCCTCCGTCCTTCGGATGAGGGTGGAGGACAGGGCGAGACCCAGAAAGTGCCAGGGACGTAACAACCCGTTGCCGAGAGTCCACGTAATCGCGTCATCGAGGTCGATACACCCTCTCTCTGTTCGTCTCCTAGGTCCGCTCGTTCTTCAAGGGACACCCGGTACGTCGTTGTGTCGAACACGAGTTTCATCCTCCCTTAACGACGTTTCGTTGTTTCGAGCGGCCCCGAGTGCCGAGCACTCCGCAAAAAGCCTCCATTTCGAATGGAACCAACCCCTTTGTCACGCTTCTTTGCCGCCGCTGATTGCGCCAACGATGATCATGCGATTTCACAGGCTTTCCCGGCGAATTCCCGATGCTCGTCAAACGGAAAATTATTTTCTCTGCACGGGATTTTGGCGGATCGACCTCGAACGTGCTGAACTATTTACCGGGGACGGGGGTGTTAAGAATCGAGGTTCAACGAAGAATAATTAGGATGTTTACGCGGTTCGCAATTACCGAAAATAAATTATTTGTGGAGGATTTTAGTGAACATGTGGAGGTTTGAACGAATTTCAGGTTTTGCGAATTTCGATGCTGTGTATTAAACAATTTTATATTATATTCTTAATATAAATTTGATTGGAGAACTTGGATGATCTTCAACTTCTGGGAACGAGTCTGACAAGATCGTTGTTGAAGATCAGCGAACTTGGATCGCGCTGTACATTCAATTAATTAATGAAAATATTATCAAGTATAAAATTACTTTTAATATACGTTGATGGTTACACTGAATTTTTTGAAGATAAATAGAATACAGAAGGTTCAGACGGTTGTTTTCTTTGTGAATAATTTTGATATCCTCGATAAAGATTATACAAAAATTGTAAGCACTTTAATTGCATGTTATCGAGTGAACGGTACTATAATCCGAGGGATATACGTAATCTAATGATGATAGATGGGACCAAAGTCTTTTTACCACAATGCAGAGTCGGAATTCTCGTGTGTCTCCATTATCATTAGAAATCAGAAGCTTCGCGATGATAGAAATCCGAGTGTCGACACTATCATCTCAGTCGACACGTCATGGAATTTTGATTAAGATTCTGCAGGTAATAAGGATCTGATGAACAGTTGGTTTCTTATGGTTCTCCAGGAATCTGTGGTGCATGTTAATGCACGGCAATTAATTAAGCATATCGTCGAACATATGAAGATTCTCCACTATCAGCTCTCATTTCTCATGTTCCTCGAGATATGGAAGATAAAGATTGCAAAACCAATTGAGCTAATCAATAGTAACGAGACCATTTCGATGAGTTGGCTCGTATCAGCTACCAACCATCAATACTCGTGTACAGTCTGCGCAAAAATTGCCACGAAATCATTTTACAAATCTCTGGTCGTTCTAAAAATTTAGCCGTTCTTTTACTTCAGAATAATTTATTAATATTTTCTATTGTTCATTGAAATGAATATAATTTTTAAATTACTGCTACTTATTATTAAATATTTTCCAAGGACCAGTGAATTGAACATCATTAAAATAAACTTCGTATGTTGCATCTGATGCACAAACTTTTCATTGTGCACAAAGATTCGCAATTACGAGAGATATTGGAATCAGCAGGTATAAATTCTGAAATATTTTCAGTCGCGGAAAATCTGATTTGAAAAGATAACTGGAAAAGTTTCAATTGAAAAATTCGATTGTGTACAGGGATGAGCAATCCAGCAATTACTTTCAGATGGACGGTGGATAAAATTTGTAGCAAGATCATGCGGACGAGAGTTTTCTTCCAGCAATAGATGAGGAATCGATCTCGCAAGATGGTAGCCGGGGTTCGCACGCTGACGCCGCTCGCTAGGAAAACTTTAAATTGAAACGGTGTAGACGGAGGCGTCGTGGAAAGAATACGCCACCGCCTCAGGATAAATTTCTTAGCGGCACCGTCGTCTGGCGAGACCAGATGTAAATTACCCGCGCCCAACTTTCTTTCTTCGCCGCTTCCTCGGAAGCGTTTCGAACACCATCCACCCTTTTGTCTCCGCGAAAGATTGCAGCCACGGCCGATCGAACGGGCAAAGTACGCGTCCGGTTATTGATAAGAACGCAGCTCGGCGTCGACGTGGGCTTATTGATTGTTTATTTGTCGCAGAATCTCGACACAAAGAGAAATACACCCGGGATGAATTCAATTCCGATCACGTCTTCTTTTTAACGCACGTAGCGCCAACCCTGGAACGATTTACCCAGGAAATTGATGAGTTTCAGATACCGGAGACAATAAAGTATTTTATTGCCACAACACAAATGCGTTTTGCAGAAATTTTACCGGTCACAGTGGAAACCGAACACTCGAGTTTACAAATTTCGGGCCAGATAATAGACTGCGGATTTTGTAACTATTAATTTGAAAACAGCTTAACAAATGCATACTACGTCATTCACAAATCACTTAAAATGTGTAGGTGATATACAAATTAGTAAAAACATAAAAAGAAATTCTTTCGTGTCTTAATAAATAAATTTCTATTGTAATCAGTTTTATGAAACCATTAGAGTACATTCTTATTTTGTGTGATCATTCACAGCTCACTGGAAAATGTTTAGCCGAAATACAAATTAGTAAAAGTATCAAAAGAAATTCTTCCGAGTTTTAATAAATAAATTTTTATTTATATATATATAAATATTTTATTTATATATATTACATAAATTTGAATCTGCATATTATATGAATTTCCGATTAATAATAATCACTATTTCCATTTCTCCCTTGGCTGGATACGTTTGAATGAAACACCAGAAAAGTTGAATGCAGTTTGTAATCTCACAAACGTTAAAAAGCGAGTGCAAAAGCAGTACAAATGAACTGAAGAGTGTTCAAGTATCAGCCTCTTCAATCAATAATTTGGTCGAAGTACAGATCGCAGAAGCTAGAAACTGTTATCGATAAAATCCTCTGCTGATTTATTTTATCTCGAGACGTAGTTAAAAACGCTGTACAATGACCACTATCGACTGACAGAAGCTGTTGATAAATTATTGATTACATAGTAAATTAACATATTTACACAAAGGTCGTCCACCGAAGGTAATCTCTTCGTTATAGAAACTTTATCGATAAGCGAGGTCGATAAGCCACGATAATCGAAGACGACAGTGAGGCGCAAAAACGATAATGTGAAATCTTACAGCACTTCAGGTTAAATAATGGCTACTTTGTTTCGTGGATAATGTTTCCTAGAAAGTGACTGTTGTCACTGATTGATGGTGCTTGCACCATGTTCAATCGCGACAGGAAGTGCAGCAACTTTTTGTTAAGATTATCTAAATATCTACAATAAATTTTTCTACAAATTTATACAATCTTTTAATGTTCAGACATTTATTCGAACATCTCTTGAATTAACACCACTTTCGACGAATTAATTCTTTTTTGAAATTCAGAGAGTAATTGTTGAATGCATCAATTAATTAAATTAATCATTGATGGAGTCCTTTCGAGAGTGTTTTCATTATTTTTTGTTAAGATACGCTTCTTTAATATTCAGAAATTAATTCGAACATCCAATGCATTAACGCGACTTCATGCGAATTAATTCTTTTTTTAAATTTGGAGAGTAATTGTTGAATCCATCAATTAATTAAATTAATTATCGATGGCGACCTTTTCAGAATGTTCCATCATAATTTTGCATTCTTTGTTCGCAGAATCCTTGAGCTCCTCGGCTAGAATCGACCATCCCGTCGACATCGTATTTTCATTCATTTCGCGGAAATTTCGCGCAATCTCGTGACATTTACTTTCGGAAATACGCGAGGCTACCAGGGGAAATAAAAAAAACGAGCGCATATCCGCCGGCAGACAAATGCGAACGCGAAATTCGCAAGGTTTTCAATCTAGGTTACACGAAATTCGTTTCCGGAGATAAACGAGCTCGTTGTCTAGCCCCATGAATATTCGCGATCACGCGTAACCCTTCCGCGTATGCACGGGAATGCGGAGGATGCACGCGGTTGCTATCGATTGGTCTCGAGGTTCAATCGTTGGTTTCTGGTTGGATTCTGCGTCCTTTTGTCTTCCACGAATTACTCGACTGCTTCAGCTAATTACAAATCGTCTCGGTAACAAAATCGTCAGCATCAAGCACGTACACATTCAAACGGAATAAATTTAGGGGATGAAACACATACGCATTCATATGGAATAAATTTAGGAGATGAAAAATTATTTGGAACATACACAATTTCTGATTGTCCAATTACAAATTACAAGTAACCTTATTGGTTAAATCGCATTCAATGAATACACGTCGAAATTGTGATATGGGATGAAATTGGAAAAATTAATCAATTCTATTAATGTTAGAACACGGTCGTGGAATATCCTGTTCTTATTTTATAATTATTTTGCTGTTTTAAATTTATGTAAGATACAGATTTAAATTGTGATTGGAGATTAGAATTTAAGGGATGAAAGTTCGAAAATTGCTTTAATAATTCCACCGCACTTTTTAAATGAATATAGTCATATTTACATTCAAGTGCACATTTAGTACAATATTTAAAATCAATCTTTGTTCGAATTCTCACATTACGATTTCTCGAATCAGTCTCGATTAAAGTCAACATCCGATCCGATGTCGATCGATGCCTCGATTCGAAGCACACAGGTTGTCGGTACTACACGAATTCACAGATTACTATTACGCAAGAATTCTGATTAAAAGCGAAGGTCGATCGATCGTGAGACGATCGCCACGAGCAAAACAAAAAGGTTTACAGATTGCTATCGTTTATTACGCTTCTCCGATACGTCTATATGTAATCTGACTGTGTCAGTTGATACAGCCAATGATAGTTAATGCGACACACGCTGTCTGTAATCACGCAGTCGAGGCACAGTCGCGGCGCGTAGCCAGTACGTCTCCCGTTCATTTTGCACAATCAACTCAAAGCGGTCAGATCGGAAGCGCTATCCCGAACAATAAATCCGGACAAAAGGTAACAGTCAACATTCAACCATTCTGTAACAACGTTCGAACACTCTCTGCCTCTTTCATTGCGAAAATAAAAGACCAATCCCGGAGACACTTCGACTTATGGGGCCAATCTAGCTGGCCTCTTTGTCAATCGTCTGAACGAGGAAACTGCGAGTCGTGTGCATACAATCAAATGCTTGTTAATACACTAACACATATACAACTCTTCTGCATAATTCTGATAAATTATCTTTTATCCATACAAAACCATCCAAAAAAGTTACTAATGAAATTTGTGAATAAAGTTTTTCTTGTTCGTAGTCTGGAACAAGTACTAACCAATAAAATTCAGTGCACACTTCAGTCTTTACCCGCACAGAACATCTTGAAAAGCAGCAGAATTCAATAAATTCTAGTTAATCATATGAAACCATTTAACAAATTACTAATAAAATTTTTTAACAAAGCTTCTCTTGTCCATAATCTTCGACAAGTACTAACCAATAAAATTCAGTGCACACTTCATCCTTTACCCGCACAGAAACTAACATCTTGACAAGCAGCAGAATTCAATAAATTCTAGTAAATCATCTTTTATTCATTCGGAACCAAGTATTTAAAAAAATCTCTACTAATATGTGCGAATAAAGCTTCTCTCGTCTATACTCTGGAACAAGTACAAACCAATAAAATTCAGTGCACACTTCATCCTTTACCCGCACAGAAACTAACATCCTGAAAAGCAGCAGAATTCAATAAATTCTAGTAAATCATCTTTTATTCATTCGGAACCAAGTATTTAAAAAATCTCTACTAAAATGTGTGAATAAAGCTTCTCTCGTCTATACTCTGGAACAAGTACAAACCAATAAAATTCAGTGCACACTTCATCCTTTACCCGCACAGAACATCTTGAAAAGCAGCAGAATTCAATAAATTCTAGTAAATCACCTTTTATTCATTTGGAACCAAGTATTTAAAAAATCTCTACTAAAATGTGCGAATAAAACTTCTCTTGTCTATACTCTGGAACAAGTACAAACCAATAAAATTCAGTGCACACTTCATCCTTTACCCGCACAGAACATCTTGAAAAGCAGCAGAATTCAATAAATTCTAGTAAATCACCTTTTATTCATTTGGAACCAAGTATTTAAAAAATCTCTACTAAAATGTGCGAATAAAACTTCTCTTGTCTATACTCTGGAACAAGTACAAACCAATAAAATTCAGTGCACACTTCAACCTTTACTCGCAGAGAAACCAACATCTCGCGAAGTCATTGATACTTTTTCCTGTCTCGGTGCACAAGTTCCTGTTCGCATAAAGGCGCTCGCTATCGATACACCGATCGAGGATTTTTCCTGGTTTGGTGAGCAACTGGTGCATGGCGCGAACGCCTCCGCGCGTAATTTATGTGCGTGCAGCTGCCGTTTTAATTAAAACGCTGGCCGAAAGCGGATCAAGCAATAAAACACCGCATCAGGCAACTGTATTCGTCCGCGAGTTCTCCCGTAAACTTCGCCCCCGGAAATCGGATTTCTGATTCGTTTTCGTCCCCATGATTTCATACCGCGAAATCTGTAAATCCTGCTTTGCTCTGTGAAAGAACAAAGAGGAGAACATTGCCGGTAGCGGACGCATTGTGACCGGAAACCAAATAAAAATGGACTTCCAGGAGAACTACAGGCCCGACGACAATTAGCGGAATTTATTGCGGAGTTTAGAAGGTCTGTACGCCTCGTTCCACAAGCAAACTCGAAGCAGAGGCCAGTTATCGACACACGGCTCCCGAAACCGATAACGGATACCAAGATCCTGGTATTACTCTCGCTCCGCGTGCCAGCCGAGGCTCGCGGATACACCGTGTCCCATAAGACAGGATGAATACGGTGTTCGTGGTCCTCTACGGTGAAAAATGAAGACAAAGTGTGCGGTAATACTTTCTTCTACGTGGCTCTTGAGAAACTTGAAGGGAAAATCTCCAGCTGTGTGAAAGTGTTCTTGTGCATTTTCGAAATGTTCTTCGATAACATTCAGTATTGTTGTGCGCGGAGTAACAAAAGGGATCTTGGTTTGCCAAAAACAATTGTTGCATGAACCCTTTATCATACTATATTCTTTACAGTTACAGTTTTGCATTTACACATTTATATTTCTCGTACGGCTGCATCGATTCTAAAGCTTAAATATTGATTCCAATCGCATCAATTTTTATTTCACCTAGAAAGAAACACGAGACATTCGTATTTGTTGGACTTCAAACCTTCATCACGAGCTTGACTCGTTAAAATACAGCGAGGGGTTAAAGAATGAAGTGCGACTGCACCTAGCGGTTACATCGGTGCATGCACGTAAAAAGTAAGATCATAGTAAGTTAGGTCGCATTATGCCACATGATTTTTCAACTTGTCCCACTTCCCAGAATCACCCAGAATCCATTCGACGATAGATCCAAAAGCGAATTGCATTTTCATCGAGCAACGTTCAGCGAGGTCACCCAGTAGATGAAAGGGTAGAGGGCAGTCGAACGCGAGGAATGTCTCGATTGCCATAACCAATCCCTCCGATGGGTCCTCGGCGAACTATCGGAACGCGGAGTTCCTCGTTCGGTCTGGTATTGATTAGCCATCACTTTCAGATGACGCCTCTACCTCGGTGGGTGTTGCTGGCGTCGCTGTTGGCGGGCGTCGGGGCGCATCCCGTCGAGCACGCATGCGTTCGTCTCTGCGCTGCTCAGAAGATGATCACTGGTGTGGCGAGAGGCTGCCACGACTACCGGAGGTTCGTCCTTCAGTCGAGCGGAGGCCGGTTGCCGTCACAGCAGCAGCTCTTCAGTCTCTGTCTGATTCCGTGCGGTGAACCTGGCTCCCCTAACAGCCCGCAATACGACAGCTCGGTGACCTGTCGCGTCTTCAGAACAACCCTGATCAGAGACCATGGTTGCCACTGTGACTGGAAGACTGGCAGGGAGCTTGAACACAACCGGAACTTCTACGAGACTCTGCTCCAGGATGTTGATCATCATTCGTTGAGGACATCCTTCTTGCTGAACGTTCTGGAGAAAGGAGACCAGGCACCGGCGGATCCTGATTCGAAGAGTACTGCTTTAGAGGATAAAATGAATTTCGCTGGTGACAACGAAGTGGATCGCCTGGGGATCCGAGAAAGACTGGACCCCAAAGGGATCTTCGACTTGAATCCTGATAGTCCCGATGAGTCAGACTCCGCAGACTCGCCTGTTGACTGGGATTTGTGGTGCATGGCCCAGTGTGACAATGGCCACGGTGGTAGCGCCTGCAACTGTGACCTCATCCCTTAAAGAGGACGAAGATGGACGCAGAACTCGCAGGCTGGGCACGAATTAACATATCTCATAGATTAGGCCGCTAGCGTAAGTCTTATTGGTAACACGTTTTGTTTCTCTGTCTTTCGCGTTTCGGTGATCCTCGGCGTTCCTGGAAAGCGTGTCGCGTTCGAACAACCTACAACAATGTTGGCGATAACGCCCGTTAAAGATCCTGTCGATCATTCCGCGACTCGTGTGTAGCGATATCAGGATCAATTGGAAATTTTTCGTTCCTCGAGATGGTCGGGATTAACTGTTAGACGCTTAATCGCTTTTAGGCTTAAGAGTTCTCTCTACGCTAGGTCCGGTTCACGCGCTCCGAGCTTTAGGAAAAGCTTAACGAAGGCGGGGCATCTTGTTACGAGATTAATCGGAGCCCACTCGATGAGATGCTGTTCAATTCATTACGGAATTTCGTCTCCTCGTTGAGGCGTGTGAACGGGACAACGACGTGCGATGTGTGTATTATGCAATAAATTGATATTTATACGGGAAACGCGACGCGACGTTAAACGCGCGTCGTCGTGGTCTGCGTGTCCAGTTCCTTGATCCCTGAGATGTCGCGCATGGCCTCTCAGATTTTCATACCGGTCGCACCAACCTATCCGAATGACAATTGAATTTTTAACATGGTTTTCAGTTAAAGGTTAGTCGGAAACATTTTCTTCCCTTATTTTTATCTTCTCCATTAAATTTCTTTTTGTTACGTGTAGACTGTGAATCTTTGCATCAACTGCGAGATTTTCTCTTTTGTTAATAATTTTAGTAAGTTGAACATTGCACGTACATATTCTAGATTTCTTTTTTGATATTCCAGCTACTGAAATGTAAAATCAGTCTAGTAATTCTTGATTAATTTTTTAAATACAAGAATTATCATTGAACTAGTTTGAAGTTCGGCTGAATTGATCCGAGTACGAGCAAACGCGACGTCTCAGGGGTTGAAACTGTACTGTATCATACTAGGCTAGGTTTCACATGACTCCCCACGATGTACTTAAAAGTTAGGCTATGGATGTCGATGCACTATGGAATGAAGCTTTTCATTTGTACGTACAACGAAGTAGAAACGAAGAGAATCGAAATGTCGAGGAAATGTTTATTGTAAATTATTGTACGAGCGTGCGCGGTCGCATGGACATCCGCGAATGTCGAATAAACAAACCGTACGATTAAGATTAGGATAAGGAGAACAAAATCCATGTCTTCCATTTGGTAGGTTATTTGCTGCGCGTGCAACACGCGACTAGGGCAACAATGCGAGTACTAGTTATTGTTTAAGCCGATTAGTTGGACACTGATGATCGCGACGAGGAGATTGATGTGATTAGGTGAACGAGAGAGGTGGTCGGTCATGGTCCTCGCGCGATGCTGCGTTCGTTTATTTCTAGTGTGCCGTTCAAAAAACGTTGTGACGCGACAATAAGACGTAGATCGTAGAATGCCTGCGCGATGTAACCACGTTTCTCGCACACTTTTGACTGTGCATCCGTCTGAACGAAGCTACTTCGATGGGAATCCCCCATTGATTTCGACGATATACACAGATATACATAAAATAACAGGGGAATCGAAACGGAGACTGCATCGAAATCACCACTGAAACTTGTCAAAAGTGCGCGAAAGACTCGAGCAGATTATTATCTGGGCTATAGTTTCTAAGTGCTTTGTAAATATTTCTACGTGTAATTATATTATATCATATCGAGGAGTCGAAACGGGGTACCAGTTTCTAAGCTTACGAATAAATCTTATGGAATTTAATAATTGTTATATCTTGACAATGTATCATTCTACTTGTATGTATAAGGTGCGTGTGTGACTATTTGCTGGTGAGCACGTTCATAATCAAGTTTTCACCAGCCAGAAAATTGATATGCTGATGTCTTTGTTGATATTGTAAACTTTGTACTATTTACGTTAGTGATTGTAAATTGTGTACATAATTAATATAACATGATACGAGCAACCGATACTAACTTTATGCTTTGTCATACGGTGAATAAACTGATGTACGTAATCAATTGTGTTGGCGCACTTTCATTGGATCGATACCAAAGATTATTAATTGTAGAACATAGAAATGATAGATGTATGAGTAATGTATGATAACAGAGTGTATGAACTGTGTACTTAATAAACCATATTTTTATTAATGCATCGTCTTATGTGTAGCTGCAATTGCATTAGATCACTGCACTTTCCACACAGAAGATGAATGCAATTAATTTATCGCTGGATTAATTATTAAATATTGACAAAATTTAATTGCTTTACAATTTTGAAGTAATGAAATCACTTTGTATTAATACGTCGTGTCTTGTGCAGCTGCAAGTTCAAATTTCGAGATTTTCGAAACCTTTTTGCCAATTTTCGATCGTCTGACTTATCGTTGAGTTGTACCACTGAATTTTCGAAAATTTTCGGCTGTCTGACCTGTCGTTGACTTGTACTACTGAATTTCGAAAATTTTCGGGCGTCTGACTTTTCGTTGACTTGTGCTACTGAATTTTGAATTGTCGAAAAATTACCGAAAATCGTGATTCAGTAGTACAAGTCAACGAAAAGTCAGACGCCCAAAAATTTTCGAAATTCAGTAGTACAAGTCAATGGCAAGCCAGACGGTCGAAAATTTTCGTAATTTCGGAATTCAGTAGTATAAGTCAACGACAGGTCAGACGCCCGAAAATTTTCGGAATTCAGTAGTACAAGTCAACGTCAAGCCAGACGGTCAAAAATTTTCGGAAATTCGGAATTCAGTAGTATAAGTCAGCGACAGGTCAGACGCCCGAAAATTTTCGAAATCAGTAGTACAAGTCAACGGCAAGCCAGACGGTCGAAAATTTTCGTAATTTCGGAATTCAGTAGTATAAGTCAGAGACAGGTCAGACGTCCGAAAATTTTCGAAAATCAGTAGTACAAGTCAACGGTAACTCAGACAGCCGAAGTTTGTTGAAAATTCAGTAGTGCAACTTAATGAGAAGTCAGATGGATGGGAATAATTGATGGTTCAATAATTATATTCGCAAGTATGTTTTCTTATTACATTGTTTTTATTTGTTCATTGTAAATTTGTATATCAAATGTTTGTATTGTACATGTCCATAACTTATATTCTATACACTTACTACAAGAATGTTAACAATGATAACGCTGTAAAATATACCTCCGTCTGACACACCTTTCGGTTTGGAACCAGATGTAGTTCACGTACGTGATATGACATGATCCTTTCATGTCGTTTGAGTTCAGTGTCGCATTAGGGCCACTGACAAGGTACTGTTGAACCCTGCCAGCCGACGACGAGATACTCTGAAAAGGACAAAAATCAAATGAACAAGCTTGATTACTATATTTTATTCGAAGGGAACGTAACTTTGGAAAATGTTATGGAAGGGGATAGGTTTGAAATAATCAAGGATATCAATTTATAAGATTTTTATCGAAAATCTTTCAATAGATACAGTTATTAGTTCGGTTTTACCCATCATTTTTGAGATACTAGAAGCAAGGACTTTATTAAACTTATATTAAACAAGAACTATTAGTATTATCCTTTAATTATCTTACAAATAAAAAGTACTGGTTGCCTAGGTCTCACCAAGAGAAGTTTACTGTACAAGAGACCCGGAAATGGAGTTGTTGGCTCTAATGGGTAGTTGAAATCAACTGGAACTCAGTTTGATGTTACTGAAATACATTATTCGCGGAGACAGAAAGAAACGTCTTTCCTTGAAGAGGATATGCAGTGGACTAACTGGAACACTTACCTGAGCGATACTAAACACTCGAAAAGGGAAACGGGGTTCTTATACTATGCCTATGAGCCGCTTTCTTATCTAGTGGTCTCAGTGCGTCAAGTTTTTTCCAGGCAAGGCCCTTCTGCGACACATCTGGCAGTCCCTATACTACCTTCGTTTGCTACAAGGACATTTTAAAAAGTCGAGGCAATTTTAAAATTGTCGGTATCACAAACAGGAGTAATAACAAATGCAATATTCCTATCTGGCTCTCTTACACCGTCTTTCTTACAACGACGGACTTATACTAAATTATGCAAGAAAGTTGAATTATAATTGCGGAGCCAAAGACGTTAATAGGTGAAGAACTCTCCGATCCAAAGGTTCAAAAACGAATCAGGCAGAAGGCTCTGATTCTTTCAAAGAGAAAAACAATAACGAACCACAGGAGAAGACTCTGGTTTGAAGTGTGATACCCGACGTGTTCTCACCAAGAGAGGTGGGCACGAGAAATGTTCAAACGATGTCCCATTTCTCCCTATTACCTGTCAACAGGCAACCCAAAACGTTGAGGTGAACTCGGAAAGATTGACTGCAGAGCGGACTCTGTAGATTGACTACACGAGTGAACAGGTCTCGATCAACCACTCCACCAAACCATCGTCTGAAACGTTCGGCGGAGAATGTAACATTTGACGGTAATGGATATGGTAACGTCACATCTCGTCGGTACCTACGGTAGAGATACGAGTTCCAGGGTGTTGTCACAGATGACGCCAGTCACATTCGTCTACAATCGAGCGCTTCGTCGATACGAGCAATGGCGCTCAATTGAAATAAATAAATAAATAAAGCTATTAAACCTATTACAATGTGTTATCGTTTACCTTTAATTTTATCCCTCCAACTGTCCTAAATACCTATATCGCAAAGTACCATCATTTACGTTTAATTTAAGCCCTCAAACGTTCTAAAATTCTCACAATCATGCACTCAAATACACATTCAACGAATTGCCGAAACTCGAATCAATTAGAGCGAGCATCAAAAAGATTATCCCACGGTCGTATACCGAATGTGATCGAGTGATATTTGTTACTGATTAAACATATTACAAGTAGACTGCGGATCTCCATGCATTTACGGTTTCTGAAAATTTTCAGAAAATGGTAGAATGTAAAATACTACAGAATTTAGTACAATTTTTATTCATTTTAAAGGCTATACTCGGGTTTGGTAGTGAAATTCGCCCCTTGCGGGATTTTAATCGAGCTTGGACCAATCGATAGCCTACCTAAAGGAACCCTTCTCTGCCAAGTTTCAACCCCATATCTCATCTGTAAGAGTAGTTATTGAGACAAATTGAAAAACCAGATTTTGGCCTGATTTCCCTATTTATCGACAGCTAAAAATTCTGAAAAAACCTGACACATTTCGGATACTAAGCCACATATTAAATTTTTCTGTTGCAAACTCTAGTTGTAAAAAATGAGAAACATGAAAAAAATCGGAAAAAGCAGATTTCATATGGAAATCTTAACTTGACTATCACAGATTTAATTTAGCAATGAGATATTACCGTCAGTATGATGCTCAATTTTTTTTCAAATTCCTGAGAGTGGTGCTTCATAGTTGAAAAAAAGAAAAACCACTTTTCCTGCGTCTTCCCTAAATTATACTTATATTTTCTGAATCTTAAAAGTATATTATGTAATATTAAACGTTCCTACGCTCAGAAAAACATCTTCCAGACTTTAAAACTTGCTAAAAACGAAAATAACACTATGTATGGTATATTCGAATATTTCGAAGGTAATTCCAACTGCGCCGGTTGGTGCAGCGGCTATAGTAAACGAAAATTACACAACCATTCGCAGTTTAAGTATAACAAATAACTTTTTACAAGCAAGTATAAAGATCTCTGGCGTTCAGCTATGTCACGCTGTAGACACCCTTTTCCTTGATGGATCGTGATTTCTCTAGGGACAAAAGTCAATCAGAACTACCTCTGATTTAATTACCGTTCCTGATAGCTTGTCACGTGTAACAATGCCGCAACCACGTACAGAGAATCGTGGTCGGCTTCTTATAAAAGCCGATCCATCTTCCAGAGACAACAGAACAAGTTCATCCTTTCCTTGGAGAAGACATCTCAGCTTCAGGTATCTCATCCGAGTCACATACTTCATAGAAATATTCCTTGTAGAAGCACCTTCTTTGTTCGCGTCTTTCCTCCGGTTTGTACATCTGCGAAGAACGTCCAGCATTATCGTTTACTATAAAGAATTCTCACATTTCGAGGGATCGATTCAACGTTAGACGAGTACAGTTGCGAATAATGCGACGAGTCTGTCTTTGACGGCGACATTTGTCTTTAGCTGTTTCCTCGAGTATAAAAGCTCGAGACTTTTGCCTTGTTTGCAACATTCTTTCATCAACTACCGCACAAGTCTCTACGTATCTCGTAAGTAAGTCGGTCACGTTCATAGTACTCTCTCGAGCTCATTTTCTGCCGAAGTCTAGAGACACAGTGATTGTTCGTATTCTTTGCAACGCTGTTGCATTCGCGTCAGTGGCGCACCAAGGATTTAATTTTTGAGGAGGACGGGCCCCAATTGAACAGAATTACCTTCTCTTTTTTTTGCAGAAATATCTGTTAACGAAAGCTAGGGCTATTATTACACAATTTTATATGCTAAATTTTCTAATGGAACCGCATTTGCTACTTCTGCTACATAGTTAATCCGGCTTTGCATATTACAAGCAACTGTTCTATGGTTTAACTAATTTTCCAATATTCTAAATATGCCTCTTCTATCGATCGTATTATTGTTGATAATAAATGTTGAATGTAATATTATATTTATATTATATTTATATAATTATAAAATATAGAATAATATTTCATTTCCTTGGGGGGAGGGGCAAGACACCCCTTGAATACGTCACTGATTCGTATATAATCATTACACTTCGTCTATCGTTTCAAGCAAACCGAAATCATCAAAATGGTGTCCAGCCGTATTGTCTTCGCAATCCTCGCCATCCTGGCTGTACTCTCTATCGCTGTGGATGCAGCGTACAGGAAGCCGCCATTCAATGGAAGTATTTTTGGCAAGCGATCCATCGCTGAAACAAGTAAGTATCAAATTTTTATTAACCTTTCAGAAATTTTATAAGCTCCGCTGCAATTATTTCGATTCTAATCAGATGTTCTATACACATTATAATTTGTAATCTGCTAGTTCATTACTTGTTCACTATTTCCAAAGTCAGAAATTTTATGAGACGCTTTTAGACCTCTATCAAAATATTTTAAGGTGGGTTCACATTTTTTTCTAATGTTGTCACTGTCTAAAATTATAAGCACATTTAAGTCTCTATAAAATAATTTAAGGGTAGATTCATATTTCTTTACATCGTTTTCGTTGTTTCAAATTTTATAAAGTATTCCTAGGAGTATGTCTAAGTATTTTAGGATGTACTCGTCTGTTTCACAATTTCTTCACTGTCTAAAATTCAAAGAAGTACATCTATGTCTCTATCAAATCGTTTAAGGGTAGATTCACATTTTTTACATCGTTTTCGTTGTTTGAAATATTATGAAGTGCTTCTTCTCTGTTCAATCATATTGGGATGTATTCGCCAAATTTTTAATTATTAAAGTCTCTATTAAAGCACTTTACAATTTTGTTTGTGTGTGTACTAACGAAGGCTGCTTACTAATTTGCTGAATCGTTTTGCAGATTACGAGATAACCAACCGAGTCTTGTCATCGATCTGCGAGACCGTAGTCGAAACGTGCAATGCGTGGGAAGCTCGTCAGCTCACCAACTGAAGATACTAAACCCACCAGGACTCACTCGTATATTATCAATGCTGCTTATCCGCCTTATCAACGTTTAATAATATGTCAACCGAGCTTCGCAAATTTCTTACTTATCGATTAGGTGTTCCGAGGCTCGTCGCATCGTCCAAATCACTTGTCCTTACGAAAACGCTCGTCTGAGGCTTCGATTAATCAATTCTAAACTGTACGATTCTCATACAATAAAATGCAAGGATTTTCTAAAATCAATTGACCACAATTATTTACTATGAAATAGTTTTAAGCTATCCCCCTCCTCACATACTCTTTAACGTTTACGATTAGTGTTGAGCCGATTTATTTTCAGGATTTTTGTTTCACTTAATTTTATAACATCGCTGTCAAGACTGTTCCGTAGTTTTTAAGAATTTGTAATTCGCATGGAAAAACCATGGTTAAACCAAAAAATCATTTCTAGTAAAGCGATGCAATCATTTCTTTTAAGGTAGGAATTATACAGAAGATTTTTTTGATACATATTTCAATAGCAATTTTAATTGTAAACCGAGATATCATTTCCAATAAAGAAATATACAATCGTGTCTTTTAAGATTAGATTTGAAAAGATTTATTTTCAAGTTGTAAAATAAAAATAAATTCAAATTATTACAATGTATAAACGTATATAGTTAATGTGAAAAATAAGCGATTTTCGGAATCCTCGAAATAAAATCATTTTCGTAGCGAGCAGAAGTTCAATGAAACTTCTCTCGATATCTGAAATGCAGATCGAACAGTTTGATATGGAAGGCACGTTTCATTCACCTACTCGGATAAGGGTTATAATGCTTGCAGCACGTAACCCAAAAACCATTTCGTAACAAATGAGGGGGCACAACAATTGTCACTTTCGTCAAAATATACACTTAATAAATTGTATACACAATCAGCATACAACTTTGACAAAATTACATTGCCGAGGCTCCCAATAGATTCGTTGAAAACTGAAATTTTTACACTAACGAGCACACCAATATCAGATCAAATAATTGATCAATACTAAAAATCAACTTGTAAACTTAATCGCATCTACTGTCAGATATTTTATCCAGATCGTTCGAAACAATTCTAAAACTCGCCGGTCAAAAACTTCCCAACAACGCCCGCTCAACGACAAATTAATTCCGAAAAATGGGGGAGCTAACAAGCTCTCGATTCAAAGGATAGACACGAGCGAAATACTTAATTAATCGTCGATTCGATGATAAATAGGAAACAGAGGCAGGATGCGGCGTCAGTGTATCGTGAGCAAACAGGAAGGTGAGTAGAGCACACGAGCTGAGAAACCGTGTTTCAATTTTCTCTGATTTACATTATCTGGCTTCCTTTACACGCGTAACCTGTACCCAAGTATGCACGCAATAAAAGAAGATACACTTCAGAATATTCCACACTTATCTTTTTACATCATCGAACATTTACATGGAAATTCACTTGGATAAAATAAATAAAAGATGCTCGTCAAATATTTTCACAAAATTTCTATCGTACTAAAAATTCGAATTCATGCCGATTGGATAATAGTCTTTTCTAGTTTAACACTAAAAACACGATAATATACTTTTTATGATATACACTCAAAGAAATAAACCGGAATAATTCTCACTGATGCATTTTTACAATGATCGTGAATTAAAAATATTGGAATCCTTCATTTTGACGATTCTTAAGAAAACTGCAACGTCGAGCCCAATTTTCCAGTTTTACACTGAAGCACGATAATATTCTTTTTATGATATATATACTCAAAGAAATAAATCAGAATAATTCTCACTGATGCATTTTTACAATAATCGTGAATTAAAAATATTATAATCTATCATAACTTCGAGCCTAATTTTCTCGGTACTTGAGTCGTTCTTCACACTAACTGTACATGTTCCCTAATAAAAATTACAAGATTGATTTTATTCAGACTTTGTGCGGCTCCTATCGTAATACATGCCGTACTAAAGATATTTATATAATCATTTTTATCGTTTCAATAATTGTAAACTAAAAAATCTGGAGCCGGATTGTGGCCGAGTTTTCGTTGTGTTAAAAGCATTTATGCTGATCATATCACGAATTCCCGTGCAAACATCCGGAATATTTAAATGCGTCCGAGCTTCCACGTTTGAGCTCCTTCGCCCACGATCTTCAAGTATTCTGTCCACTCTCCGCTATAATGGAAGAAGTCCTATGAAAATCGCACAGTTCACCCCATACAGTCGTGGGACGCGTGTCAGTCGCGAGTTTGCCCGCTGTCGATCGTAGATCTATCTCCCGCGGGGATGGCGATGGTCCATCGAGCCGATCTAACCGTCGGATAAACCTAAAATTGTTGCGTTCGCTGTTTCTTTTCGGAAACGAATGCTCGGGACACTGAACGGTGGTTTAATCGTTTGCAGATTCAATTTGGAGGAGAACATGTTGCTTCTGCGGTCTTCCGTGTGCGGACGGAGCTTGTTCGTCAGCGGTGAGTCCATTTTCGCTTCTCTATTTTTATTCGTTGCTCCATAGTTTTATTATAATACATCATTTATTAAATTCATATGTCAGTTAAAAATTTTCCTTCAAATTTTAAATCGTAAGAATTCAATATTACCCTCCAATAATATTAAATGTTCTACATAAATTCGTTTGGTGGAGTGATCGGTAGTGATTGGTCTTCTCTTGAAGATTATTGTACTTATCAATCCATAATTATGAAAGTGATCTAAGTCGTATATTTCTTGTTTCGAGATATTTAAAGGAAAAGGATTAAAATCCTAAATATCCCAATACCATACAAATTATATTGAATTTATTTAGTTTAAAATATCGTGAAGTGAAACAACTGATAAACTCATTTTTAAATTTAATTTTTATCATTTTTAGACTGCGGATCTTTATGCAAAATAGAAACATTTTACAACGACTGTGGCTCGCAGGAGTTAAATAAGAATTCACTTCATCCCTTAAAAAATTTTTTAATCGTTTACTATTTTATATTTCAACCAGCCAGTTTTTTCGTAATTGCATACAAATCCGCAGTCTGGTAATTGTAATTATTAGAACGATTTATGTGTCGGCTTTTCAAGCACACATTTTTCCGGAGAGAGTAGCTGCGCGTAAAGTGAATGTGTTGCTTAATCCGTTTTTATAAACACTTCTATAAATATTAATTTGTTCTTGAAGAAGAGCTTGACGGGAAAGATTTTTGATTTTTCACGAATTATGTTCCAGTGGCTCTAGTCGGTACATTCGCGATGCTGATTTCGCAAAACGCTACCAAAGCCGACGAAGTGCCAGCGTTCTTTTTGAAAATTGCGAAGAACATACCTCGAGTGGGTCGGAGCGACGGCTACGAGGACCTGCTCCTCAAGTCTCAAAAGAATATGGCTAAACACGAGGGCCACGCAGGATCACAGGTGCTTCTAATTGATACAAATACAGGGACGTTCCTGAGAACATTGTTAAATTAAAATGAATTTCTGCTAGCCTGAAACTTGGTCACCTTACGGAAACGAGGATCCTTTCTCTGGGCCCATAAAGAGGCGCATGGACTATCCACCGATTGACGGTAAACAATTTGGACATTTTGAATATATTACGTCGATCAATATCTCGCAAACAATGAAATAAAATTGGTACGTTAATCAGGTTTTCAAGATTATGCTATTGTTACAGATGCTCAGTCTTGGCAAGATTTTCCGCTGCGAATAGGGGGCTCGCTAAAACTATGGCGAACTTTGGCAGGCTACTCTGACCAAGCAGATGAGTAAGTTGATAAAACACGTTATTAAAAATTAGGACATGCAATATCATATTGGAATTTCTAATTTTTCAATGACGATATTCTTGCTTTTTATAAAAAGATGTGTTAACATTTGATAGAATATTGCAACTATGAATGGCGAACATATTAAGCACGTCTCGAAGTGTAAATTTTCTAGAGAATTAATTGTTTTTAAACAATTTGAAAATTAATCATTCGAATGATTTTTTTATCGAATATTAGGAAGTCGTAACATCGGTACACCTTAAAAGTTTATAGAATTGACCGATTACTTTGTTAGAGACACATGTAACTTTTGAAAGATCACTTAAAAATGATTCGAGCAGTGAATTCACTTTTTATCGAACAATTCTTTGATTTTTGCAGCATCGACAACGAGATATGGAAGCGAAGCAAGAGGACGGGGAACGAGGCCATGGATTCGCAGAGCAATTAACATAAACTGAGCGTCGCTGGGCGGCCATGTTCGAGAATATACTTGTACTCTATTTCCGGTGTAAGGTGTTGGGAAAAATATCGAGAAGAATAAACATGTAAATACGAAACGCGTTTTTTTTTCGTGTGTATCTATCTCCCCTCTGTATCCTCGCATTAAACACATGTCTCGCAACACACCGGATAATTTCTCTCTAATTTCGGGTAATGGAAACCGTTCATCTTGTTCCGAGTTCGAGCAGGTGCAGTGTCGCATATGTTTCGGTAATTTTCTTATAAGCTATGAATTTTGAAAATAAAAACACGAAGCAGAAACGGAGGGGTTCATTGTGCATCGAGACAGAAATGGCGTGTTAATTTAGCAGTATTAAATCAATTTTTTTTATGACAAGAGCTTGAGCTTGAAATTCAAGGATTCATTTCAACATTTCTTTACAATCTGTGTATAGACTCTGTCTTTTTCAATTAATATTAATTTTTCAACCCCGATTTCTATCAATCTTCTTCACAGCAACTCTGTTTCCAAACCGAGACCAAACATTTCTTTACAATCTGTGTATAGACTCTGTCTTTTTCAATTAATATTAATTTTTCAACCCCGATTTCTACCAATCTTCTTCACACTAAGTCTGTTTCCAAACCAAGACCAAACATTTGTTTACAATCTGTGTATAGACTCTGTCTTTTTCAATTAATATTAATTTTTCAACCCCGATTTCTACCAATCTTCTTCACACTAAGTCTGTTTCCAAACCAAGACCAAACATTTCTTTACAATCTGTGTATAGACTCTGTCTTTTTCAATTAATATTAATTTTTCAACCCCGATTTCTACCAATCTTCTTCACACTACGTCAGTTTCCAAACCAAGACCAAACATTTCTTTACAATCTGTGTATAGACTCTGTCTTTTTCAATTAATATTAATTTTTCAACCCTGATTTCTACCAATCTTCTTCACACCAAGTCTGTTTCCAAACCAAGACCAAACATTTCTTTACAATCTGTGTATAGACTCTGTCTTTTTCAATTAATATTAATTTTTCAACCCCGATTTCTAACAATCTTCTTCACAGCAAGTCTGTTTCCAAACCAAGACCAAACATTTCTTTACAATCTGTGTATAGACTCTGTCTTTTTCAATTAATATTAATTTTCCAACTTCGATTTCTACCAATCTTCTTCACACTAAGTCTGTTTCCAAACCAAGACCAAACATTTCTTTACAATCAGTGTATAGACTCTGTCTTTTTCAATTAATATTAATTTTTCAACCCCGATTTCTACCAATCTTCTTCACACTAAGTTTGTTTCCAAACAAAGACCAAACATTTCTTTACAATCTGTGTATAGACTCTGTCTTTTTCAATTAATATTAATTTTTCAACCCCGATTTCTACCAATTACCAGGCGTATAACCTAGCATTCGATTCGACGGGTTATTTTATGAATTTTGAAAATTGACCTGTGTCCCGGCAGCTGATTTCAATAATATTTGTGAGAATGACTGCTCACCTGCTAACAGCGGGTTGCGGAGAGCACATGTCGCGAGGAACGGACTAGGGTGTCCGATGTCAGTCTTCGGAAGAGCCGCGCTATCACGAAATTGCAGTTCCCCAATTGCAGCGGCCTGTCACGTGGAAGATAATTTTCCTAGATGTTGGTCGGCGGCGTGTATATGCGTACGCACGCCATGACTGCCGTGTCTTGCATAATTGCTGATTATCGATCCCGGGTAGCATGCGAAAAAAATGTGACGCGAAAGGGGTCATATAATAATGCATCGAATGTTTCGGAGCACCCCATTTCTTCGGGCAAGTGCCTTGGTAACTGGTGACTAAATAAACCGCGACTGGGCAGACCATTATTACCATGGTGTCCTCTAAAAATTGAATAAATAAAATACACAATTTATTAAATGTCTTAAAATTTAATTTCGTTTTTAACGCGATACTGTAAGCGGAACTACTCGATGTAAACTAGGAAGTGAAGATGTAATCATTTTTTCATGACAAGGGTTGAAGTAGAAAGTTGTGTAGGAGGGTTAGAAAGAAAGAAAATGGAGGTCGTTCGAGCGTAGTACCGATTATCAGAAAATTGAGAGACCAGTGTTTCCTCGTGTTACTAGAATTAGTTTGTAATGTTTAACAATGTGGAAAAAGCGAGTTAGATTAGAGATGAGTATTCCCTCAACTGATAGTTATCGAAAATGAATAATTCAACTTCCTGTACTGGGAAATTTGGCGTGAAAGGACTTGTATATCGTGTTTTCACGTCATTTCACTAGCGTCTCGCCCCCGAGGACATCACGACCAGGTTTTCTCGTTAGAACTGACTTCGGATTAGTACTCAAGAAGCGGTTATGATAATGAGGGGGCTGAGTTTAGACGAGCCACATGATCATTTCCAACACGTGTTGGTCGATGCGCGGGTGGAATGCCTTGCAGAGGAGTTATCACTGTAGTATCACTTTATGGAGACCCTTCGGGGGATAACAGACGTTCATCTACTGTCGATAAATGCGTACTTCACACTTGCACGCTTGTACAATTTACAGATCATAATTAATGATAATTGATTCTGCATGACTTCTTTCGTAGATAGAGTTTTTTCAAAATTATTTATTTCTCTTCCGATATTGATGCTCCTGTAAGCTCAAAAGGACTTATCGTAAAGTGCGTTCTTTCAGCTTTTATGTAAGTCCTCGATAGTTCTAAAATTCGTAAGGGAACACATTTTAAAATTAATATTAGAAAGCCCCTTAAAATGGAGTCAATATTGTCCGAGTTATCGGTCGTGATTGTTCATTTCTCGACATGAAATTGAATTTTCTCTTAAAATTAAGCAATCCTATCTTATAGTACAATCATTCAGCTTTAATTTAAGCCCCCGAAAGTTTAAAAACTCCTACTAGAACACATTTTTAAATTAATATGAGAAAACCCTTTAAAATGGAGTCAATATTGTCCGAGTTATCGGTCGTGATTGTTCAATTCTCGACATGAAATTGAATTTTCTCTTCAATTTAAGCAAACCTATCTTACAGTACACTTATTCAGCTTTAATTTAAGCCCCCGAAAGTTTAAAAATTCCTACGAGAACACATTTTTAAATTAATATGAGAAAACCCTTTAAAATGGAGTCAATATTGTCCGAGTTATCGGTCGTGATTGTTCAATTCTCGACATGAAATTGAATTTTCTCTTCAATTTAAGCAAACCTATCTTACAGTACACTTATTCAGCTTTAATTTAAGCCCCCGAAAGTTTAAAAATTCCTACGAAAAAACATTTTAAACTCGACAAAGTAACCCTATCAAAAATTGTACAATTTTATGTTGCGGATTGACGTAGTTCCTGAACTCACCGTCCCAATCAGAAGCACCATTCCGATCGGTAACACAGAACCACGAAGGAAAGCAGTAAGTCTGACTCTGTGTGGTCGTTCTTCGCAAGATGGCGCCAGCAGTGTACGTCCGAAGTTAGCTTCGGTAGCATCGCAGCAAGCTGGCGCTGCGAGTGTCTCTCAGCACCGATCACTCCCCATCCCCATCGGTGGCCGAACAATAAATTGTTGTAATCACAATAATCGCCGCGTTTAAATCAATGCTTTGTGTTTACACGGAGGCAGCCCGCGCAACCGGCAATTTTAATTCATTACAGGTTTACCATGGCGGCGTTGGCCGCTGCCATCGAATCAAATTCCCAGGTGAACAATGGGAGACGATTCCGGTTTCACTAAACGTTCGTCCCAGAAACGAAGCGTCATCGATAGACATCGGCTTTCTAAACATCGGCTAATTACTTCAGAGGGGGATCCGCAACGAACGCGTAATCCTCGGGAAGCATTTGCAGCCGCTTGTAATTAAAAGCCTCTGGGCCCCGGGGCCGACCCATACATCTCGCCCGTAAACTTTCCAAATAATTATACCGAGTATTATTTAATTCATGTAATGACTACCATGGCGTACCCCGGTGCCGTAACACCGACGCCGAATCGTTCGAGACGTCTCGCTCTTCAGATCAAACTCTATTCCGTGTATCGTCGTTCTATTTCGTTAATTTATATAAGAGGCGTAGAAGAATCCAACAATGTAAAATACACATCAACATACCGAACATGAAAATCAATCAGCACGATTTTCTTTTCCAAAAAATCACGGTGCAGTTCTTCCCGAAAATTTTGGGACACATTGTCTCATACTTGAAGAACATGCACCAATTTTTCCATCGAAATCGATGCAGCATGAATGGATGCATGAATGTCCATTTATTGTCTCGTTACCGAAGATGTACATCGAATACATCCATTTTTTTCAAAAACCAAGATGCAATTAGTCTTGAAAATTTTGGGATACGTTATCTCATAATTGAGGAAGATGTACCAATTTTTCCATCGAGATCGATGCACTACAGATGGATGTGTGAACGTTCATGCAAGGTCTCGTTATCGTAGATGCAAATCGAACACATCAATTTTTTTTTCAAAAACCACGATGCAATTCCTCTTGAAAATTTTGGCACACATTGTCTCATCCTTGAAGAACATGCAGCAATTTTTCCATCGAAATCGATGCAGCATGAATGGATGCATGAACGTCCATTTATTGTCTCGTTACCGAAGATGTACATCGAACACATCAATTTTTTTTTCAAAAACCACGATGCAATTCTTCTTGAAAATTTTGGGATACGTTATCTCATAATTGAGGAAGATGTACCAATTTTTCCATCAAGATCGATGCACTATAGTTGGATGTGTGAAAGTTCATGCAAGGTCTCGTTATCGTAGATGCAAATCGAACACATCAATTTTTTTTCAAAAACCTCGGTGCAGTTCTTCTCATAAATTTTAGGACACAATGTCTCATACTTGAAGAACATGCACCAATTTTTCTGTTGAGATTGAGCAGTATGAAATGGACGATGAACATTATGTTCGTCACCAGAATTCTATCGAACATTGTAGGAAACAATAAAATCAGTGTGTAATGTAATCAATGAAGTGGCATGTAATTGTTACATTTAATACAAACAACGTCTACCATGGTGTTCCTGTACTGACGCAATTGTTGAAGAGAAGTGATCACGCACTGGTGCCAACGAGTAGGACTGATTCATCGACGAAAACGTATTTCGCGGAGGTTTTTCGCGTTGGTTTCGCGCTTTCCGTGTAACCCCCTCGGGTAACGGGGGCGCAAATGGCTCCAGAAGAGCGTTGTTTCCTGAAGACGTGTCGAGGAGAGGAGCCCGTTGCTGTTAAGGCAGCAACGTCGAGCCCTCGGCTCGTCTGCTCGAGGATCGGCTGGCTGGTTTGCACGTAGCAATTTACGGAAACCGCACGTAACGCGCGTTCTCTCCGTGCGGCTGAGGAGGCGGAGAGAAAAAGAGAATGAGCGAGAGAGAGGCAAAGAAAGGGAGACAGACACGAGCGAGCGTTTCCACGGAGTGTTACGTAACGGATCGACGCTAGATCGCCGGCCAGAGTAACTGTATTTTCGAAGAAGAAGCCTCCTCTTCGTGGCCGCGGCAAAATCACCGAGCAGAAACTTCGCCTCCGGGACGATGGCGGTTTCGTCTCTCTGTCTCTGTTTTGCCATTTTTGCGCGAGGATCGCCGAGGGGAACGTGGGCCGACGTTCGAGGAAAAATCCTTTGTCATCTCGACGATCGGCGTAATGACACAGTGGTCCCGGTGGGACTCCTTTTTATCGGCTGATTTTAGGATTATTTTTAGTGCCGGCATCTACGGAGAATGATTAAGTCGATGAAGCAGAAGTCGGTATTCCTTCAGCCTCGTATACTTTAGCTTCTCTAGAAATGTCTTTTGTCTGTAAAAACGCGATTTTTTTTTCTTTAATTAATGAAGCTTATGTTTGAACCCTCGTCCGTTCCTCACACACGGCTGCATAAAAGATCCTAGAATAATATTTCACCCTTTCTCACTTCACATTTCAAATCTACGAATTATGCTTCAATTATAGTGTGACATTTCACAGAAATACATTCTGCAACACAGACAAAAAGAAATCAATCGTTTTACAATATCTGAGAAAAGGTAAATGGGTGAATTTTCACCCTGAGGAACGTGTGAGGGTTAACGTGTCTATTTTTCTGCTCCAGGACCTATAGAAGAAAAATGATAAGACTGAATTTTAATATTTTAATTGTCCATTGATAAACGTTTCCACAGGATTTGTTAGGTAGGAATTACTTGATATTTAAATAATTTGTAAAGAGTTGTTAAATGGTATAAAAAGTATTTAACCCCCCGTGATATGTCGCTTTGATTTTCGTTGATTTTAAAGTAATTAAAGATTGATTTCCTCGACTTCCGCGACTCTGAAGGACGTGTTTTTTTAGTAACGATTACGATACTGTGATATTAATAATAGATGCATGAAGTCAGAGAACAGACGAGCGTATAAAAATGACAGAGAAGATGTTTAACAAATTTCTTCTGCGGTGTGCCGTTAGGTTTTACTGTTCCATCTGGCTCGACAAGGTCCGGACAGGTTCGTTTTCATTGTTTTTAAACGGTCGGTACTCGGCCGCCTCTAAAACGACAAGTATTCTATTTTCAATTACATTTTATAATCGATTCAAACGACTGTTAATTACAGTGCCACCGTCAGGATGCACTTTTTTGCGGTTTTCAGTGTTAGACGAAGTCAGACACAAATTTGCATGACCACGCGTACACAACATAATCGATGAAACGCATTATGCCGATATTTTTTCGCGTGCAGGTTGATATTAAATCGTCGTAAAAATAACATTCCTGGAATCGACAATTATCGAGATATCTTTCCGAGAGCGCACTGAAACGTGATCAACGGGGCATCCGGCTAAGTTGCAGCTAAATTTATACAGTTATGGTGCTCGCACGGATCCGCTAATGAAAGAAATGTTAACGTAATAATGAAATATGGATGCCCGGAGCGGATTGCAAAAAACGATGCACTATAATTTTCAGCTGGATTTGTTTGGACAATCTGTCCATTATTTTCCGGAGGCGCATATAACTACATCATTATTCCAGTTATAATAACCTACTTTATCAACTGGCTACTTCTGCGTACTGTTCTCTTCCTGGAAGTTAGTTTTGTACAACTTTTACACCGCTCTACGTCGATACACTATATCGCCATCGACAGTGGATAGCACAAGCAATATTGAAGGCACAACGTGATAGTTACGGTGGTTCCAGAAAGTATGTACTTCGATAATTGATATTGCAGCGGTCTCAATCAATTTTGTATGCATTCATTTCTTACTGAGAATGTTATAAATTGTACCGTCTCCAGATTGCAAATCTATTTTCAACGCTGAATTTACCATAGATTTGTAGATCGAAGCTTCCCCTTTACAATGACCCACTACATTTGGTATACGATTTTTGTTTTTGACAGTCTGTAATTTCACGTTTTCTTAAATCATGGAGATACAAAAAATCCTCAAAATACCATTTTTCAGCGCCATCTGAAAATTTAGGATACTCTAGCGATATAATAAGTCGATTTATGTACAAATTTTCCGGACAAAAAAAAATTATGTTTATAGTGGAAAAATGTCGACAGACTAAGAGTTAATCTCTACATTTGTTAATGAAACTCTAGGAACACTTTGCAAGGATCTACCACACTTACTTTAACCCTTATCCGTTCCCCCTGTTAAACAGATAAAATTTTCCCGAAGTAAATTCTACTGTTTTGTTATTTATAGGTCAATTTGCTTGAAACCTCGTAACTTTTATTGTGTTAATGCGACACGGATAACTGGAAAACCTCAGATGTGAATGTTAACTTATCAATTTGAATAAAAAATATCGAAAATTAACTGTTTACCTTGTTACTTGATTGATCTTTTACCACTATGTCCATTTGATGCCAAGGGGCAGATTCAGTTCGTGAAATGACGGATGAGGATTATTTAAATCAATTTTTAATTGTCAGTGTAAATACTTATCGTACAGGAATTCTTTTCATCTAAAAGTAGAATAGAGAAAAAATATTAGACAGGTGAGTCAGGGTATCCTGAAACAAACTACTTTCATAATGCCCAGTTTTAAGTTCGTTACGATTACAATTTTTATTATATTTTATTAATTTCTTTACTTTCGAGGTAGATGGATATTTAGGAACCAGTACAAACTTCGTAGATGTCAATACGAGAAAGTTCATTTTTCGACGAAATGTTACTAAATTTCTCGATGCGGACCACTGTGCGCCGGTAGGATCGCGGTATCAGCGCAACCGGGTGCGGGAAATGGAAGACGCGGCTCGGCGAAAAGAACAGGAAGAACGTCGAGGCGGAAGTTGCATGGGCACCGGCGAACAATGCGCTTGTCCCGCGAGCGGTCGTTTAATAACCCTGATTTGCCGTTTATACGGGAGGTCATGGAGAACGGAGGAGGAGGAGAGTAAACCATGCTGAGGGGGAGGAAGAGGAGGATGACGAGGAGGTGTAGGAGGGGGTCTGGCGGCTGGTGGTGATGATGGGATGAGAGGGTGAGCATCGGGATCGCGCGCAACAACCGTACATAATCACGTAATGCGGTTATCATGCCAATTGCGTAAATATTTGAGCCAATTTGTGGCATGCAACGGACTCTCTCTCTCCCTCTCTCTCTCGACCCGTGCTTCACGAGACCGCCGGCCGATCGGCGACCTATTACGACCAACTTGTTGGTAGCTGGTGTTTGCCATCCTCTGAATAGAGTCCCCGCACCACCCCTCCGCTACGCCGCCCTTATTCTTTCTCGCCGGTAATTCACCCACGGCGCGTCGTCGCCAAACATTTCGACCCACTGCCCTCTCCCATTGTCGAAACGATACTGACAGAGAGAAAGACTCGTGTGTCCCAGCGACATTCGCATGCACCGTCGGCATGGGAGCGAATCGATTGCACCACAGTACATCCGCGGCGCACCAGTCGGAGAAGAAGTCTCCACTTTTCTAGTCGCTGGGCGAGGGGAATTTACTCGAACCTTAGACCATATATACCTATAGACCCGGCATAGGTATAGTATGTGCATACAATGCTGTGTGACGAGATCTAAAATTATCTGGTTCCCACAAGCCTCGATTCGAGATAATTCAAAATGGTGGATAGTGTACGAGACGAAGCGAGTGCACAGTACACAAGTATTGTATTCGACATATACATGTATATTGTTTTTACTGTGCTTTTTTAAAATAAAGTAAGTTGTGAGGAAATAAATACAGATTTCATATTATCAACTCCTATATTAAAATTTAACTTCTTCCAAATTATAATCGACAAAACGAGTTAAGCATATTTAAAATAATAAGAGTAAAGTAAAAATGAACGAGTAATAAAATAAAATACATGTATGTATATTTATACAGAATGACATGTGACGACGATTCCCCTTTCCCCTCTGCCACTTTACCTTCGCGGTACTGCGATTTCTCAACATACTATAGCACTTTTCCCACAAGCGTCGTCTGCTAGCCGGTTTAATCTCGAAACAAGGCAGAATTATCTGCGCCGGGTCTATAGGTATATATGGTCTAAGACTCGAACCGAGGGAAGAAGAATTACCCCTTCTCCATGCCAGTACCGGATTAGTCACGCGAGATTGTAACACGTGCAGGGAAAAGCGTGGGGGAATAGCGTCGTGGAAGGGGAAGCTAGAGTAGGGACACAAATATTCTTTCGATTTCTAATTTCAATAGAAAGTATTTTAAAACGTATTAGGATACTCGAAGTACACGAATACAAATAAATAGATGTTTCGCTCCTTTTCTGATCCCCCTTCGCCAATATTCGGCTACGAAGAGGGTCGGCAATAATTATTAAAAATTGCTCAGCAATACCATAAATCAAGAGCGCGGAAATTTTTATTTTTCAACTTCTAGGCGTAAAAAAAGCGATCTAGAGGAAGAGAGAGAGGAGGGGTTCAGGTTCAGAAAAATGTTCCCGCCCGGTTCGGAACAAGGCTGAGGAATTAGACGACGACGAGAGATAGAGAGGCGCCTCTCTTCGAGAGCCTGCGAGCTTTTTTTCACAGGGTAATTCGCTGGCAGTAAATGCAGGGGCCTGTTCCTGGTTCCTGCTCCGTTTCACCCTGAAGAGAACCGTGGGCTTTCACTACGATATACGTATATTCTGTGGGTGTGTGGAGAGAGAGGAGCCCCTAGCCGTGTCTCTTCGTCCGTGTGCCGCCTTCTCATCCCCGCAGGTAGAATAGACGGTCGGCCACGGATCAATTAGGCCGAGTGTATAAGTGTAGGACCTCGTAAACCTGCGGGACCTGCCGACGACTGGACTCGACTTCCCTCGGGATATCGTGTGAAAAAAAGAAGTCAAATCCGCGCTGGCCAACCGTCAAAAAACCGTCGACGACCGCACGGGCCGCGCGAGGGAACTGTCTTCCTGGAACGAAATCAATTGCGGTCGAAGTCCACCGAATCAAATTTTCCATCGATCATCTCTGAAACCGATGATCCATACCTTTTCGATTCGATCGGGACCGCGAAGTTCGAGTAGTCGGGTTTCGCGGATTTCAACCCTCGGTGAATGGATGTAATGGGGTTCACAAATTGTTGCGCGTCCTCCATATTTTATATATTTTTATCCGCCAACGATATTATCCTAAACTTGCTCCACTGCACTACAGTCCTCCATTTTAAAAACGCGGAACGCCACGATGGTCACACACTACCCCTCGCTGTATTTTAACGAGTGAGAATTGTGACGAAGAGTTTAACAAAGTCTAAGTTCTTTCTTTTACCAATATTCAAGCATGCAAATAAACGTAGTCGTACGAAAAATATGTTTTCTTTCCTGTTTTACGACATTTTTGTGGATAAAACGTTTTAATTACCGTGTTCCAAAGAAAATGTTACAAGAGGCTAAGGGTCGAAGGTTTCCATAAAACCGTGAAACCTCTCAGACTATTTCTCTGGAGGGTGCATGTTCCGCGAGGGAGGAAGGGGGAAGTGGTTGCAGCATCGAAATAATGTTTCTCCGAGGCAGACTTCCATCGCAACGTGTCCTCCCCCATCCAATCACGGTGCACAATGCGGGAGACGGTTTGTTGAAGAGGGTTGAAAGGTTATCACGCAACGCGAAGACGCGGAGACGTCGCTTCCTCCGGTTCGAGTCGTCTTTTCTGCCGTTCAGAAGCGTGTGAAAAGGTGGGTACGAGAATAGGGAGCAGAAAAAGTGGCGAGAAGTCGAGGAGCCTGGAACAGAGGCGCCTTGTCATGCCGTGTAATGACGGCGAAGGCAACGCGACGCCCTGCTCGAAGAGGAACAGAAACTCGACGAGAGAACACAGCCCGTTCGAAAAAGGAAAGGGGAACCAGAGACAGATAGAAACGAGAAAGAGAGAGACAGAGCTGGACAAAACAAAAAGAGGTGGAAAAAAAACAATTACCATCCTTTATCTTCCTACGAACGTAGCGAGAAAGAACGTCTACCCAGGTAGTACCGAGATATACGAACGAAATAAAAGACTGTCCTCTCTCGCTACCGTCCCCTGTATATCTATTCCCTTCTTTCCTTCGAATCAATGCCGGCCATTAAAGTGTCGGCGAAAACGAAGCTACCGTGCCGATATTATCGAGCGACGGTAATTAATCCACCAATGAGAATCGTTTCTGGGGTTTTCGACTGGCCCATCAGTTAGGAGAATGGGAAACGTCATCGTCGGCACCGTTTCCTGTTGCAGAGAGAACGAACAAATTTCAGGATGCCCAGTCCTGCTCAGATCTATTATCTTCGGGAACGAACGAAGGAAAGCACTTCAATCTTGTTAGTACATACCGAGACGCGGTTCGTTAATTTGGTGGAGGGTCTGGATTTAAGCTGCAACCCTCTAACCCCGTGGTTAACGTTCATTGTTCGCGAATTAATCCTTGCTCGTTCCTCCTGTTAATTGGTCGTATTTTCTACTGCTTTTTAATTAGCAGTGAGTCCTGTGGCTTGTTTTAGTATTTTCTTATGCGCGCTGCTCGAGGATAATTGCTTAACAGATTTTAGAATGCTATATTCATTTAGTATTCTGTTATCTTCGTTTTGTAAAAATTATTTCTATATTTTAATCAAATATTTGGTAATTATATAGAAAAGGTCTGCCTACTCCGATTTTGATGAAATTTTAATATGTTATGCAGCAACACATTCTGAACAACTTTTTCCTTTTCCAATATAGGGGGTCGCTTTTAGTTTTCGAGATATTCGAAAAAACTATTGCTGATACTGTATTGAATTTTTGTATGCGTGGTCCTGCACGGCATAATCGCAACTCATCTAATCGCACCATTTTTCCATTACTAGTCCAAATTCTAGATAACAGCTACAATGCAGAGATTATGCGAATAGAATGAAAGATTACCCTACGTATGTATCATCCTATGTATAGAGTGCGACCCTGCTTTCTCTCTCATCTTCACAGCGTGTTTACGTAAAGAATAGGGTAAGAAAGAATTTAGAATACGGAAAATTCAATACAATATTAGCAATAGTTTTTGCATATATCTCGAAAACCAAAAGCGACCCCTCTATATTGGAAAAGGAAAAAGTTGTTCAGAATGTGTTGCTGCATAACATATTAAAATTTCATCAAAATCGGAGTAGTCAAACTTTTTCTATGTAGTTACCAAACATTTTGATAAAACACAAAAATCTTTTGTTTTCTCTGAAAAACAAATATCCCAAAAATTTTTAAACTAAATATTACTTCAGCTACTTAGGCGTCTTACGTCCAAACAGAAAACGCAATGTTAACTACGCGAGACAGTAAATAAAGGAAAATTGTAGGAAGAAAGAACGTTTCAATTTTTACACGGCGAGCTATGGAAAGAGGAGTTTGGTTTACCGGTTGGACAGAGAGTGCGGTATAAAACAAGAATGTTGTTCAAAGTATCTAGAAAGCCACTCGCCCGTGTCGATAATAAAAATATCGCCCTAAAACAAATTGCTCTCGGACGGTTTACTGTCTTCGCCCTCCTCATCTGCATGTCGGCGCTCTCTCGCACGTTCACGGCAGAGCCGACCGGCCTTCTCTATCCTATTCGCCGGCCATTTCACTGCAAGTCATTCCGGAATAATTTATAACCCGAAGGATCGGTCGAGCCGGGCCCGGCTAACGAAACTAAACGCCGTGCTAATTTCATTTAACGCCCGTATCTGCCGCGCCCGCCGTGGGGGGTTGTTTATCGAGTGTCCCTTTGCACCCCTTTCACACTCCTTCCGCACCCCTTTGCACCTTTTAAACCCCTCTATCTCGACTCGCAGAGTAGTCGGAGGCCCTCTCACGATATTTCTCCGGGAAACTAGAAGTTCTTTATTCGTTTTTGGGCGGAGTGCTTAGTGCCACTTCTCACGTGAGAACAACGGTGGGGCCAAAACGGGGGTGCAAGGGGCGAAAAGGGGGACTGCTCTCGGAGCAACGAAGTTCCCCGTGGTCTCTCTCGATCGTGGCTCCTTTCGCCACGGCAATGAAAACGAACTCGATGGCCTCGTTAATGTCCGGTTTTATCGGTTCGGGGCCGAGCGTAAATTCCGCGAAACGACGATTCCTCGTTCTTTATCGCGGCTGAAACACCGTCCCATGGCGGAAACGCCGCGGCATTAACACACCCCCTGACCACGACCCCATTGGAAATTACGACGATACCGCGGCTACATTAAGAAATTCGTTCGGCTTCTGACTACTGCTCGATTCTACACTGAATTACGAGCCAATTTCTAGCACGCTCCCCGCATCTATTTAACACGTTCAACGGAGACCGAGCCGACCACCGAAGTTCGGCTCAATCGAAACAGTTCGTTTAATGATCCCGGGAACTGATAGGGGTTAATTGATCTTGCGATCCCACTGGGAACGGATCGTTCAACCATTTCACTAACTCGATGAGCCAAATCGATTTTTGTTCCAAAAGACTTTGATCGGACCCTAAATTTTCCTGTCTGAAATATGTCACAACTTCTTTGAATTATAACCTCAATATGAAAAATATTCCTAATCGATGTTTACCTTCCGATTTTTATTACATTTTACTGTCAAAATACTTAAATCGAACCTTAGAGTTTTTTGTTTAAAATATTTCACAAGTTCATAGTTTTGGAAAATAGATCAAAGAGAAGCATAATCTCAATATGAACAACATTACTAATCGATGTTTACCTTCCGATTTTTATTACATTTTACTGTCAAAATACTTAAATCGAACCTTAGAGTTTTTTGTTTAAAATATTTCACAACTTCATAGTTTTAGATAGTCGATCGAAAAGAAGCATAATCTCAATATGAACAACATTCCTAATCGATATAGAATTTGGAACAATTTCTGCGTGCTTGCGTGCGTATGAAGAATAATTGTTACACAATAATCTAGTTAATTTCCACAGGAATATATCCTAATGATTCATTTTCTAATCATCATTTTTAGCCAGCACGGTGTTTCAACGTGATGATTATATCAAAAGACTGCGGATCTTTATGCAAAATAAAAATTGTCTACATAAATCGCACGACGTAGGAGCCAAACAGAAATATTATTCTTTCAATAATGACACTTGAAACGAGTTCATTGATACCTTTAAATTCTTCTAATATACCCACTGTTTTAAATTGCACTTATTCATTTTTGTCCGAACTGCATAAAATCCGCCGGCGTAGTACTGTTCAATGATAATATTTGAAAGAAACATTTAATAATGGATATTCATGTATTGTGGAGCTGAACAATTTGGAAAACGAGCTATAGTGAAAAAGCAATAATTTCACGGGTCAAGCTGTATTCACAGCATTCTAAGAACACAGTGGTTCATTCACTGAAATCAAGAGTACAGCAACGAGTCCCGAGGATCGTCTACAAGTCCCAGAATCATCTACAAGTCCCTCGGCAAGCACAGGTCCGTTAGGCGAGCGACGCGTCTCGGCGGGTAAGGATATAATTTTCTCGGGGCTTCAAAATCATTAACTCTAGCAAACGGTGCGACGACTCAGGACCCCTAACAACGCGCCGCTACGAAAGAAAAAGAGTTCCTGCCGGTCCGTAGAGGAGGCGTGAAACGTTGGCGCCTGGCGCTCGGCTCAGGAAAAGGGTTCGACAATTCCTAAACGAGGAAAGGCGAGCCACGAAAAAAGAAGGGAGAGACCGACTACGAAAACTGAACTGTTTGGTTGCTCGTCGAACATCTCGCGAAGATCCCTGTCTTTTCGAGTGATCGATCAGTCGTAGGACCCCGAGACAAATCGAGTTTGAAAGACCGGAGGAAAGTAGATTAGGCAAGGTCCTTGGGGTAGCATGGTGGCCATTGTTCACAGGTGAGCTCGATGCTACCGTGACACGTAACTATTTAAACGGCGGACTGGTGGCGTCAAGGTTGACCCTCTAGAGAAAGGCTTACAATGATGCTTAAATATTCCGTTAACCCCTTGCCGTACTTTGACCAGCCAGACTGGTGATGAAGGTTTTTAACAACGTCTAACAAATATGAATGTTACGCGTTTCGTTTTAGATGAAATAAAATTTGACTCGTTGTTACCAATGTAAATGCAGCTATATAAAAAATATACATTTTCCTCTCCCTTCTACGACATTTTTGTGCGCAAAAGACGTTCTAATTACTGTAACTGCAAACGAAAAGGTATGGAAAGGGGTTAACAAAACTTTACTGGAAACGACGGACAATCCTTACAATCTGATATCACCGGATTCACTTTAAAGAAAATACGAAAACGCTTCGAAATTTGCTAATTTATTTCACTCACGTGTGAATTATGTTAATCACCTGTTTATTTAGTTAAAACTTTTTTGACACGACATTTAAAACTGTCGATAGTGTAACGAGCGTCCGTGCAATAATGTTTAATATTTTTTCCGAGAGTTACAAAATTAGATGTATAATTTTACTAAAAAAGAAATAGTTTCTATATTTACAATTCTATGCTATGGTACTTACGGATCGTGACGCCGTTAGGTATGCTGACGTCGTGTGGTCCGTTCGATGCATTTTTGGTGCACTCGACACATGCGCACTGAATACACGCACTTGTACATTTATCACAGTCATTTACGAATGATGACTCCATTAACTTTTACGTATTGGTATGGTGACACAATTCCAGCACGTTATATGTATGATCCTTTTAATGGATTTTTGGTGCACTCGACACACATGCACACTGAATTCACGCACTTTCAGATTATCACAATTATTTACGAATAATGACTCCATTAATTACCCGCTGTATGTATTGATAAGACGACGCAATTCCGACGTGTGACGTACTGTGGTCTTTTAATGGATTTTTGGTGCACTCGACACACGCGCACTGAATACGTGCACTTATACATTTATCACAGTCATTTACGAATGATGACTCCATTAACTTCTACGTATTGGTATGGTGACACAATTCCAGCACGTTATATGTATCATCCTTTTAATGGATTTTTGGTGCACTCGACACACATGCACACTGAATTCACGCACTTTTAGATTGTCACAGTTATTTACGAATGACTCCATTAATTACCCGCTGTATGTATTGGTATGGCAACGCAATTCCGGCGGGGGACGTAGTATGGTTTTAATGGATTTTTGGTGCACTCGACACACGCGCACCGAAGAAGCAAATTTTTATATTGTTACGCGCACTAACAGTCGGAGGTGTGTTACAGTTGTGTTACGGACACATCGTTGACTGTCGATTTTGATTCATTGACCGGATGGAGCGGAGACGGTGCGCCCGGGGGGAAACCATAATAAGAGAGGACACCAGCCCAAAGTATCACTACGCTCGAGATCTCGGAAGCAATTATAACCAGGACCCTAAATACCCGGACCGGCGAGCGGTGGGGTCTTTGTCTTTCTGGCGTACCTGTAGCCGGCTTGTTTCACAAACGAGGTTAGGTCGGAACTACAAAGGTCGGCTCGGGTGAGGACCCACCTCATTTCTACAAAAAGGACACCGACTGACCCGCGCGCCGCGGTGGCCTCGTCCTACGTTGCCCTTCGACGAAGACACGTTTTTTGCATCAAATATTTACACATTTTTAGTGGGTGCTAAACCCATTGAAGCCGTTTCGCCGGGTTACACCGATCCTACCATCAGCGGTTTACCGGTCGAACCTGAAGGAAAACGCCTGGCCCCACCGCTACAATCGCTCGGCTATGATTTTCCATGAACGGTTTCCCTTTTTTTAGGAGATTACTATACCTGTCTGTGAGTCATTGTGTTTCCCTTTTCCTTCTTCTTTTTTCGAACTGCCACGCGACAATCGCGCCTGTCGCCTGTTTACAAGCAGCATTGTAAATCAAACTGGTCCTGGCGCACTCCCGGATGACAGGGGACCCGAATGGTCCCGGCAAATTGGAAACGGATTTGCTACCGAATTCTTGGGCGGCAGTCGCGCCACCGGAAGTGCCGGATCGCGAACAAAAACCGCTATTGTCACTTCAGTGGATCATCGAGGTTTTCTGAAAGTTAGAGCAGTTATTTCATTATACGACGAGAAAACTAAATTTTGAAAAAACATCGGAATAGCGATATCAAGTCATACCGGTATATTTGCATATATTTACCGGTAATAATTTCGGTTTCTGCAGAATATCGATTACACTCACGCCGATATTTTAATGATTTCGGTTTCATTAATTTCTTAAGCCTCTTACAATACCGGTATTAAGTCTCTGGTTAAAAATCACACGAATCTACAATACGTAGTTCTTCAATTTTTGGACAGGCTTGCATGAGAAGGTAATAAATAACGTCGAACAGAATGCTAGCTGAGCACAATTCTAGATAACAAAAATAGGGTTCCAACAATAAAAGAACGATCGAATGACCTTGCCAACGTCGGAGCCAACGCAGCACAAATAAAAGCTGACAAATTAATAACACGATTATCCAACTATTCCGCTTCGGAGCGTAGTCAAAGGTCGTTTACCACCCCTTGGCCGGCCCCAAGTCGAAACTGAAGCGATCCGAGCGAAGGGGAATGTAGACCAACGACAATAATCAGCGGTCATAAGTCAGCTTCGAGGCAGCCCCGGTCCACGAAACCCTGAGCAGAAGAGAAGAATCTGCGGGCTGATGTTTCCGTGCTAACCTCCGAGTCGCCCGAGGGTTCGCGTGATCCCCGACGTATCCTAGGCGGACTACAGTCAACCCCTCGACGAGGCCTTCTTTTTCAAGAAAGATCGAGGACGCCCGAGGATCCAACGGGGGCCCGATCCTGAAATCCGGGACACGCGAGCCTCGCGGGAAATTCCTTGGTCTTCTCTCTAGTCGGCTTCTCTACTTCTTGGTAAACCGACGAGTCGCCCAAGGCGCACATCCTCGATGTGCCTCGTCCGTGCCGATCCGGGGCCTCTTTTTTATTTATCGAAGGCCCCACTGATCCTACCCCGAACCTCGATCCACAATTACGTAACTAATCAACACAATTTCGCACAATTTTTACCGAAAATCCGAAGCCAATCTACCATAAAACGTCGTTCGTTGATCTCGGAATTGGACTGGGAGTTTTCCTGGCCAAAGTAAACAATTTTCAGTTAATCTATCGTTGGAACAGGTCTCGTATTAAATTCGATAATTTTCTGTAGAACACTTACTCAGTTTACATAGCTTGGAGCATGGGAATTCAACTAGTCAGCTTCTGATGGTTTATTAAAAAAATTTATTGCAAAATCTATTTTTGCAGGATTAATATTACTACGGACTTTTCAGCAAAATAATACAAATTGTCTGAACTAATTGCGAGATTCATCTGCTTGATCTACCTAATTTTACCATAAATTAATAAATTTATTTAATCGTTTTTGAATATCAGACTTGATATATTTCGAACGGGCACGTTTTAAGAAATGGAAATTCTTGCAACCGTCGCGTTCCTGTTGCAGAATTTCTGCATCTTCGCAGGCAGCGTTTCTCACATGGCTTCGTAATCAATCTTTTCGTCGAGCGAGACACGCGGATCATAAAATTAAACGCTGCGATTACACTAGCCTAATCGAGATCACGTAGATCGCGCAATTAAGCGAGGCGCAAGATGAATTGAGTAATTACATTCGCATTACAAGAGCCGGTCGCGTCCCTCGGCGTATCAGATCTTCGAGAGTCGGGCTTCATACCCCCCAAAGAGGGGTATAATTATCATTCTTCAGATGCGTATTCAGGATTCCACGGAAAAAATTGTTCTAATATTTTAGCTTATCTCGCCAGGCTCCCTTCACTTGATCCGCCAGTTTTATCGCATTAACTGGTCCAGCAGCTGTAGGTTATAATAATGCGAGTGACGTTTGCCAATAATTCAAGCGGATGTCTTAATATTAATCTTCCAACCGAATCGTGCGGTTTCTCTAGCCAGAAACTCATGTGTTCAAGGCGTAATCGGTAGCCTCAGGAATTAACGCAATTATCACAAAAATGAGTAGCTGCAATTTAAAACAGTAAAAACATTAGAAGAATTTTGAAGTACTGCTATATTACTTCCAACTTACTAAATTAAGCAAAAATATCAATCTACACTTCACATGCACTTGCAAAAAATGAAGCCAAAAAATGTATAGTATAGTATATTTAGTAATTTATGTGTGGAACCTTGTGTTCTCGATTGAACTCGGAATTGTGCGAAGAATTGATCCAGGATCTCGCGGAGCAATGATCGAGGAACGTGCGAGGATAAAAAATAAAGATGTCGCGTTGATGCACCCGTTACCGGCGGGGATGCATTAATTCCAGCTTTGCGGGACGTTTTCAACGACCAGTTTTTGTTCGAATAAAATCCCGTCGGTCGGCGGACGTATCATGGTGACGAATGAACGCGTTATTCTCGCGGCGAAAGGATTCGACGGTCTCTCTCTCCTCTGAGTGGCGCCAAAGGAAAAGGTGCTCTCTCGAAGGTGCTCTCGAGCTTCTTCAGGCCTGGAAGCGTCGTCCTATGGTTTTCGAAGGGGGCACGAGGTAAAAGAAGAAGTTCCAGGGCAGAGGCACTGGCGCCGCATGCGGCAGCCTCAAAGGGATCCTCCGCACGCCCATCTGTCTCCGCCCCGCCCCTATTCCCGCGCACCATATACATCATGTACGACCACGATGTGCCCAACTGACCAGCGGGACTCGGTTCGACATCGTGTCAGGCCACGTCACACATCACCACCATACACTGTCCCCCAGAAAGTGACCAACCACGTGCTTGCTCCCCTTGTAATCGGGGGTACCATAGAACCGTAACTTCAACCGGCTCAGCACCATGGGACACCGCCGAACCAGTCGCAACCGGGTGACAATAATGGGACTAGTCCCATGTCGACTAATTTCGGGACACTTGGTAGTACACAAATGATACCTCTGCCGAAACCAACCCTCCACGAGGTTTGACACCAGCGAATGGTAGCAGGGCCGTTAGAATTTTGGACGAAAAATGAACACTCGATCCAGGCAGACTGTTTCAAGTGCTATGTTATTTTACCCTATAATTACTCAAGGAAGAATTTAAGACAGTGTTAAGTAGATGTCGATAGGCCCACCACCATGGGACACCGCAGAACTACATAGTTGTACTCAGGTGACAATAATGGAAACAGTCCCATATCGACTAATTTTGGGACACTTGGTAGTACACAAATGATACCTCTGCCGAAACCAACCCTCCACGAGGTTCGACACCAGCGAATGGTAGCAGGGCCGTTAGAATTTTGGACGAAAAATTAACACTCGATCCAGGCAGACTGTTTCAAGTGCTGTGTTATTTTACCCTATAATTACTCCAGGAAGAATTTAAGACAGTGTTAAGTAGATGTCGATAGGCCCACCACCATGGGACACCGCAGAACTACATAGTTGTACTCAGGTGACAATAATGGAACCAGCCCCATGTCGACTAATTTCAGGACACTTGGCAGTACACAAGTGATAGCTCTGCCGAAACCAACCCTCCACGAGGTTTGACACCAGCGAATGGTAGCAGGGCCGTTAGAATTTTGGACGAAAAATGAACACTCGATCCAGGCAGACTGTTTCAAGTGCTATGTTATTTTACCCTATAATTACTCCAGGAAGAATTTAAGACAGTGTTAAGTAGATGTCGATAGGCCCACCACCATGGGACACCGCAGAACTACATAGTTGTACTCAGGTGACAATAATGGGACTAGTCCCATGTCGACTATTTTCAGGACACTTGGCAGTACACAAGTGATAGCTCTGCCGAAACCAACCCTCCAGGAGGTTTGACACCGGCGAAGAATGGTAGTAGGGCTGTTAGGATTTTGCACGAAATCAATCGAACCCAGACACTTCTGAAATATTACTTGAAATACTATTTCCAGTGCCTTGTTATTTTATTTTATAATTGAATTGGTGATTAAAGCAATGTTGTATGTGAGATTCCAGTTTTTCTTATTTAATCCGCATCCTCTCACAGCATCCACCCAGGATCTGTTTCTGAGTCATATAGAACCTTTTCTAATTTTAATATAAGATTTGAGGTTCCTTTAAAATCTATTTCAGTTGTTGTTGACCTCCCATCAAATCCTGCTCTCCTGTAGAATTTGCAATTCACATCATCCAACGTTGTTCCAGTTTACAATTTTAATAATTAAACGAAGGTTTGGTGGCTGGAGCAACATTGGGTGTGAGACTCCCTTAAGATATATTTCAGTTGTTATCGTTCTCCCATCAAATGCTGCTCTCCTGTGAAATTTGCACTTCATATCATCCAACGTTGTTCCAGTCTACAGATTCCCTTAAGATCTATTTTAGCTGTTATTGTACTCCCATCAAATCCTGTTCTCCTGTAAAATTTGCACGTCACATCATCCCACACTGTTCCAGCCAATTCAATAATTAATTAAATGAAGAATTCAATAATTGAAGACGGGCTTCAAGTAGGTGTCGATAGGCCGGTTCCCGGCTGCTTGTGGTAATTAATCGACTTTTAAGTGGCCCATTAAGGGTGCACCACCTGCCGTCAGGAATCTAGCAGCCACGTGACAACGATTTTCGCACGATCATCGTGCGACGATCAATCGAGTTCAGAGTCTCGCGCGCCGCTGTCCTCTCGGATCGGTCCGATAGACTAGGTTTTACAGCTTACTTAACAGCATGGGGCAACGGTGTTTAGTCTCTTGACTAATGAACCTGTGGGATCCAAGCACCCGGCAGATTGCCTGGCTTTCGCTTAAACTCCCGTGGAAAGGGTCAACCCGCACAAGTTGAGGAAGATGGATGCTGGGTACGTTACCGGTCCGAAAATGTTCATACAAAAAAAATGATTCAACCGAGGCCTACGAGTGTCTGGATCCGTGATTTAATCTGAGCCTAATTCGTAACACGTAATCAATTAATTCCACTGACAATGCCAATAAATATTTCTCTTCTTCAAGGCACATAACTGGACTGCGGATTTTACGCGTTCATCGCGAAACGGAGTAGGTGGGAATTAAAATGGAAAAAGGATTACAAGGATTTAAATAATTCTTGTATTTCCTAATAATTCTATTTCTTAAATTTTCGGAATGCCTTCTACAGCTTTTTATTTTTGTTTGGTTTTAAGAAATGAGTGGATTCAGAATGAGCAGAAATCAGAATTATCGATGACTGAGTGCGAGGTGATAGAGTAACGAGTGAATACTGAGAGAGTATGTTGCCAATCGCTGAGAGAGTGTTGTGTTTATGCGAGAAAGTACACACGAGTTAGAGTGAGAGAGAGAGAAAGACATCCTTCGAACGCGAGAGCACGTGTTGCGACATATAATTTCATTCATTCCTATATTATTCGTACATCAAATCTGTTTTTGTCACATTCAAAGATATAAACTTTCTTTTACTTTCTAAACTTACTTTTTAATCCATGCGAAAATTATTGTGTTCATCCACAATTTTAAATGTTCAATGGCTACTTAACTTTTAGAAGGTCTCATCGGTGAAGGGGATGACTGTTTAGCCGTGTCGCAGGTTCGAGTCTCTTCGGTTCAGCGGCTTGATTGATTGGACAGTAACTAATGAGGCTCGGCTAATTGCTCGTGGTAATATTCGCCAGCAAAAACCAGTCAAAGCACACATAGGCTGACCCGTGACTTCCCTAAGATCACAGGACTCCCCAAGCCGCTTCCTGGCCACGACCTTCCGCCTGATCTTCTTCATGCTTACCGCTAATTATTTTGGCTATCCTCTCATCGACTCTCTGTCTCTCCTAACTGATTCTCCTTTGTTGCATCGGGACGATTTATGTCTCCGCGAGCCGATCCGCTGTATCATTGATTCGATCGTTCATCGGTTTGCATACGACCCTTGTTCCATTTCAGGTAGCCCGAGCTCGTTTGGAGGATGTTCTAACGCGGCCGGTGTTTTCGAAATCAATTCATGGTAATACAGTCGTTGCTAGATCGACGAGATCAAACTCGACTTTCATTAGATCACTTATAAGTGCCGGGCCCCCCGGGTGCCTCGCCGGAATAATAAATGCCGACGAAATTGGACTCGCCCATCGACTCCTAGAAATCCCTCCTGGCACCAGACTAGACCTCGCAGGGGCCAATTATGTTACAGAGCTGGGGGAGGCAGAGATTCTGGTTAAGGGCCGATGGATTAACCCCGAACCGTCGAATTCCTCGCGCGGGATCTTCGCGCTTCCTCACACGCTCCCCCGAAAATGCATCTGTCAGGATGGTTTTATTCCAAATGTTGGAAACCAGAATACTGCTTTACCTATCAATAATCGCGACATCTCTATTAGTATTAAACAAAGCCTCACTCTGTGTACAACTACCCGTGTGGAAAATCGCCTATGTTTATGTCTACAAAAAATGTATCGTTCAATATACAGGGTGTCCCAAAATTCCTCCGACACCCGAAAATGGGAGGTTCCTTGGGTCATTTGGAGCGTCATTTTCGTTTACAAAAATGGCGTCCGCGGCTTTGTTTAGGAGTTATTAACGAAAAACACGGACCAATCAGAGCGCAATCTAGACATGCGATGACACGTTCGGCCAATTGACAGTTGGCGCGTCGGGCCCACTGTGCTACCTCGCGTCTAGATCGCGCTGTGATTAGTCCGTGTTTTTCGTTAATAATTCTTAAACAAAGCCGCGGCCGCCATTTTTTAAAGGAAAATGTTGCTACAAATGACCCAAGCAACCTCCCATTTTCGGGTATCGGAGGAATTTTGGGACACCCTGTATGTATACAGATATTTAGTCTACCAAAGAAGAGTTCAAATCACTGTTACCTAAAATCCTACGCTAACAAATAGGTGTATCAAATAAATCTCTAATGCAGCACTTTTAACTCATCGATGATTGCAAGAAGTATCTAAAGAGGACGAAATATAACTCTTATAATCTTTTAAAAAACGGCACGTGTAAAATTAATATACATAATGTAACGTGTATATGTATAGTCTGTCTCACAAGAGTGTATCGACATTTCTGTATCGAGTCTATCGATATCTCTGTAGATGTTCATATATTTGTAAAAAACTTTATATCATTAAATATTAATACGCTCTTACTTAGTAAGGGGTCCCAATCTCCTCCATTAGCAATTATAGCTTGGCACCGTCTCGGCATACTTTCAACTAATTTCTCGACTTACGCTACAGGTAGCGTCCTCCGTATCTTCCGAATATGGTGTACAAGAGTTCTTGTTTTGGTAATATGTTTCTCTCTCAGCTTGGCCTTCATTATGAACCACACATTTTCTATCCGATTTTCAGCAGGGGATTGAATGACCAATTTGAGTAATAATAATTAATTTTAATACAAAGTTCTGGCTTGTAATACAGTACTTACCTAAGTTGAATATCGATGAGACTGGGAATCGACGAAACTGCTATTCCTGAAGCGATAAACCTAAAAATAAAAATTAATAATATTAATTAAGCAAAGAACATGATGTGGACAAAGGATTGGTAACGGTTACCGTCTACAATGAGGACTGTACGCATACTCTAACATCTCCCAGTAAGTCTGTAGACTAGTTACGTATTAATCTGGTAATTAGAGAGGGGTAACCTGTATTCCCCTCGATTTTCTCGATTTGGCGAATTTGATTTTGAAATCTTTTTTTATCAAAATTGGTAAATTTTGAGCGTTGATATCTTGGAAACTATGCGAGATAGCAGAAAATCGAATTAAATCGATCTCGTTGCACATTTTGTCAGCTTCAATTTTGTGTGGAACGGTCTTATCACTAGCACGGATAGTTTCCGAGATATAATCAAAAAAGCCGAAAAAAGAGACCTTCTACGTGCCCTTCTACGTATGTTTACCTCCTGACTAGCCCGAACAAAGTCCGAAAGTCAAAAATTGTTTCCTCCATTTCCCTCTACACCCCCTCTTAAGCATTCATTGACTGAACTATACGGTCGCGAACGAGTACACGAAATCAGGTCGGAGAACTGGTAGAAGTCGTGCGAGGTTTCTTCTCGAGAAGAAGGAGAAGAAGAAGAAGAGAAGAAGAAGCGGGGCGATGGCGTGACGGCCGAAGGCCGGTGAGGCAGATGCATGGCAACGAGTTGACATCGAGCGCTGCGGGCTAGCGTGGCTAGCGAGCCTGAGCCCTCCTCGTGGCTCCGAACACGCACATGCGAGGAGAGCGCGTACCCCGACTTCGACTTCGGCACAGCAGCGTGTGGTTCTCTTGGAAAAAAGGGAACGGCGAGGAGAAGCGAGAGAGCTAGAGGCTCGGTCGTGCGCGAACGCGTGCACGCACGGTTTAGGCACGCACACGACCTGATTGTTGCCGTTGTTGCCTATACACGGCTGCGCGTTCTGTTCCGTCGGGTCGGGGAAGAGAGTACCCTCCTCCGCTATACGACACATGGAATAGTAATGAAGGACAGAGAGATACGAGGCGGGTCTTCCTCGCGACGTAGGGAGCCGGACTCAGTGCGGCGTCACGCAAGAACGCGGCCAGCTGACGGTCTCTCTCGACGTAGGGTTAGCAGAGGCGGATTTTACCCCGTGAAACCATTCGAGACTCTCTCCTCGACGAAATCCGCCTTCAAGCCTATGGTAGCTGCCTGTGCTCGCGAGGGTTACCACCGGAATTAGGCACACCGATTTTTATTCAATTTCGGAAAGGTCCTCCTTCCAGCGGCAACTACAGTGAACCAAAACTGATTCGCTCGCACTTAAAAAGGCGATAACTTTGTCAATATCGTACTATATGATTTGAACATTTTTTAAAAACTAGAGCATTTAGTTTGCTGCAGGATGTGAAAAGAAATTTTGTCAAAAATTGCAATTGATCGGAATTGTGGAGGAAATACTAAAAGTTGTATTTTACAAATTTTTTATGAGAGTCTATATTGAAAATTTTAAAAATCGTCTTTTTAAGAGTGAGCGAATAATTTTGTGACTCACTGTATATCAGATCTTTGTGCATTTAGAAATTGGATAGGTCAGACGCGAATGTATGAAGACGCGTCAATTTTTATTTTATTGTATCAATTTTTGTAGGGCTCGTGCAGAATGGCTATGTGCTTCATAAATTCGCCTTTAATTTATCCGACTTAGGAAATTTGTAGGGTAATACCATGTAGAAAATTTTTCACTGCCTCGCACAATGTTAGCCTCTTCCCCCACGTGCTTGACCGTGTCTCTCTTCACTGGTGGCCGCATGCTATTCGCTCTTTTCCTGCCATTGTCTCTCAAACTTTTGTGCGTGGCCACCGAACCACCTTCTTGCCGACTCATCCAGACACTGCATCGCATGGAACTTTTTCAGGGTCCTTGTTGAATGATATTGCTGGTAGCCGCGGGGATACGTAACCTTTCAATTTCTGTTCATTGATGGGGAGACAAAGATTTTTATATTGTATCAATGAAAGATTGAAAGCCACTCTAGAGTATAGCTTAATGATTGATCTTAGTCTCTAGTGGAATTTTGTGAAGGAATTAGCTGAGTGAAATATAAAATAGTAGAAGATTAGAATTATCGACGGATATTGTAATATTGTACAATTTTTATGTAACTCCTGCTTCCCACAATCGCAGTCTATTAATCGATACGCTTGTATTATTGTGAAATTATTGTGAAATTACCGGTTTTATATTTCTCAATTATTAAAATTATGAAGTTACTTACGTGGAAATTGATGTTTGACGAAGTTCTTTATCCAAAATATAAATCAATGGAGCTTTAGTACGTTGAGCGTTGAAGGGGTGCAAGGGGGTAGGAACGGGAGAATATCGATTTCAAAAAAGCTAGATGGCTGTAATCTCGAGGTCAGGAATAAATCCCGGTGAATGAAACGACTCCGATCCAGCGACTTTATCGAATCGATCATGCAACCCCATAGAGAGCAACCCCTCACACAATTCCTCGAAAACCAATTTTTCCAGGCTAATTTCGGATCGCCACTGCCTTTGCGGAAGAGCTATTAGATTGAGAAAGGTGGTCCCCACTGTCACTCATCTACGGCGGGTCTCCCGTAAGATCGCCTCTGTAATTATACAGAACCGTTTCCTACTCTGTCTCCTACCCTTCCATTCCGTAGCCTCTCGTCCTTTTTTCACCCTCCCCGCCGCCGTTTCTTCCAGTTGTATTTTTTCCTCTCTTTCTCTCACTGAATACGTGGAAAAGGAAAAGAGACCAGCTCTTAAGGTGGTCGCCACTACGGTGAATGGAACCGCTGAAACAAAAGGATGCCGCGTTTCATCGGCTGCGTCAAAAGTGACGATCCCGTGGGAAGGGGAAAAGGGGGCCAAAGGACTACACCGTGAAGGGTGTGGCGATCCTTTCAATGAGAGGTTACCGGTGCCGGCGGATGTTGCTTCTTCTCCACGATCGAGTTTCCACCGATCCCTGGAAACGCTACATGTTTCTCATTATCGATGTCGAAACCGAACATTTACAAACGGGAAAATATACAGGGTGTCCCAAAACTAGAGTAGGATCGGAAAACGGGAGATTCCTTGGGTGATTTGAAGCGACATTTTCTTTTACAAAAATGGCGTCCGCGGCTTTGTTTAGGAGTTATTAACGAAAAACACGGACCAATCAGAGCGCGGCTATAGCGGATTGATTCTGGTTCGGCCAATTGACAGTTGGCGCGTCGGGCCGGCTGTGCTAACTCGCGTCTAGGTCGCGCTCTAATTGGTCCGTGTTTTTCGTTAATAACTCTGAAACAAAACCCCGGACGTCGTTTTTATAAAGGAAAATGTCGCTTCAAATGACCCAAGGAACCGCCCATTTTCCGCTGCTTCACTAGTTTTGGGACACCCTGTATATTACACAGAACTGATATCATTGCAACGCCTCGGGAACGTAGTTTTTCAATTTTTAAAGGCGACATCCACCCTTGTATCGACAGAGACTCTATTGGTCATCAATTTGACTTGAATGTTTCAGGTCAAGCATGGGAAATTGCAACGTAACGGGAACAACGTGTTTCTCGTGCGTCAGCCGTTGAACATTAACGATGTGTATTGTTAAATGGTATTGGAAGAGAGACGTCAGTACACGCTGCATTTGTTTAGAGCTGGTTCAAGAATTATTCATTCGACTTGTTATGGTGTTCGTGGATATAGTAGAATTCAGCTGTTCGAACGATTACCTTCCAACGCGCGAGACAAAGGGTCGAACGGGGGGAGAGGGGAAAATGAAGAGAACTCGTCTTCGGAACGATTTCTCATCCGGCCCCATGGCTTTTTATAGCACAATTTTGCATTCCTCGCATCGAAAGGGGAAAAGTTTACCGGTAGTTCCCCGATGGAAAGTAGAATATAAACAGGAGCCGCGTGGAAACCCGCGGACGAATTGCACCGGCGCGCGGCGCGGCGAAGTAGCAATTCCGTGGGCCTCGGTTCTCGTTTCCCGGGCCCCCAATGAAGCCGGCGTAAAAATATTTCTAAATTACACCGCGAAGTAACACTTTTATCGCCCCGGTGTAATTGCGCTCGCATCTCGAGAGACTTTCTCTCGACTCTAGATTTCGTAGTTCCCCAGCCCCCCACCCCACCGCTTGAACCATGCTCGAAAATGTTTCTCCGCTTCCTCGCTTTCCTTCTGACGCAACGGTTATTCGTAAAATATTTTTTTATTCATTCAATATTGTGTAGGAATTATAACACTGGAATTGGTATGCAAATATTTTCGTAAAGCTTTTAATATGGCTCCCAAATGCCATTTCCAAGTGAAAGCTAAGTTTCATCGCGATAACTGTGATCCATACACTTTTGAATAGTTATTTTTTATTATTCTACGTAGTGCATTTGTAGTAATTGATACAAATTATTACATAGCATTCTGGCTATTTAATTCTACGATTAACAATGTGGAGAATTACAAGTGCCCCGATTGTTTAAAATTTGTTATCAACCGTATTTGTTGTTAATAATTGATGTTAAATATTTTCGGCGCAACGATTCGATCCTTCAACACTGATTAAATAGCAATTTTGCAAATAGTCAAAATTTGTGATTAAAATACTAACCTTTTAACACAATCGTAGTTCGAAATTGACTCCTCCAGTGCACAATGAGAGAAACGAGCAGGTTACCAAATCGCGCGGTCGTGGACAGATCGCGGGCAATCGAAGTTAGCCAACCGACCGACCAGCAATGTATAAACAGCGACTTTTCCCTAGAAACGTTTTCCGGCGAGTGCCATTTACATTACTAATGGCACGTCTCGGACCCGTACACGCGGAATTGCGGGGAAACGAGCGACTTTAGGGGATAGGCTGATCTTAGAGAGCTCCTCGGCGCGACGCCCGGAGCAGTGACAAGCAGTCCGATCATAATTTTCGTTCTTTACTGCCCGGCAGTAAAAGCCGGGGCCAGTATGGGTGGGCGTTGCCCGCAAACAATGTGTTTGACCGTGTTCCGTGCTCAGTATTACCCGGGCGTCCGAAATCGTTTCCTATATTTAGGACCGTGTCCCACCCACCCTTCAAGACGCACACAAGAACAAAAGAATTGTCGTATCAATCCAACGCGTTACATTAGATTGTAACTAGACGATCTTTGTGCAAAATAAACATTTTCTGCATCGTTTTCAAGTACCAGGAGATAAACAAATTTTTCTTTCTTCAACATTTGCGGTTCTAACCCTTAGCAGTCGAAGGATGACTCAGAGTCACTACCAAGAATTGTACGAGGTATTATATCAATTTCGTATCCCTATAATTTAAAAAAATCATGTACAATAGAGAATTCTGAGTCGAAAGAAATATTTAACCGTGCAAAGGATTAATATCTTTAATTTATGGTTATTGAGACTGTGAAGTATGAACTGTCCACGAGGACTGATTCTATAAATTTCGATAACTATGTTCTTGTTCTTTTCACAAAGTAAGATAGTCGCTTTCAGTGGAGATTACAAATTCACAGATACGTTTCATCATACGATTTATCATTTTTAACGGTGCATGAATATCAGAGCTTTCGAAAACCAATATTTAATATCTTTAATTGTGTGCAATTCGAACGATCACGATTATAAACTCATCATTTAACAAACAAAGTTTTTCTTACGGGTTCGCATATCTTGCAAAGATATCTGAACGATAACAACAGGCAGAAGGTGTCAGGTTGCACTGCGAGCATTTTTACACGAAACAGCAGGTGTAGGAATAGTTTGACGTATCAACCGATAAATGAAGGAATCGTGATCGGACCAACGACCGCCAACAGAGCGAAGATTAATGTGTATCCATCGTGAACCTGATCGGTAACAAATAACGTATCTGTTTGCATTCGTATTTCTTTTATTTTTTCTGCAGAGCTACCTGGCGCATGCAGGCGTACGGACAGCATGCGGGTATGAAATTATAGATCAGGTGCGCCAGATCGCAGGAACATCCGGCCTTATTAGAATTTCAGTTCCAGTTTAATTCAGCGATGTAGGCAGCTTTGCGCCGCATCCCGCGGCGGGAAAAACAAAAGGTGCCGATTAAAGGTAGAGCACGCGAGAAAACGAGAGAATGATTATCGGACGATGATTTCCCAAAGAAATAAAATATTTTGAACAAGATCCAATAATTTTAACATTTTCAATTTCCTTCAAGAAACAAATTCTAGTTTGATGTTGTCATAGCCAAAATGATTTTCAGAGTAATCAAGTATTCCGAACACCTCCCAGTGAACGAACATAATTCGTCTTGACCGCTTGCATTGTAAAATCGAGTCAAAATGAGGATTTTGAACGGGATCCAATAAATTTTTATATTTTACATTCTTTCAGAATCAAATTCCATTGTGTTGTATAGCCTTTGAAGAATATACAAACACAAGTTTCCTTTTTTTCTAGAAAATGATGAACCGAGTTCTACTCACTACAGTCATGAAATAAATCATGGCGTGAGAATTATTGTAATTAGACAGCAGATCCTCGCGCAAAATAAAACTGATCGAATTTCTTTCTCGTTGCAATAATCTCAGTACGTCGATACTTTTCAATTCTTCGAATGTTTGAAATTGCAGCTACTTATTTCTTTAAAAAAACGAGGACCGTGCTGTATTACTTACAAATCAGTGTACAGATACTCTTCGAGTATCGATCCAGAAGGATCGTCCAACGATCCCGGTTCCGGCAATTAGCGTAGCGGCGTTTAACCCATTTTTCATTGAGTCTTGAGCCGCCCCCGCAGGTAAGCAAGTCGTCGTCCCCAGCCCACCAGTTGCCGGCGTAGTTACACCGAAAACCCGAGCTCTCCGCCACAATCTCTTCATTCCCATTCAACGTTGTCTCCCACTATCCCCATCAAAAAACAAGGTAAAAGGCGAGCTGATGAGGTCTCCAATTATCCGTCGATTCTTACGAAGAGACGAACGTTGGACGACAGGAGGTGAGAGTGGGAGTACTTGTGGGGGAGTATAGAAGAGAGAGAGAGAGAGAGAGAGGAAGGGTGGGGGGCGAGGAGAGAGAGGGAGAGATCTTTTTAAAGTAGAAAGTTTCATGGTGGATGGGAGGACCTATCGGCTTTAGGAAAGTTCTGCGGTGGCTGGTCACAGTCAGCGGTGAAGCAGCAACGTCGACGCGAGTCCTCTCGTCGCCTAATTGAATGGCATTTTATTTAGCACAGTTCCCCGCACTCTGGATAGCCGCCATTTACCTCAATTACGTAATTCACCGTACACAACCGACCGCGCGCAGCTACCTACCATGGGCATTGCATGGTGATGGCCATACCGATGCCCGATGGTGGCGGCGGCGGCGTCGGTGGTGGTGGTGGTGGTTGGTGGTAGTGGTGGTGGTGGTCAACTGATGACACGTGTTTGCGCTACCGCCGCCGTGCAATTAGCCCCCCAATGTAATTTCGCGCTGTAAGAGCGTGCCACGCTCTTTTGGCCTAGTGCCGTACCTGAGGGCGCTCAGGTACCCCCGTATTACCAAGAGGGAAGTGATTTTCTCCGGGAGACGTAGAAAAATTCGATTTTAAGTACTACACCGCCGGCAGTACACCGGTTTATTTTTGCATCCGGTTTCATCCGTCGGGGCACGCTGCCGTTCCACGGGGCCCGGTGTCCTCGAGCCTCTGACCCACTGATAAAAATCATGCCGGACCTCATAAAGCCCTCTTTAACACTTTTAGCGCGCTCCGTCCTCCAGTGGCGAGGCACCCGCTTATTTGTTCTGAATCGAACGAGAATCTCTGCGCTAATTTATTCCACGCAATTATAATCTACACGATGCAACGAGGATAGAAAAAAATGATTACGACTTGCATCGTCTCAATTGTTCTATTTTTGTTATACAGAGTGTCCCAAAATTCCTCCGACACCCGAAAATGGGAGGTTCCTTGGGTCATTTGAAGCGACATTTTCCTTTACAAAAATGGCGTCCGCGGCTTTGTTTAGGAATTATTAACAAAAAACACGGACCAATCAGAGCGCGACCTAGACGCGAGTTAGCACAGTCGGCCCGACGCGCCAACTGTCAATTGGCCGAACGTGTCATCGCATGTCTAGATCGCGCTCTGATTGGTCCGTGTTTTTCGTTAATAACTCCTAAACAAAGTCGCGGACGTTATTTTTGTAAAGGAAAATGTTGCTTCAAATGACCGAAGGAACCTCCCATTTTCGGGTGTCGGAGGAATTTTGGGACACCCTGTATACATTAATTTAGCTTCGTCGAATTTCCGAGTTCTTCGTCTCCCAGAGATCTGAGACTTCAGAATCAATGCAAATTTATTCGCTGGATCGAATTTCGAAATTTTCAAATTTTATTTATACTTATTAATACGTCGTTTAGAATTAAGTATTCAGTTTATCGAATTTTGTTGCAGTCCGTAAACCCCGTCAAATGCAAAATTTAACAAATTCAATATTTAATGAATTTTTCAATATTTTAATCTTCCGATCTTTTTGATGAAATACAGTTAATTGATTCTAAAACCTGCCAACATGAATTGCGAAATAAATAAATGGGGATGCAATTCCATCGTTCGGGAATGAATAGCAGGGAACTCGGAGATAAGTTAGGAACGGTCTCGAATCTATACAAAGGATTGAGCAGCGTTGTTTACATGGAAACTAATTCCCGGTACGCATCTATTGTCCGTCGTCGTGCAATTAATCTCACGTGGCTAGACGACAGTATCGGGGATAAATATTCGTGTAATTGAAGTATCGAGTAGGTGTGCGGCGGTGGAACGTGATGCAATGTTAATGAACGGGGTATTATCCCGGTAACTAGTATCATTGGAGACGATACCCGTGGCCGAGCCGGTAATCGTGCTCGGCGACTGATTAGGCGTAATTATCATTCGGCCGAAGAAATGTCCCCGCTGGTTTCTGTCTCGCGAACAGTTCTCTGCTCCCGATTCCTCGTGAATTTCACTCTCTCGCTCTCTCTTCTTACCTCTCTCGTTCTTTCTGCTCCGAAGGCAATGCTCCTCGTTAATTAAAATCATCGTTTGTCAATTACGCGGTTGGGTAAATTTATGATTCGCCGGCTAGTTGAGCAGGAGTAAACAATGAGCTAAGGGAAGAGTACGACGGAGAAGAAGCGGCGATCGAGAGAGAACCATATAAAACGGAGAAAAAAATCGAGTGAATTCTGGGAAGACGATTAGGAGCGATCAGATAAAAAGCGAGCGGCGGCGGCCAGGAGCATGTCGTTTCCCAGTCGAGTTCCACCCGACTTTCGATTTAATTAGGCGTTTCTGTCGCTCTGATTTTGCCAGATTTAAACCGGCCGCGTAACCGGAGCCAATAACGCGCATCCGACCGCGGACCGTCGATCACAATGCTCCGCTTGTTAAATATTCGAAGGCAGCGCGAAAATTGCAACTCCGTCGATACACGGAGTGCGCCGAAGTTCGCACTCCAGGGATCCATAGAAAATCAACAACAAAAAATGGGAGAAGTATCTCCTATTATTCGAAAATTCTAGCCGCAGTAGACCTGCGCGTGATAGATCGCTTAACACTAGACCTGGCAACCACTACACACATGTAGGGTAACTGCACCAGTGAATGAACATTTAAGAAATTGTTCAGGAAAATATTTTATTTAAAAAAAAAACTATGTGAATTAAAGGAATCTCATATATGCCAAATAGCTCCCTATACTTCATTTGTCAAAAATAAATGAACACAAATACAATGAAATTATTATTATTCTTCTTTATTAAACGTTAAATCAAAAATATGAAAAATACCAGTCAATGAACACTACATTCTAGTAATTGAATAATGCTAGTCCAATCAATGAACAAAATTACTAAACAATATTCTCCTATTTATTTAACTCTTTAATCACAATTTTATCGCTAGTATGCCGTCCGGGTTAAAATTTGTTGAAATATACAAAAGCGTTCATTTACTGGCGCCAGTTCATTCACTGGTGCAGTTACCCTACATAAATTTCAAGAAATTTCGAAATAGTTACACTAAGATTGTAACGCAATTGTTTCAATCAATGACAATTACACAAATATGGACTCGCACTAGGTTTAACAGGTAGTTTTACTGTTAGTCGACAAAATACTAGCACCAAAGGGAGCGCTGTGTGTTAATTACCGTGATGTGATTCGAGAATGTAGTTCCACCCAGTGGAATGAAAGATCGCAACACTGTTCGCGGAACGACCGCGAAATTTCGAGCCTTCCCGCTCGCATGATCAGAGGGGCCACGAAGTATGCGAGCGCAGAAGCGATTTGCCGTAGTCCGTGAAATTGCCCGGGGAAATTTGCATCGGATTAATTGTATATTGGTAGACAAAGGCGGCTCGTGGGCGAGCAGCCAGGCTTCAGATTGCTCGCGAAAGAGATCCCGATTCTATTCCGCGCCTTCACCTGTCTCTGCCGTGCACAGCTCGCCGATAGGATCAGCGAAAAGACCTGTCGCGTTGCGAAATTCCCTCGGCGTGTACCACCACCCAGATAGCACACAGACATTTTGAAAACGTCTTAAATACGTCCGCTGTCGGACATTCAAGATATCTTATGGACGTCTTGAATGTCCTCCGAAAAGCCCACGAAAGGCCTACAAATGTCTTCTCAATGGCTTGTGTGACAAAACCGTACGTTTTAAAAACGTCCCAAGAATGTCCATTAAACGTCTAAAAAACGTTTTCTGGACGTCTAATGGACACTCTTGGGACGTTTTTAAAACGTACGGTTCTATAACACAGGCCGTTCAGAAAACTTTCGTAGGCCGTTTGGAATACGTTCGTAGGCCGTTCAGAAAACTTTCGTAGGCCGTTTAGAAAACTTTCGTAGGCCGTTTGGAATACGTTCGTAGGCCGTTCAGAAAACTTTCGTAGGCCGTTCAGAAAACTTTCGTAGGCCGTTCAGAAAACTTTCGTAGGCCGTTCAGAAAACTTTCGTAGGCCTTCAGAAAACTTTCGTAGGCCGTTTGGAATACGTTCGTAGGCCGTTCAGAAAACTTTCGTAGGCCGTTTGGAATACGTTCGTAGGCCGTTCAGAAAACTTTCGTAGGCCGTTCAGAAAACTTTCGTAGGCCGTTTAGAATACGTTCGTAGGATATATATATATATATATATATATATATATATATATATATATATATATATATAAATATAAATATATATATAAATAGGAATATATATATTATAGGAAATATTGTATATATATTTTATATATATATATTATTATATATATATTATAGAAAGGATATATATATATTATAGGAAATTTACGTTTATTATATACATTTTATTAAGATGACAAAAAACCTTTATTAATATAAAAATAATATAAATTATTATAAATATAAATGTAAATAATAATAATAATAATACATGAATATAAAAAATAAAAAATAATAAAAATTAAAATTTTTTATTCATTTGCGCCGCTATTCTATCCCCTGCCCTCTTCAGCCACATTTGTATGGCAATCTCTGTCGTTCTTCTAGTGGAACTGCTCATTCCCTTTTCGGCAGCAGCTTGAATAAGAATTTATTACTTTGTTAGTTTGTACATACATGAATCATCACTTTTATAATAACATTAAAATAAGGGGGATACTTACATATTACTAGTTTGGCCATATTTAATTCGTTGAAGGGCTTCTTTCCCTTCCTGCCCAACCAACTATACGATACCGCCAGCTTGTTAGTTATCAGCGTTGATAGTATTCGTTTTACAAATTGGTAGGCGTTCTCGCCGCCAATTTTGTATAATTCTTGAACCTAAAGTAAAAAGTTATTAATATTACATTCTGGTAACTATATCAAAATGAAAGATCAATTTCAGGTATTTTGAGTTAATTTATTACATCAATAAATTTTACTTACGCCGTCTTGAAATTGTTCGCCGCTATTTAGAATATTCTCAAAATTGGAGAACTCCTCGTCCGTGTCGAGCAGAAATTTCACTGACGGAAACCGCTGTAAAAATGGGACCCTATCGTCTTGAACGGGTTTCTTGGTCCCCGCTTCTTTTATTTCGCTTACTTCTTGTCTTAAAGTCTTTATTTCCTGAAGCACATCGGTAAGGAGAGCTCTCAAGACATGCCCTTGCCGTTCTATGCTCTTCATAGTTTGCAGGAATGTCTCCGAGCTCTCCGTACTGTGTCCAGCTTCTTGGTTTCCTATTGATTGTTCATTAGAAAATATATTTGTTAAAGTAAATTTACTTATTATCTTTATAACATTTTGCTTAACTTACCAACAATAGACTGCTCAGCCATAAGCGACTCCTCGCTGTCGCCATGTGAGACTGAAAATAAAATATATTTTGATTAAAAATATTTACTAATTATAGAAAAAGAATGATGTATAACTATTGTATGTATGTAATATAAATATAATATTTTATACTATACTTCGTTTTGGATTTACATACCCATGCTTCCCATCCGTTTTCTTTTCAATTGTGGAGGAGTCGCAATGATTGTATCTTCGTCATACGACTCGATGCTCGAGGACAACGTGGGTTGATTTACCCGTCGGTGGTGTTCAACCTCCGACTGCAGATCGCTCGTGTCCTCTGCAGTTCGGGCCTTACCCCTAGCCTTCTTGTAATTGTCTAGAATCATTAAATAGTTGTTATTTTAGTTGTACATTTATGGTGAATAATAATTGTAACCTACCGAAAGTACTATTTTCAAAAATTCTTATAATATGCTGCGACCACGAGGTGCTGCGGCTATCCATTTTCTTTATCGCTGTCATTAGCCGACTTCCATGCAGCGGTGGCCAATAACATACGTTCCCGTCGATCCAATTTGTTGGCACAGCTTCTACTGTACCATCCTCAACAAATTGAACCACAGTCCACGTAGCCGTCTCCATTAGTCTATATGTATTATATATAATATATAAATAAACATAAATAATATAAACATACAGCGTGTTTCGCTTAAATCAAGCCACTTAAATATCTCCTCTATCTCTGAAATTATAAAAAATGTTTGTGACGTAATCTAAATGGTTTCAAAAGACGAATCAGATGAAAGAATCGTTTTTATAAATTGTAGTTTTTTAATCGTTTTTTTTTCGTTTGTAGTTTTTTGTATTTTCACAGGTAGAGGAGATATTTAGGTGGCCAGTTTTAAACGAAACATCCTGTAGATAAAATATATACAGTGAGTGTATAAGGTATTCGTACACCTTTTAGAAACGGATTACTTTTTTAAATTGGCCCCAACAGCTTGAGTTTTTTTGACGTTGGAAGGATTAGTTTACTAGCTAATGTGAAAGTAATTTTTTAAAAGAATTGTTATTAGTCGCAATTGCGAAAAAATAAAGGTCACGATTTTTAAATTTTTTATCTGTGCTTGTAATGAAAATTTCAAACATGTATTTTGTAAATCTAAGTAAGTTATATACATGTACAGTAATCGCTCGATCTATGACCAGAAACCAAAGGAGTGCCGAACATAGAGAAGGACGGAATGATACACGGATCGGATGACCGAGCGTGCCGCCGTCGTCGACGCAGTTTAAATGCCCGTCGTTTTTCCCACATCAACCGATTTCAATGAAACTTTAACAATGTAGGATATAATTGACACAGATCTACAAAACACATTTTTTAAATTTTCAATATAAACCCACATAAAAAATTTGTAATATGCCACTTTTAGTATTTTCTCTACAATTACGACTAGTTGCAATTTTTGAAAAAATTTCTTTTCACATCATGTAGTAAACTAATTGCTCTAACTTCTCAAGAAAGTTCAAATTGTATGGTCCAATATCAAAAAAGTTATTGTTCTTTTAAAAACGTCCGAATATTAATGGGAATCACTGTACATATGCATGCTAAAAGGGTATGAAAGTACTTACGCAGCTTTGGCCCACAGCAACAGCAACAGCGGTAACAATCGCAAAGCAATATCTTCAGCAACAGCAACAGCGGTAACAATCGAAAAGCAATATCTTCAGCAACAGCAACAGCGGTAACAATCGCAAAGCAATATCGTCAGCAACAGCAACAGCTTCCAGCAGCAACCGCAAAAGTTGTATCCTTAAAAAAATGTACGAAAATAAATGAAAGTTTTAGTAGAGATCGCCGTTTTGAACGTGTACATGTGGTACGTGATATGGGGATCTCTCTAAGTTTTAGCAATGAAACAAACGTAGTAGAAGGGCATAAGCAAAAACACTAACTCGAACAAACAATACCAATGCTAATACTCACTGTTAGTTTATGGGTATATACGTAAAAACCACACTGTTTAAAACAATTACTGGAGAACACTGGAGGCGCGTCTTTGTACTCTGAAAGAAACGTCGCGAATGACGAACGCTCAGATCAGAAACAGAAGAGGAACAGTCCTACGAACAACTGAGGATCGAGGGTCCCATGCCGGGGAAAATATACGTTATAAATGCTGATGCTCTTATATGCTCTTATATATATATATATATTGTTATTATATTGTAATTGTTAATCTGTAAATAATAAATAAATGAAAAGCGTTCATTAAGATATGAATTATTTCTTCCATCCACTTTTTATGCGCATTATTCAACTTAATTAAGCTTTTTCGTTTTTAATAAACCATACATTGTGCGAGTTGATCGATATATCGATACATATATATATACAGGGATGAATATTATGAAGCGTTACAGATGAATATCTCCAAAAATATTGATTATAACGCAAAAATGTTCCAGATGAAAGTTTTTTTTCAAAAGAAAGTTGACCTTCACCTCACTTTTACCGGAAAAAATAAAAGTCCCACCACATTTTTGCGTATAATCAATATTTTTGGAGATATTCGTCTGTAACGCTTTATATAATGTTCACCCTGAATATATTTCCTATAATTAAACTTTATTATTGTATATATATATATACATATGATTGTCATGCGAAAAGGAACTGGGACCCTTCCAGTCTCTTCTTTTCACACGATCAATCACATATATATACTTAATTAACATATTTGGACCTGTAATATTCCCCGAAAAAGTTGTCTTTAAAACGTTTTATTTCAAACGTAAAACGAACGTTCTGAAAAAGACGTTTTCAAAACGTCTTATTTTGGACGTAAAACGAACGTTCTAAAAAAGACGTTTTCAAAATGTCTTATTTTGGACGTAAAACGAACGTTCTGAAAAAGACGTTTTCAAAATGTCTTATTTTGGACGTAAAACGAACGTTCTGAAAAAGACGTTTTCAAAATGTCTTATTTTGGACGTAAAACGAACGTTCTAAAAAAGACGTTTTCAAAATGTCTTATTTTGGACGTAAAACGAACGTTCTGAAAAAGACGTTTTCAAAATGTCTTATTTTGGACGTAAAACGAACGTTCTAAAAAAGACGTTTTCAAAATGTCTTATTTTGGACGTAAAACGAACGTTCTGAAAAAGACGTTTTCAAAACGTCTTATTTTGGACGTAAAACGAACGTTCTAAAAAAGATGTTTTCAAGACGTTTTTAACACGTCTTTCCAGGACGTAGGACGTTCGGACCTGAAATGGACGTAAAATGGACATCTTGAGGACGTCCTGTGCTATCTGGGCAATGTATTTTTTTTCTCTCTCACTCTCCTCTCTCTCCCTCGGCGGTGCTACCGGCTTCTATAGCCTCTGCCCCGAGCAGAAATTGGCTCGATAAAAAATTCTATTACCTATAATGCGACCTCTCGCGAGATTGGCATCTTTTTCGAAGAAAATTTGGGTCACAGCTCGCGTTACACCTATTCGCGGTATGCAATTTTCGATGTACCTTGAGAATAGGCTCTCTGGCGAGAGGAATGCCAGACTTTGTAGGATCAAAGGAACAGCGGTTTTATGGGATTTTTATGCATCGAGCCCCGATCGGTTTGATAAATTATTCACGCGCTCGATCTAGAGCACATCTTTACTCCGAATTAAAAAAGAGGAGCGACAAGGTTGCCTTCATTTGAATAGAAACGGTCTCGACGCTCCGGGGGCCGTTTAATTGCTATCTCCAGGAAGTTGAAAATGTTGATTTTCGACGATGTTTATGCAGGTTGAACTTGATAGTTCAGTGTTGAATTTTAGAAGAGGTTGTAGCAATTAACGGATGGAATGAAATTCCTAAGTAACCCTTGTTTCTTGCTACGGATTCAGGCAATTTTTAATTTGCAGAAAAATCCACGGTCTAGCGACGAACGCGTTGCGAGGAGGAGATTGATGGAGGAGCTTGCGAGACTCTTACAGGGAAAAATATCTCCCCGACGATTGAGTCCGAGGGATTAGCGGCGACGTTGCGTGCACCTACATGAGAACGGAAAAACGTGTCGTACGAGCTGCTCCACCTCCGTCTGCCAGCGGTCCACTCCTTTCGCGGTGGGTTAATGGGCGGAGCCAAGGACGTCGTCTGTTGTCAAACTGTCACGGCGACGTTCGAGTGTCTTTTATTACGATGCATGTTCTTAATTCCTTATTTGTATGCGAGTGCCTCGAGTAAGTGGCGTTTTCTTCGAACCGTGGCCTAGCCGAACAAAAACATGACGAAAAGCGCATTCTTGCATTTCGCGGCCTCGAGCCATTCCCTTCGAAAGGAACGCTAGAACCGCGCTCCGAGACCGGACCTCGGAAACAGAAATTCTCTGCAAGCATGAAAATTCACAGACAGATTAATTTTCAACATCCCTAGAATTCCCGAAAAAATCGATTTCCTTCAAAGAGAACACCGTGCTCGAAAATTCCTTAAAATATACGATGTGAGAATTTTAAACAAAAAACAGATTTTGATACTTGATCGCAGTGCTGAAGACAGTTCGAGCTGGGTTTCGCAGAGGGTAAGGAGTCGGAGCATAGAGAATATCGGAGCGCAACAAACGTTCCAGGGTTGCACTCGCGTTCCAGATGTCACCAAGCCCTGAACCCTCGATTCCCGTCGAATCTCGCGGTCGATAGAGGAGGCTCGTGGTCTCGAGGATGGGCGAAACTGCGCGCTCCATGCATAGAAGCAAACCGGGAGCGTGGCCTCTGGGTTTCTTGCCGAGCTATACCCCCGACGGAGTCTGTGTCGGGAGTAGTGGCGGCTAGGTGCGCGCACGACGAACGAAAAGAGACCTCGGACAGGTAGAGAGACACCTCCGCGAACGCCGTTGCCCAAGGGCGTCGGGCATCGGTGGGTGTGGCTCGTCACCAGCCCCGCCTGCTCGTCCACCATAATGGCCTCCGCGCAGCCAACGCGCTCGCTTGACGTCAGCTCGGCGCGGTGGGGGGAGGGGGACTGAGCCAATAGCGATCGGCGGTAACGGGCGATCGGGGCGTGGCCTTGAGTGGCGCCACCGCGGCGACTTTCGGAAACGGTGCACCGGGCTCCGGGGAGAGGCTCTGGCTTCATTATGTATCATTATACCGGTCCGCGCCGCGCGGTGTGCACTGCAGTTACTGGGCCAGGCGCGCGTGTGTGCTTTTCTCTCTTCTTCGTCGTGGTCGTCGTCTTCTTCTTCTCCTCTTCTTCTTCTTCTTCCTCTTCTTCCTCCCTACGCGGATCCGTAGCGCGCGGTACCGTCGCGGCCGTCGTCGTTTCTCTCGTCGACACCACGTCCGGGCGACGCGCGAGGATGCTCCACGGCGAGTAATCACCGCGACCCGCGTGGAAAACGCATTTGCTGGCTGGTCGAGCGAGAGCGTGTGTGCGCGCGCGCGCACGCCAGTGTCATCATCATCATCATCGTCGGCGACGTATACAATTAAATCACGAGAGCGGAGTAGCGGTGTCGCGCGAGTGTGCTGTCACGGGAGAGCAGCGGGGTCGGCAGATTACCGGTTCCCGTCGGAGAAGCTGGACCGACGACCCGTTTCCATCCGGGACCCGCCGTCCTTCGGTTTCCGGTCGGACCCGTGACCGCGGGTTTGATTTTTCGGTCAGTGCCGCGATCGAAACGCGGTGGTAGTGGTGATCCAAAGATCCTCGACGTACAGCGCGACGCGACGTGACGTTCAACAATCATCGTCGAGGCCGTCGCGCAGTGAAACGATCCAGCATGAACTCGTGATCGTAACTTGGTCTAGAGTATACCGAGAGTAGTGGCAACCGAGAACCCAGATCCACAGGCGTGTGTGTGTTTGACTCTGGATCATCGTGGGTGAAAGAAAGTGTATTTTGTGAAGACACCCCCCCGACCAAACTCGAACTCGCTCCTCGGGTACAGTGGATAACAAAAGGTGACTGTTCGCACAGTGACAATAATTTCAAGCATCGTGGTGGCACAGTGACGCGAGTGTGGACAGTAAACGCGTTCGATGCACCGAACCGCCGTAGAATCGTCAAGGTTCCCGAGGTGGTAGGCGAGAATCGACTCCAAAGTGGTGGTCGACTTTGGTAACCCATAGAGGCCCCAAGATTCGTGCGCCGTACGGTGTCCGCTTGTCGGCGGCGGCGACGACGTCGTCGGCGAGTTTGTCCGCTCGAACCGTGGGCTGTGGCGGCGGCATCGACGTCGTTAAGGTGGAGCGTCCGGGCAGCACGACGACGCTCAACTTCACGGACCTGGGGAGCCCATTCGGGGCGGGCGACCCCTGTCCGTCTAGTACCCCGACCCCGAACAGCATGTCGGGAGGCGGTGGACCATCCGCTGGCGGTGGCAACGGCGGTGGAGGCGGCGCTGGCGCCGGCGGCGGCGGTTCCGACATGGAACAGCATCTTCATCACACCGGTCTCGGTTCGGTGACACCTGGACCACCTGGTGGTAACGGCGGGGACAGCACCGCGTCCAGCACCCCTGTCTCCCAAAGCGGCAAGTCCGCGTTCATCGAGCTACAGCACAATAATCTGTACAACCCGGCGAGTTTACGTGGCGGTTACCCCGGTGGACACAATGTGCCCGGTGCCCATCAGTTCTCGCATCAGGTCGGCGCGCTCGGACACCAAACGTCCGGACCCGGCAGCGGGAACCAGCAACACGCAGAGGCAGGATTCCCCAGTCCTAGGTCCGCGCTAGCCGGATATCCGTTCGCGCCCATGCACCAGCACAACGCCTACGGATATCACCTGGGATCGTACGCGCCCCAATGCCCCTCGCCGCCCAAGGACGGTGAGTACCCCAACTGTATGTATTCGCAGCCTTTTTTATTCCTACTTTTATAATAGACGATAGTTAACCCAGATCGACCGTCCTTGTTCCCTGGAAACCGCTGGATCACCGCTTCCGTTACAACCGAGTCGATTTCGTAACGAACCTTCTCGTTCGCCGGACTCTGACGCGCGTGGCCAACCAGGAGTTGGCACACACCTGAAAACCTCGGGAGTTTATGTCCTAATCTCTGTCCACAAACTGTCCGTTACCGTCCCTCCAAAAAGCCAGCCCCTTAGCAGCCCTTTGTTAGCGTCCTTTCATCATGAATCTTTGCACTAGTGCATATGTCTGTGCTTGAAGACCGTGCTTAACGCTTGGGAACAAGCACAGATACTCTAAGATGATCGAAATTTGCTCCAACACCATCCGAAATGATCCAAGTGATCGCGGCAGACTCCTGTTCCCCACGATACCATGAATCGATAGGTTGAACACGCACGGGTGTTTCACGCGTGAACGGAGGCTGTGTTCGAGCGATTTCACGGGACCTGGACCCGTTGAAGAGCACACGGGCTAGATTAGCGTACCGTTCCCGACGGGTCTTCCACCCTCGGAACGTTGGATACACGGAGGTATCCTCTGAAACGTGTTTTGTTCAGAATGTCTTGCACGCGTGTTTTTAGACAGCGGATTTGCAGCTATTCACCGTGTGCTCTTCGGGTATAAGTTAGAAATAAGTGTAGCGAGTAGAGCATAACGTCGTGCCAGCTCTTAGTATGTTTAGCGTGTGCTGACTGCTTCAGAGTTTTTCGAAAATTGTGGAACTGATTTATCCGTCATCCAGATACAATTTTTAGTTGTTGAGCTGTTCGTTTCTCGATAGACTTTGCGTTAGAAGTTTCTGCAATTTGTCGATTGAAATTCTTAGCAGCTGGATTGTTGATGTTACGAAATGTGTATGGGAGATGATGATAATCAGTGGAGAATAGCAGTCGCTGGAAAAGAGTGCAGCTGAATTTACTCCGGTTGTCCAGCATAGGGGTTTAATCTGTTGTCACAATCTCGCCCAAGATGTGGTATAAAATAGCAGGAGGTTTAATGTGGGCCTTCAAAGACACGCTGGCAATATATAAGAAATAAGCTATTTATACGCAACATTTTGCGCCAAAAGTTAAATGTATTTTAAAGTTATACGTACAAGATGAATTATACTGTCGTTCAAAACACTTCTTTTTCTGTATTCATCTCCTTACAGTGATAAGAATCTATATTGTTACCCCTTCGCAGAGCTAAAACTCTCCACTTCAGTGAACCATAATAATTCCAAAGATCAGACATTCGCTTGTGTCTTGTACGATAAATGTATGAAGTTTACTGATCGAGCAACCGCGAATTAAACGGTAGCAAGGTCTGATAATCATCGTCAGGTTCCATTAACATTTTAGTCGAATAAACAGTATAGAATTCCGTACCCTGAACCTGCTCTAACCTCGCGCACACTTAACAGTGTTAAGATTCTTCGTTGCAGTGAATGTACCAATTCCACAAAGTCCCAGTATCGATTCGCATTCTTCTCGTTACAAGTAACAAATTCGCTGATCGAGTGACGGGAAATTGAACGATAGCTAATAATCATCATTACAGCCGACACCTTTAATTAATAAATAGCAAAGAATTCTGCACCGTAAACCTGCTGCAACGCGCCCGAGTGCCTATATTTCAGAATTCAGACATTCTACTTGCTGAAAGTACCAAGCTTAGTGGTTGAGTGATGTGAAATGAATAAGTGCTAAAATCCCAACAGTGTCGAGAATCTTGCAAAACTTGCACGGTAACAAATATTGAACAGTGCTTCATCTTCAACAGTTAAAGAATTCAATCCAAAAATTACCCTGTAGCAGTGTCAAAATGATTAATCTCGTCAGGTTCAATCCACTAAAATTCCAACAATGTCAATAACATACATCTCAGTGAGTGAGACTGTGAGTTCAGCAAAAGTCGAAGTATCAATTCGGATTTGTTTCTCTGAAAATACGAAGCCTGCTAATCAATTAATATAAAAATGACTTGGTCTTAAAACACACATCGCTCTTCTAAGGTTCAAGCCGTGCACTAAAATGCTAATAATGTCCATGTCAATGAGCAAGTCTGTGCCAGTTCTTCAAATCGCATTTTTTCCTGCGAAAGTAAAAAGTCGATCGTGTACCATGTCTTGTCAAGTCGAAATTTTGCAAAATCCCAACGAAGCTAACTTCAGTGAGTGATTGTGTGGGTTCAGCAAAAGTCGGAGCATCAATTCGCATTTGTTTCTCTAAAAATACGAAGCCTGCTAATCGATGAATACACAATTGGTCGGGTCTCAAAACGTAAATCGTTCTTCTCAGGTCCAAGACGTCCTCTAAATTTCTAATAAAATCCATGCCACTGAGAAAGACTGTGCCGGTTCATCAAATCGCATTTTTCCTCTGAAAGTAAAAAGTCGATCGTGTACCATGTCCTCTCAGGGAGTCTTGCAACATCCCGACGCAGGTAACTCCAGTGAGTGATTGTGTGGGTTCAGCAAAAGTCGGAGTATCAATTCGCATTTGTTTCTCTAAAATTACGAAGCCTGCTAATCGATTAGTAAACAATGGGTCGGGTCTCAAAACGTAAATCGTTCTTCTCAGGTCCAAGACGTCCTCTAAATTTCCAATAAAGTCCATGTCACTGAGAAAGACTGTGCCAGTTCATCAAATCGCATTTTTCCTCTTAAAGTAAAAAGTCAATCGTGTACCATGTCCTCTCAGGGAGTCTTGCAACATCCCGACGCAGGTAACTCCAGTGAGTGATTGTGTGGGTTCAGCAAAAGTCGGAGCATCAATTCGCATTTGTTTCTCTAAAATTACGAAGCCTGCTAATCGATTAGTAAACAATGGGTCGGGTCTCAAAACGTAAATCGTTCTTCTCAGGTCCAAGACGTCCTCTAAATTTCCAATAAAGTCCATGTCACTGAGAAAGACTGTGCCAGTTCATCAAATCGCATTTTTCCTCTTAAAGTAAAAAGTCAATCGTGTACCATGTCCTCTCAGGGAGTCTTGCAACATCCCGACGCAGGTAACTCCAGTGAGTGATTGTGTGGGTTCAGCAAAAGTCGGAGCATCAATTCGCATTTGTTTCGGTGGAAGTAGGAAGCTCGCTAATCGAATAAGAGAAACGGGCCGGTAGCGGGTGTCAGAATGCAGATCGTTCCTCCGGGGGCCGAGAGCGAGCGGTCCCCGAGGTGTCCCGTCGGGCCATTCGTCACAGGCAGGCGCCAAATCGTAGTCGTAAACCTGTATGCTGATTCAGCCGCGGCGAGAAGAGGAGCGCGTCCCGAAAAAAGGGAACGAAAACGGAAGAGCTCGGGAATCTAGAGTAGCAGGTAGCGGTGCGGTCGTCGGCCCGCCGCGCCGCGCGCCGGATGGGCACAATAACGCCGAGCAGAGAGCGGAATAAGATATACGACTAGGAAAGAGAATCCTCTTGGGACCCCGAAAAAGTCCCGCAAAGCGGCTAACGAACGAAACAAAAAGCCTTCGGGGGCTGAATGGGAATAGTCGCGGGCTCTGGTCGGGCTTCGCGCCGCGTTCTCGAGGAGAGGCGCTTCTGGATATATTCAGAGACCGTCCAGATACGCAACTGTTCTTTTCTCTCAGCCGCCGCCGCCTTCTCCTCCTCCTCTTCTTCTTCTTCATCGTCGTCGTCGTCGTCCTCGTCGTCCTCTTCCTCCTTTTTCGCCACGCTGTCGCCCATCTGGAATCGCATTAGCGCGACTCGATCGCGACTTTTCTGCCGAGCGCGTGAAATCGCCAGTCAGCTAATTGCGTTTCTCGTTAACGGTCACCTTCTGTTTTGTGTCGCCGGCTTCCTGGTCGATGTGGATTATCGATCGACTAACCGTGACCAGCCGATTGATCGAGAATGTTTGTACACGGGGAATCTCGTTCATGCGCCCACTTCTTCTCCGGAGTCCGTCGAGCCCATTCTTCTAGGCTAGAGAGAGCTACTGTGTTCTCCCGATCGAGAACATTCAATAAGAAATGAATTTGTTCCTCGAAGGCTTTCGTTCCTGCTTCTTGTTCTCGGCGGAAGGTTGTAGCCCATTGTTGGCCACAGAAAGACGATCGAAGGAGAAGCTATTTGGACAATGAACAGTGCTCGACCTTCTGTCTCTCCCATTGCTCAAAAGTAGGCGAGGAAATCTAGTTTCTTAACTGGGAGATATATACCTACACCTTATTTCATGATTTTTGAAAAGTCTACGGTTGAGGATTTTTATTATTCGCTTCGGCCGTAATAGCTATTTCAGTCGTGATCCAGCAAGACACTCCCAGGATTGTTTTTAAACTCCCTTCTGGCACAGGAGAATTATTGCGTATCCCGTTGACCTTTCTACTGTAATTTATTCGATTAATTGTCTACATTTTCTGTAATCGACGATCATAGAAAAATTCGAATTTTTACAAGGCGATGGGGTCAATAAGTTCTCAGATAGACGAAGTGTTGAGGTGATTTTAATTTTATATTTTCACATAGTGTCAATATTAATTGTCTTGTTGGTTTCCGAGTGCAAACTCTTCGGGAAGCTGTCAATTTCGTTCCGGCGAGGCATAGCGATCGTCCAGGCGCCATTTTGCAGGCGGCAAAGTGTCAAATGGTCTTCGCTGAAGTTAAAGTGTGCGCTCATGCGATTTGTGATGAAAAAATTGGCGAGTTCACCGGTTAAACGAATTACCGAGCATCTGCGTGTAAATTTAAACCGTGTATTACCTCGTTAAGCGCGCAGAATGTGAATCACTCGTCCTTAGCAGGCGTTTCTGGACATTCCAACTATTGTTGCATTAATTTTAATTGCAACGCATTCAATTCTGAAATGTTTTCAAACTCGCATAATCAACGATCCTTTCCCACCGTGTCTCGCGAACGTAGTCGTCGCTGATTATCAACTCGAAACGTTTGCGCGTGGAACGGCTGCGAAGAACGCGATTAATCGAAAGCGTTGAGGTAAAGAACGACGAACAAGCCTGGGGAAATTATACAGTTCACAAAAATGAATAATAATAACGAGGAGGTCGCGGAATAGAGTGAAACACGGAGAATTAACATGCGGCCGACATATTAACTCGCGGAGAAATTGCACGTCGGGGGAGAAGAATGTCCGCGAAAGGGGCTGCGAGCATTAATTAGGAGAGTTCGTTGAAACGGCAATTACATCCGTCGATGTCAACGACTGGCGAATTCTCGATTCTTTTCTTCCCTCGAAGCTAGACTTCGATTTTCCATTTACAAAATTTCACCTTTTAGAAAATGTTCATCGTTCGCATTCTTCATTTCTAACACTGCCATTTCCATTTTTCGTATACCACCCTCAATCAATGAAAACATTAAAAAAGATTTCAGAAGAAATTGAAACATCATAGCACCTCAAGCATCGACTTTGTACCTTAAAATGACATAATGATAAACTTGCAGATTACTACCCCTGCGAAAAATTATTCACATTTTAAATGTGAAACTTTACCACCCTCTATTATTATCTCCATTCCTAGAAACATTAAAAAGTGTTTTATTGCTTAATCACTATTCAAAATTCCTGAAGCGGATTATTTCACCGATTCAGGTATCTTGCACGAGTCGTCGGCACAAAAAATGTCGCGTTTCGGTAGATGTTGCCTCACCGACGATATCAGCTGTTCGACTCGATAACAACCGGCGAGGTAATCCACCGAGTTTGTGAACCTCCCCGTGTCGGTCGGCAATCGAACTCGTTATTATTGTTCTCTTTTGTGCCATCATATCCTTTTCTCCTTATGCCAAATTCGTTATATTAATTCCTTTTTCTCCAGTGGAGCATTGTTTGTTAGGTCGTTGCTCTAACAAACGTTAGTGCGATCCTACATGTTCAATTGCAAAGTCTCTACTCCTTGTTCCTGCCGAAACCAATGGCCCACCAGACTCTGAAGAGAGCTGCGTCTGCGTTGGTACTCAGATTTACTACCCCACACCTAGTCTATTCTCTAACTTGATCTGTTCTCATCTTTTCATCTCTCCATACCTTACTATCCTTCGAGAATCTTCTAGTTTCATCAGTCTAAAGTATATACAATCACGATATTCAAATTTCCTTATAATTTTCCCATAGCGGCAGACAATTTATAATTTTATATTTGGTGGAAAACAATAGAATTCATTGTTATAATGTAATTCAATATACAGTACTATTTTTAGTATTTAATATCCGCAGAATAATTCGTTCTGCAATCATACTTATCATTTTGACCAACCACTTTCTGCCAGGGGTAGTATTTCTTGATCGCTTGATAACAGTTACATTCTAAAATCGTACAATTCACATCCAACAACCTATTACATATAATGCACCCAGCGAATTCTCGATTGTCTGTGGAAGAATCCTCGCGTACGCGACGAGGATCATGGGATTCGTTCTTGTTTCAGCCCCCGGAACCCTTTCTCAACCCCCATCGCATCGGTAAATTAATAATAACCGGCGTTCTTCGGTGTTTCCACCTGCGACCGGGGTCCCCGTACAACGTTTCTACATTATGAAAAGCCCGATGACGACGTCCACCCCTGTCCGAGCACGGTTGAAACCGCAAGCGCATCGGTTATATGCAATCTTGGACCATGTCGAAATTACTAGGAAACGAATAATTCCGGACGAACCGGAAAAAAGGGTTCATCCCCCAGATATTCTCGGGGTCGTGTGTATCCCCAACGGAATCATGTAACGATAATGTCTTCGTACCGGTAATTTTCTTCTATTTTGTTTTGTCGCTTAGTTTTTTCTTTTCTCTCTGTCCTCCTCGTCCTATAAGCTCGCGATTCGAAAAGTTACGAATGCACGAGCATCGGGAAATAATAGCAGTGATTGTCAAACTGAGCATTCGCGCACGCGCGAACCACGAAGGGTTGCGATCGTAATAATCGTGTGTTTTTCCCTTTTTATATTCCTTCGTCCGCCCGACGCGTTTGAGGAAAAAGGCCGCGCGCTCGCGCACGTTGCAGATTATAGGTCATTTTCTCTCGTTAGGATAACAATTTCTTCGTGCTCGGTTTTCATAAACCATTAGACGGTCGCGATCGCGCGACAAGTAAGAACGTCCCCGCGAGAAAACCGGATCGCTAGAAAATTTCGCTCGAGGGTCCCGGAGAAACGCGACATTGTAGCGCAACACCTCCATCCCCGCTGTCTTCCGAATGATCGAAGCGTGATTGTCCTCGGTGATCGATGAACACGTGCGACACCGGCGACCATTCTCTCAGATTCGTTGCCGAACGAGTTTCCGAGACTTTGTTCGCTTCAGCGAGACACTCTGAGCCTATCCGTTGATTTAGGGAAGTTGGTATACCCACGTTGTTTATTATTCATTTTTGTACGTATGTTAGAAATTCCGTTGTTATCGCCACGCACGTGGACTCAATAATTCGTATCTCATTTATAATTTTACATTTTAACGAGATATATCTTTCAACGCGAACAGCGACGAGTTCAATATTATGGCGAATTTACACTACGAGGGTTCATGACAGAGGTAGTTATTTTGTCACGTGTGAAATGATAGTATACGTTGTCCTGTGCAGTTTTTACTTACTCATGAGCGGTTCTCTTGTATTTTTGTTTCACGTTCGAATATTATTTGCCACTTAAAGTTGTCCAACTCGAAATTCCAAAAACATGTTTATCAGTTATTTCACATTACATATGTCGTGAAAAATAAACCGTTAGGTAGTGCTTGTTATTTCAACATTATATGGAATTCATTTAGTTTGCACACGTCACTAGAACAATGAATTATTGTTTATCGATGGGAGTCGCGAGTGCGCAGTGTTTAACCTCGCGAGAACAAACAAGAACGATATCGGGTACGAGATTCGTTTGGTCAGCGCGGTTAATTCCTGTTTATCGTGTTTCGATTGTACTTAGTGTCGTTAATAATTAATTATTACACGGGGACTCGTTTGCTCGCGCGACACAAGAATCTGACAAACGTCAGATCGGTACAGCGTGTTCTGTGTATAACGTGGCTGTCCTGTAGTGTCGGCATACACGCTGATGGCGGCGATTGGATTAATTAAATAATAAATATCGTTTTGGAATCACGATCAGGCTAATTACCAAGGAGCACGCTATTGTTTGCACATCCTCCGCGGGGCATCGGGAGCCGACGCTCGTTTGTTCGTGACTGTTCGATCTGAAAGATGTTCTTCAACTTCGCGATGTTCCAATTGTTTTCCAGGTATGCGATTAATGTGGACGATTGATTATTTGAAGATTGTGATTAGAAAGGATAATTGTAATAAATTATTTTTAACTAGCTGACCCGACAGACGTCCTGTCCAAATTTCAGTAAATTTGTTTGTACTGGTTTTGTGAATTTGTGAAAAGCTATTGGAAATGTGCAAACAAAGTAGAAATGAGAAAAAAACGTATTTCTGAGTGATCATTGAATCAGTGGTACTGTTCAGTGAATGTCTATTAGCATCACACCGCTGAAATGCTGGAAATGTGTGATACAAAAGTAAAAACAAGTATAACTTTATTTTAATTTAGGCTGTCGTGTGATTCTCTAATAAAAAATCAACGCTGTGATCAACGACGAACTCATTGGGAACTATTTGGGAACCAGTAATGCGCAAAAATTATGATTTTTTCAGTTTTTCCGAATTTTCCGACTTTACTTTGTAATTGTCTCGATATTTTATTCTGAAAACTTTTCCAGGACCAGAACGAACAAAACAAAAAAAGAATATGGACTTGAGTTCATACAAAAATCCTATAGAAAAAAGCACTTTCATTTGTTCCCGAATTTTCCATTTTTCCCGATCAATTTTTCATTTTTTCTTTCCTTAAAAACTTCACTCGGACTATGACAAACTTTTTTTTTTTAATTAGCCAAATCGGTTCAATCATTCTAAAGAGATGCGCTTACCAACAAATAGCATTTAATTTTTATTTATGTAGATGAATAGAACACTAACCGATCAAAATGATGTTTCCAATTTGAGCAAAATGACCCGAACGTTCGCTTACTTTCCAGTATAAAACAATGGCATAAAACAATAACTTTATATCAAAATGCAACAACTAGAGGCACATTGCACACCCTGGAGCTTAGCATTCTCAGTCATCAACAGACTCTTAATGCAAACTAGAAATTGTCTGTACGAGTTGCAAGAAAGCACGTAGAAGCTTCTGTACTCTGTAATAATCATAATAAGTCAAAAATAATACATCGCCGTTCTTAAATATTTTAAATCTTCGGTCTATTTTAATTTGCACCAGTTCATGTTCGTCATAAATCCATCAAATCCGCAGTCTAATCATCGACGACAGTCTCTCCGGTGAAATCTAAGTAACAATCTCCTACCGAATTCATTTCGGAACGCGTACGCCTAATTCATGCGTGAATCAAAATGCAGCAAAGGGGCCGGCGTTCAAGTATGGCGCGGAGTTCCGCGATGGAGTTCTTCGGGTTCCCGCGAGGTACAGCGGGGCGGGAAAACAAGAGCTAGTCGAATGGTTTATCGTCGATGATCGAAGCTAGGACCGGTGCCTCGGTGCACTTTGCGTGACGAGCCGGGCCGGGCCGGGCCGAGCCGCAGCGCCGTTCGAACCCTACTTTTCTCATTGTCAGCTGGGGGACGAACGAATTCCCAGGATCCGGTTGAGTGGCAGCCGCACGATATCTGCGGATGTATCTACGCCGGAGAAAACACGACTTCCGTGTAAATCCTCGTAGCCAGCGGAGACCTCATCATCGTCGCCGCCATCATCCGTGAGGTCCAGCCTCGACCGTCGAAGCCATTCCACGGGGCCGGTGTTCCTAATCCTTGTGAAAACAACCGTTTAATACCTAATCCATCACCCTGACCTGGCCTCCGGGGAACCAGGGCCGCATTGTCTTTGAACCGTTCCGGATTAATTCGGCCGCTGGTTAGCTGGCAGGTCAGTGACTAATGTAGAACTCGGTAGAAGTGCAAGGCACCTTCGCTAATTGGATTCTGGTTCAGAGGTTTGCCGAATGAATCCTTGCGGACGGTTAACCGCCCCGACGATGGGACAACGAGAATTCGGTCTGAATACAGCGACGTTAATGGCTGGATCATTTGTCCCGGAACGCCAGTTGCAGATGCAATAGCAGGTCGCAAGCAGGGTGACTGTTGCGAACGAGGTTCGCAATCTTTCACGAGAACAAGGACAAGCAGATTCGCCTATACAGAATTTTATGGCGACCCGTTTTAAATGTCTCTGGCACTACTTCATCATTTCAATGATGACAGTACTTTAGCTAATGTTAGCCTGAATGAAAATTGTTCAACGAGGGAATCATAATTCAAGAGAATTGTTTGTCTTTCCTTCTGCAAGTACTACAATAACGCCTCGGTAATAGACAATCTATCATCGAATCTCTCGAGTGTCCTAGCACTGTAGGTGCAGTTTCGAACAGCGGACTCCGAGGATTTCTTTTGCGTATTTTTCAATCGAATTCAATTCTCCTGCGTATTTTTTAGATAAACGTTGATCTTAGAATCTGAATGTAGAGGGATTACAACTCAGGGTCGAAATGACCCGAACTCCGGCCGTCCGGGGGTTAAGCAACGGACTGAAAGTTTCTTCGGGGTCCGTATTTGCACATCGGAGCGGCGTTTCAGCGCGTTCGACGATGTAGGTCATAAAATTGCTACTTCTAGGACCGATTATTCCCTGGAAGCAATTGAATCGGCGCGGAACACGGCTGACTCGGAGGACAGACCGCGGCCTGCTAGAAAAAGGAGCCGGGAACGCACCGGCGTTCGCAAATGACCCGTGTGAATTACGGTAAAGTAGTAGTTTCACGCGGCGGAGCAGTTTTCAGCGGCTGCTTTGCATACTGTTGCAGCGCTAACGACTATAACCTTTCGCGTCGGTGAAAAAATGTATCGTAAAACGCGCGGCGCGGCTTCCATCGGCGATTTTTCCTTGCCGGTTTCTACACCTCTCTCTCTTTCTCTCTCTGTCGCCGTTCGTTGCATCAGAGTCAGTGATTAGCCGACTTGGTCTTCGTGATCGATGCGAACGGTAAATATATTGTGATCCGCGATAAGATGCCAATTCCCTTCGATCCAACGCGGCGTAATTCGCCGTCGTTGCTTCTGATTCGCCCGCCAGCTTTACAACTATGTTTCCTTAATTAGCAGTTGCGCGCCGGTGTTGTTCTTACGATACGTGACCAATTTAAGAAAGAAAATTCGTTCTTCTGCTTCGTGGGCGGCGTTCGAGAGCAATTTTCTCGATTTACAGTGCTCGAAGTGTTCCATATGATACCGTGGCTTAGGAACGACACACCGAATTGCATCACGGTCTTCGAACCACGATAAACAAGAAGCCATGGACTGGACATTTATCGCGTCCGGTCGACGGGAAACATGGTCGCGCGACAAAATGCTGGAACAATACCTGCCTAATCGGCCAAGCTAATGTATTCGACGATACCGGTCCCTGCTAACGGGGGAAATCCATTCACTGTCCCGCAAACCAGTCGTCGGCGATCAGCTTCTAGTTTCCACGGGAGTTCTACTTTCCGACCACGACACCCCTAATCTTGTTGCTCGGCTAGAACATTTTTATTTAGGTTTTTCGTCCTGCCTCTCTGCACTCTTATTTCTGAACCAAGTGTTGAACCTGGATCTTCAATTTTTACTACTCTTGGTTCATTGTGATATCATTTTTAGTGGAACTTTAATGATATTCAATTTCAAACGTCGGAGAGACTTACTTTTATTTTCTACAACCTTATTAAGATGACATTTTTTAGTCGATCTAATGATTAATATTGACACAGAAGTGTTGGACGATTTCAACCCTTAAATCTAAGTTTGATCCCTGGGGATGTATTTCCTAGAGATTATTTCAAACTACTTAATGTTACTTAATGTAATTCCACCACTAATGTTCGAAATTCAGTTTCAAACTAATAAAATTGTTAACTGTTTCAAGAAACCTTATTCCTCATACTGATACCTCCATTTCTTTCTAACGAAGTGTCTGGTTCAAATTTACTAGATCTACTCGTACCTGAATCTACATCCTCGACTTCGGAATAAAATGCTTAAAATTTTCTGGTGTCAATTTCGAGCAGATGTTTGATATGCTAAAATCCAGCTGCCCAAATCTTCTGGATTCCCCGGAGATTTATTCCCGTCTTTGAACCCTTTAACGAACCTAATGTTTAATGGATGGAAAGTGTTCGTAAACTTTAATACCCGGGTCCTGAATCATGATCCTCGGTGTCATTTCGCGATTGATCTGGGCGACTCTTTGATCCACGGGTCAGCCGTCCACGCCCCGGGGCGATGGTGACACGGGTAGCAATAAATCATGAGAATCATAACGTGTACGCACGTATGCATGTCCGGTCAGCTCACCATAAATTACGTTAATTAATAGTCACGCTTATTATCACGCAGGGAAAGGTACCACGGTGGCAGAGGCAGCCTGGTGTTACGTTACGCGGATAATTCCGAGTTTCGCGTCGACATCTCACTCGTCTCATTCCTCTCCTCTCTCCTCTCTCCTCCCGACTCTCTGTCCTATCCCTCTATCGTGTCGCTGAGTCCCTATGTCGATTTATGGTGAATTTTCTCGCGTTTCCTTGAAAATAACAACGGTCGACCGACGGGGAAAATGACAAGGCAGCATGTTTGGATTTCTAAATGACTGTGTTGCGTTCAAGGATTCACACCGCGGCGCATTACGCTACATTGTAATTAGGGTATAAACATAATGGCGCGATCGCAACCGACGATAGCGTCGCCGGCTGGCACGATGGCGTCCATTTAGCCAGCGCGTAATTATTTTAAGATTAATTTATAACAATTCTCCTTTCTTTCCTTTTTTCGTCTCGAATTAATTACGTTATAGTTAGCGCACCGATATATTGTTCGCCGCGATACCGATCGCAGAGATTAATGATCGTTTAGCACCTCGGGATGGCTACCGAATTCTCACCATTGCCTGGCGGTGCTTTATCATCGCTTGATTCGATTAGGCGCACAATAGAAGGTCGGGTAACATTCATGAAATTCATATTTCTTTGAGAAATTGCCTGTGCTACTTTTAGCTATGGAACAGTTACCTTTAAAGTCAACAATCTGTTAGTTTTACAGGTTTTATCTTTCACATTGACGGAAGCTCGTTGTTCAAACTCTTCAGACTCGATTGAATTCGTAAAATTGAATGGTAAAAGAAGGATCTTTAACAAACAAAGTAAAGACTACACTGTTCAAAATTAGCATAGGTAGAACTTCACACGATTCTCTTACACGAAGTTACAGAATTTTGAACATCGCCAATTTTAGTTTAGTAATTGGCAGCTTTATTAATCGATATATTTAGTAACCGACAACTTTCAAATCGTTTTAATGAATAATGCGACTCTAATGAACAGCAAATTTATTCTTCGACACTGTTCCAGCTCTGTATGATTAATGTTCGTTACATAATTTAATCATTTAAGCGAAGTTGTGCCAGACGTGTAATTAACATGTTACTAAACTGCTATCGAACTCAAGTTCAGTACGCGTTCTCTAGATTTTAGCTGAAGAGACCGACGAAAGCGTATTGGAACAGAAAATTACGTCCAGTTGTCAGTTAGGTTGTGAACCAGGCTTTTACTCGTACGGTAGAAATAACTAATTTTTTGTAAAAATTATATTTAATAATCCTTTCAGACGCATTTATGAAATAATATATTCTTGAAAATGGTCTAAAACTGAGACCGAAACGTTGAAATAAATTTCATGTAATATTATGCAAAATTGCTTATTGTCCAATTGATCGAACCAGTGCGCCGATAACATTAATATGTTGGTAGAAATAACGTTTTAAATTGTTATCTTCATACAAAAGTAACTCGATGAAAATCTCTCGAATTTCCGTGTGTGAGCTAGGAATTATTCTCGGTTCCGTTTGTTCCGTCGGATTATCGGGCAGGTTTCAGTTGGATTTCTCTTTAGTTCGTACGCCAGCAGTGACGAGGACTCTGAAAGTTGATGTTAGGGTGGTGCATGTTCGCAGACCTCTCGCCGTTGGGCGACAAGGGCGGCAGCCTCGTCGACGAGCTCGGCGGCGGTGGCGGCGGCTCCTTGAGGAACGGTAAAGGCAAGAAGATGAGGAAACCACGGACGATCTACAGCAGCCTGCAGTTGCAACAGCTCAACAGGCGGTTCCAGAGGACGCAGTACCTGGCGCTACCGGAGAGAGCGGAGCTGGCGGCGAGCCTTGGACTGACGCAGACGCAGGTAAGCGTCTTTTTCAATCCCATACCGAATGCATCGACGTCGATAGATCCGACAGACGTAATCCTATTGATCTGACATACGGATACAATGAGCGCAATATTTTCATACCGGGTGCCGTTGGAACGCCAGGCGGGGTAAACAACTCGGAAAACCGACGGCAAATAGCCGCCTGTCTCTCCGCGTCTGTCAGAGTTACATGTTTTACGAATCCTGCGAGCAATTAATTTTCAATTACGATGCAGCAGCTTCGCAGTCGGAAGACGCTGGATGCACACGCTGTGTATCTTCAGCGTCGTCCATAAGCGTTACATTTCGCACAATTTCGAAAGAAAAATTGTACTATTATTGTATTCACGTTCCTCTAGATCGATATCAAAAGAAATTGGTTGAAAATTCAGAGAGAAATATTTGTACGATCCTCTTAGATAGAATTGAGCGTTCGACTAAAGTTGTGTACTCGAGTAAGAGGATGCTGCAACCCTTAAGCACCCTGAACGCAGTATAAAATGATTTCTCTCGTGTCCATGCCAATTTGGCAATCTTATATGATGGTACTAACAATTGGAAAATGCTGAAAATTCTTAGAATCCAAAATAGGGGTGATTCAACCCCCAAAGCAGTGTAAAATAGTTATCCCCTACGAATCTAAACCATGAATTCCAACTTTGCGACGAAAAATCGACCGACACGGAACGTTTTCTTGCGACTGACTTGGATTCGCCTAACTCGCCTTCCAGAGTCTGCAATGTCGGCGAAATTCCGCATTGTCTCGCGTCACCCCCAGCGATTCTATGGTGTCCCATTTCATGGGCGAGTCTGTTGTAACAGGAGCTCGAGTGGACGGCATCTGTCAGCATTATCGGCACAAATGACTTTACTAAATCACCGATCCGCCACGCCCTGGACATCGGAGATAGGGTTGCGACACTGTCCAGCGCCGTGGGGAACGTTAACGAGACGATCATAAATATTCGTGTTGGAGTTTTTCAGGATTTCGTGCAGGCGCGCGCGCGCGGACATCGGAAGGCTTTCCGCTAATTATCCCGGGAGGTTGGTTTCCAATTAACGATTTATTAGGACGCGCGGAAAGGGTGAGCTTTGGTCAAAAGCTAATTGGGGTTGGCCTTCTCGGAGCCATGAATTTCTCGCGAATAGTCCCACGGTTTCCAATTAACGATTTATAAGACTGTAATCGCGGCTCCAGGCTAATTGGAGCGAACCTCTCGCAGGTATCATCGTATGGCGCCGATTTAACCGAGACCGGATGATCCGGGCCAATTAAGATGCTCCGTTCAATTATTCGCGGTTGCGAAAACCCGCGATACGCTCCCGAAACCGCTCGCTTATGATCCCTCGGAACCTAACTGAAAACCTTCGCGTAGTATTACTTTCATCCTGTTGTAAACCTAATTGCATCTGTTCACGTTTCAATTTCGTGTTTCGATCTCCAGCATAAAATTCAATTCAAAATGAAAGTTTGTTTCCGAGTCAAATTAACTAAGGATTGATCTAACCACCGAAACATTAAAATCTAAACGCAGCCGACTGGATAAATACACGTACCAGCAATTCCACAAAATTACAACAAAATTTCGGGGAAGAAAAATCACTGGGAGAGCGTGCGAGGGTGAAGAGAGTTGCAGTTTTGTTGGAGATTTTTATCTGTTGGAAGTTTGTTGTTGGGAAAACGGTGTGTATTGTGGAGCACAGTTTCGTCGATGGTAATACACAGTTTTCAAAATCGCCGTCAGCAGTCATTACGGATGGTTATTTCGCAAACAACCTGACGCGTTGCCGCGATTACTCATCAGGCTGCGTCGCGCTCGATTCCCTCGACCGGGGACGGGGGCAGAGAGGGAACATAACTCCCGCGGTGCTCAGGCTAATGAAATTATCCGGTCCGGGACCCCCTGCGACGACATCATCGAGCACGACAGCCAGTTATCCCGTGATTACGCGATACGCAGTTGCGTATCACGGCGTGCGTACCTATGAGAAAACCTTTAGCCTTTTGACGTGCTCGGGATAGGGGTCGCGCGAGCTCTGACCAAATCAATCTTCTCTGTATTCTTTCCTTCATTCTTCCTCTCGCCATTTCGCAGCGTTTTGTCGGGCTAATGGCCGGGCCAACGCTGAATTATTAATTCCCCATTGACGAATACAAATGCACTTAGTAATCGCGAACAATTTTTTGCAAACGGGAAAACATCATTTGCACTCAGGAAAAAATGGGTTTGAAAAACATATTTCCAGCTGACAAATTATACAACGAAATATTCTCATGAATAATCGCAAAGAATGCAGACTCTGATATTGTCAGAACCGAATTTAAAATTCAATATGGAATTCGAGATTTCAAACTATCTACAAAAAATAATTCGTCAGCGACAAATATCTACGAAGGAATAAACGATCCAACATCAAATAGAATACTTCTAGAGACACCCAATAAGAAATTGCCATCCGAAAGTAACTTGTCGCTCGAACAATTTCTCACAGAAGTTCAGCAGCGATAGAGTGTCCACAGAATAATTCTAAGAAAGTCCGTGGGCGCTCGGCTGAAGCTTCCAGAGCCGGTGTGCTTCTAATCTGTAGACGTCGGAGGGTAGTTCCTGCAGGAAGTGGAGAAATCAACTTCCCGAGCGGCGTTGACTTTTTGCCGGTAGCCGGGGGCCTGGTAGCGCGAGAGGCCGCGGCAGTAAAGCTCGCGGCCGTGCGCGTCCCAGCAGGGTGCACCGTGCATAATCTGTAATCGGCCAATCAAGGCGTCCGAGCAAGCGCCTGTGCCTGCACTGTTGGCCCGGCTACCGTCGCATCGGGTTTCTTGTCATCGCCAGCAACATGGCGCCTCGAGCCTTCACTCTCTTCCATCTTCCCTTGGTCTCCTCCTCCCGTGTCCACCAGCTGCTTCTCTCTCTCTCCTTTACCTCCTTTTCCCACTTTTGCGTTATGAAAACGACGAAGAGGAGAAGAAAACCAGAGGAATAAACCGAGCAAGAAAGAAAGAAAGGTGGAGAGAAGTTGGGAGGGCAGAGAGACCGAAAGGAAACGAGGGAAAGAGAGCGGGGGCCACGAGGATCCGAGGGAAGTGAAGCCACGCATCTCTTTTTCTTCGGGGCTTCAATTTGAGGACGTGGTAGCTTATAGCGTTCGTGCCGCCGCTGTACGCGAACGTGTGTACGAGAAAGAGAGAGAAGAAGGATCGGGCAAGAAAGACAGGGCGTACTTGTACACGCGAACATCGCACACAGAGCCACAGGATTTTGCACGTGCAAAGGGGATAGGCACATAGACGCGGGCGGCGGCGGCGGCTGCACATAGGTGCACCGGCGCGGCTGTCTGCGTTCCTGCCACGTACCTTGGGCGTGGTGGTTCCTTTTTCTTCGTCTTCGCCGACGAACGCGGCCCCGATCTCTCCTCATTGGCCCCGGGAATGCCAACGCGTCGAAACGAGATTCGAAAGTCGCGGAGGGAAGCGGCACACACGCGAAGTGAATCCGAAATCCGTGGATCCTTGGACTTGATCGAACCGGGGAAACGCGTACCTCTCGCCAGAAACACCACGGGAAATCGGTGTCGGTGTGGGCGACTTCGTTACAGCATAGATCCTGTATCGTCTGTCGGAAGACAGTCCCCCTTATCCCGATTATTTATTATTGAAACGGTGGTAAGAACCAACGCCGACCTGTCTCTCGGTGAACGATCGCACGTCCCAGCCCCGCGTCCCACACCCCCGCTCACTCTCTCTATCATCGATCTGTTCACTCCTACGCCTGGGAATAAGATAATACTGTCACTCAAAGGGCAACGTGTAACGCGATCGATCGAACAGCGACGCCTCGAACTACGCTCATCCGCATTCTGATGCCCCAGACCAGCGAAACCGCCTCGGCTTCCGCGGATCGAACGATTCCAACCTGTGTAACCGGGGATTGTTTCAAGAGTTCTGCTGTTACGATGCGATTTTAATTCGCTCGACTTCGAATGAAGTACGCTTTTGATCCCCTGGCAGCTCGTTCGTGCAGGATTATTGCGAAACCGTGGGTGGCGTGCAGTTCTCCGTTTCAATTTGTCGGCGCACTTCGGTTCCTCGGACCTTTTATTGTACTTTGCTAATTAATTTTTGCTGCAGTTCGACCGTAGTGTCGTCGTCGATACGTCTTTAACCTTTCAGACCGCATTCATCGCCTAGGTCTACATCTAGGGTCAAACAGTGTAGGGTTTACACGTACACAGTCGAATCAAACGAGTGGAAACTAGGGCGGAATTGAATATTTGAGTATTAGGAAGTCCAGAATGAAATTACGGGGGTGAAATGTCATCTTGGATCGATCTCTATGCTCCTGATCCTCATCCGCCGCGTTTCAACCCTTACACACTCGAACCAGGCGAAATTGAACGGCCCAGTACAAGGAAGTAGCTCGTCGCGCTTCCAATTCAGTCATTTCGTTCTACAGTGTAAGGGTTGATCAGCGACACATGAGCATCAGGAGCTACTAAAACCGACCAAGATGGCGGTGCTTCTGTAAAGAGCATGATCTCGGCTGGATTCGATTTTCGAGATGAAGGTGCCATTGGATCTCCTTATTCGGAAATATTTAGCGTTACCGATTCTTTGTATTTAAATATTACATTTTAAATAGATCATTTCAATCCTCTATTCTCCCACGAAACATTAAATTCCGCTTTCACTTTGCGCTTCCAATTTCGCAATACGAGGATCGAGCAACTGTCAGAGTCTCTCCAGAAGCCATCGCAATTAATTCAAGATGGCGCACCTTCTTCTAAAACACGACCCTTCATCTTCTCAAGTCAAAAACGACAGAAAACCTTATTGTACTCAAATATTCAGTTTTACCACGAGTTCTACCGTATCATTTGACTGTCCAAGGGTTGAAGACTCGCCAAACGAGGTTCTGAAGCTAGTACAATTAATTCAAAATGGCGCAGCTCCTCCAGCAACCTGACTTCCGTCGCCAAAACGAAAAAGATCGGAGATTTTCTTATTTCTGTCGCTTCGTTCGACCAGATAGACCTTTCAGACTTGAAAGGCGAAGATTGGAAGCTGGTAGACCGATCTAAGATGGACGCAGCTTTCCCTGGGTAGTGATCCCAGCTAGTTTGAAAATGAGGACGACGAAGTCAATTCCAGGAATCGCCGGGTTCGCTCTTTTCTCTACTCAGAGAGGTAACGCTTGTCTAAAAGCGGTTTCCCGGTCTTGATTTTCGTTTTTCACCGCCTCTCGCGAGTCTTCGACGTTCACGCGTGTGTATCACGGAGCACGGCACCGTGTGCACGCCCGTATCTACACGCACTCATGCATGGACGATAGTTATCTACGCGTTAATCTACGCCGCGGCCAACGTTTTCGCGATGACGACGCTCTCGGTTTTCCGTAGATCGAGCACGATCCATCGCGTGCCTCATCGGCTGGAGACCTTGATCGCGATTCCTGCGTGATACCAGCTACTTATTAGTCGCGTTTCACAGACCGACAAAGATGTTTCGATAAAAACCATAGAAAAAGTAGTCCCGAAGACAATGTTATTTTTTTCTGTACCGTGGTTCGTGCTCGGCGCGATCTTCGAGTCCCGAGAGTTTTGACGTCAAACGAGACCTCGATGGAACGCCAAGGCTCTGACACCGAGACCTCGAAAGTTTAACCTTTCATCCCAGAGTTGGCAACACTGAAACTAGCGCTCTCGCACATATTATCGCCGCACAATATTCCGGAACAATTAGCCGCGCCATTTTACTTGGCGATGGTTTCCTCGATCGGGAGATTCATTGTAATTGTTCACCTTACAAGACTTTTTCACGAGCAACTATCAGTGAACGAAAGAGGTCGTTAATCTACAAAATTGCAACACAATAGTCCTCTCGAATCATCCACTAGAATATTTAACGCGCGTAAAAGTGACAGCTGGTATGATTTCCCAGGTAGCAAAGTGCTCAGGATTTTAGCTACCCAGCAGTTTAGCCACCCAAGCAGTTCAGCTACCTAAGCAGTCGAGCTGTCTGAATATTTCAGCTACCTGGAAGTGTAACTACCTTTTCGACAGACTTGTTTCCATCGAAACTGGAACGAATCGCCATTGGCGAGCAAGCAGTTCGTTAGACACCGGTCGCAACATGCAGAGAGAACCGGGCAGCAAACGCGAGGAACAATGCGAGTGACATTCCCTTGGCACACCGCTTTCACGCGTCGCTCGCCTAGCCCAGCTATAGAGCGGCGTTCTCCAAATGATTCATACACGGTCCGGCGGAATCATCAATTATGTTCGAGCCATTGTTCCATGGGCACAGAACCGGGCCCAGTATCTAATATATCTAACCTACAAAACTGCCACCTCTGGACTCCAGTTCGGATCTGATAAAATGCTCGATGCTAACTGGGCGGTCGATCGAAAAATTCACACCCCTAACGTAGTTTCCACCCCTTTTAAGGCAAGGGGAGTGGGTGGTTAGTACCGATCGTGGCGATACTGGAAATCATTAATTAGCCGATTCATTGTTGCTGTGGCGAGAAACCGACTCAGTTATCCGGTCCATCTGGACCCAGGACCACGGCGAAGGTAGCACACCGGCGCTGCAAGCTTGCCCGAGACGCTAGTGATAGGCAGATAAATGGACGCAGATAAATGAGCGGAAGGCGAGGGAAAGGTGGAGGGACAGGTACGCACACGGTTGTTCGCGGTTCGACGTCTGCCGACACGCAGTTTCGCAAGTGATCCGGTGTTACGTATTGCACGCTGTCCGGGAAAAGGGAAACAGTCTGTCCGATTTTTTGCGCCCCCGTTTGCAACGGTCCTAGGCCCGCTACGTCATGGCTCTCGTATGGGAGAATTTAGTCCGAGCCTGGAAAACCGTTCTTGCACTGTGCGACTGCTCTCTGACTGATCTCTGGAAGCTGTCTGCTCGAAGGAATATCCTTTCATCACGACGGATGGTGTTGCGGTCTCAAGACATTAACGCTGGGCGTCCTTGTAGCAGTTTCATTCCCCAAACGAATTGGGAGTTGTTGATTTATCATTGAAGTTTTTGTTGCTGCTAAAGAATATGTTCAAAAATCCTCAGCCACTGACTTTCCAAATTATGGATTACATACGCCACTTTGTACATTAACGTTGGGTGTACTGTCGCAGTTTCATTCCGCAAACGAATTGAGAGTTGTTGATTTATCATTGAAGTTTCTGTTGCTGCTAAAGAATATGTTCAAAAATCCTTAGTCACAGACTTTCCAAATTATGGATTACATACGCCACTTTGTACATTAACGTTGGGTGTACTGTCACAGTTTCATTCCGCAAACGAATTGAGAGTTGTTGATTTATCATTGAAGTTTCTGTTGCTGCTAAAGAATATGTTCAAAAATACTTAGTCACAGACTTTCCAAATTATGGATTACATACGCCACTTTGTACATCAACGTTGGGTGTACTGTCACAGTTTCATTCCGCAAACGAATTGAGAGTTGTTGATTTATCACTGAAGTTTCTGTTGCTGCTAAAGAATATGTTCAAAAATCCTCAGCCACAGACTTTCCAAATTATGGATTACATACGCCACTTTGTACATTAACGTTGGGTGTACTGTCACAGTTTCATTCCGCAAACGAATTGAGAGTTGTTGATTTATCATTGAAGTTTCTGTTGCTGCTAAAGAATCTATTTAAAAATCCTCAGCCATACACTTTCCAAATTATGGATTACATACGCCACTTTGTACATCAACGTTGGGTGTACTGTCACAGTTTCATTCCCCAAACGAATTGGGAGTTGCTGATTTATTAAGAACCATAAGCTTCAAAAAATTATAAAATACATAATGCTTTGAGTTTTAGAGTATAGTCTTACTATTTAGAGTATTTAAAGCCACCAAAGAGAAATAATACAAATCCTCCACCAATCCCACCATGAAGATCTCTCTGATCGAAGTGGGATCCTCTACAAAAATCCGATTCTAGACGGCCCACATCAAAGCACAACAGTAGAGTGTGCTCGATAGGAAGCAGTTCACGATCGAAGTAGACCGATTAGTTCTTTTTCTCGTTCCTCCTTTCTCTTCGGCTCCTCTTCGTCGGCAGCCGACTAACCGGCATCGAACAAGCTTATCACGCTGTTATCTCATCGGCTCGTCGCTCGGTTCGTGCGTGTCAAGATAGCAACGTGTCCAACCATCGGGCAGCTTAGGCCGAGCTGTCTCTCTTTCTCTCGTAGGCGAATGCATCCGAGCTCGATGGTTATACTCTCGGCGTATATTATCGACACGGGCAATAAAGGTAATAGAAGTTCGACCGACACGTCGCTATCGGTTCGTATCTGTCCACCGGTTACAAATGGGAAAGTTTCGAGGCACGCGAGCCACGCCACGGCTTATTATATTCCGTGGACGTTCGTGATCGCCCACGCGGACCTCGTCCTTGTGTATTTTCGTATGTAACCCCGCGATCCTCGTAAATCCTGCACGATATTATTTAATTCAATTTTATTCCGTCCCCGGGATACGCTCGTTACAGGCTTGACATGAGAGGCGGTTTCGCGAGGGTGGCTCGCACTTCCTTTCTTTGATTTCCTGTAGGGATGTGCTGCGATCCTGCTAAATTATGCAGACGACTACATGTATACACTTATTTTCGTGGAAATATTCGAAATGTTTTTATGCCGTGCGAAACTGGCGCGATATCGATCAATTTTACCTTGAGAAAATGTTTTGGAGTCACATGTAAGGGTTGGTTCCCTTGGAAATGTTAGTACAGTTACTTTCTTTTTAGGAAATCAACCCCTGAATATTATTTTTTAAACAGTCCTCTAACAACCTCAAATTTGATCAAATAATTTCGTCTGGTTTAAGGAAATAAAATGTGGGGGTTGATTTCCTTAGACACGATGAAATTGTTTGATAAAAGTTGATGGACTGTTCAAAAAATAAAACGTATTGCTCAATTTCCTAAAGTAGGATTAAATTCATTTTTTAAATAGTACTTTAACAGGCTCAATTTTATACAAACAAGGATTGAACTTTATGCGAACACGATCAAATAAAATAGAAATTACCAACGCCAGGAAAAGTGACAATAAAATGAACGGTAGTTCTAATGGACGAAAGTATTAGTTGTACAAGCTGGAGGAGAAGTGGTTCATGGCTTGGAACGTAGTTTCAGAGCTCGAATCAGTTGGCAGTAGTAGCTTCGTAGAAATCCTTTTCATCTTGTTCGGGAGGTTTTATTGCAGGACGTCCGATGACGCGAAGATAAAACTTTCCCTCAGATTCGACGAGAGTTGTGTCGTACACGATGCAACGCGCCGGAGGATTGATGTTTCCGTTGTCTAATGGCTTGCGTTGTCGCTATAATCATACGTCTTCGGGTTCAATGTGTACTTTCCTTCACCTAGATACAGCGACGCTTATGCTCGATCAACGTTCGACATGAATATTTTGTGAGAACACACGAGTCTATATTTTCAGCCCGCGTTTTCTTTCGACAGCCTTGACATGGTAACACCCTCGTGCCGAAATAGCTGCCATTTTTCTTCACAATTAATTCCATTAGCCCCGAACCAAAATACACAATTCCATCGATCCGTCGATTAATCCCAAATATTCTTCTCTGCAATACTTTGAATCCTTCTATTTCCACTTCTGCCATTTGGGAATACACAATTTTGGATCTCTTTATGAATTCGTCTTAATTAACTTTAAACGTTTTGCAATTACAGAAATAATCGCCATTTTTATTGAAAACTCGTCCCACCGTTTACAGATTAAAATACACAATTTTCTCGATCCATAGATCACGAAGAAATACATATCTCCGTGCCAAAAACAGCTTTGTTATTTTTATTGTAAATTTATTCTGCCGTTCGCAGATTAAAATGCCATCGATCTTATTGATGTGAAGTGGAAATATTTTTTCATGCGATCCGTCGACGCCAGTGTTATTCGGACTCGTTTAACCTGGCGTTTCGACTCGCGGGTTTCGCGTTCATTATCAGTCACTTTCGTTCGACGTCCTCGTTAATATTTGACGCGTTCGGTCGGCATTTTTTTGCGATCGCTGCGGAAACCCATTTAGCCGTTCGCCGATAAAAACGCGAATCCAGTAATACTAGTTTTTCAGCAACGCTACGAAACTTGCATCGGCACACAGTGTGTTTCGCCTGCCATTTCACGCGTGTCATGTATACGCTTGGCCGTAAATATGTCGCGTACTTCGGTCGCCCGCGAGTGAAAACTACTGGACTGATAGTGTGTAATGAATCGCGGAACAAAACCCTCGCTCACATCGATTCTTTATTTCTCGTTCGACTCGCGTATACTTGAAATAATTGCTTGTTTTTTCTCGCTTCCTTATATTCCGACTTTTACCAATCATTTTCTTTCTTGTGTGTACAAACCCTCGTCGTTTCTTTTCATATCGGCCGAAGTAGATTCTATACAATTACTAAATCAAGTGAATAGATAAATGAAGTCGAGATCCTGTTTGAAACAATATTCGACCATTAGTGTCATAGATCCTGCGGTTTCTGGCGGTCTAGGAATTCGTTAGGTTAGCTGGCTCGAAATCGAATAAGCGCAATCAAACAATTAATTGGTTTGTTTTGCGTTCATTAAAACGGTCGAATGTATAAAATCGATACTTCTTACATTATTTTAATCTCTTTACCGAATTCTATTTCATTATGTTCGGATCTAACCCAGACCAAAATAAAATTCCTCTAAATAATCGTCATTGAAAGGAATATTCTAATTGTTTCTTAAAATTCGCGGCTGAATTCGTATGCAAAAGTTCAGGATGTCCTTAATTGTGTTCGGATCTAACTCGAACCAGAATAAAATTCCTCTAAATAATCGTCGCCAAAAGAAATGTTCTAATTGTTTCTGAAACCGATTGAGTTTGTATGCAAATTACCGACGTGTTTTATAAAAGTTCTGGATGTATTTACTAGTTTTTGGATCTAACTCGAACCAAAATAAAATTCCTCTAAATAATCGTGTACAAAAGAAATTTTGTAATTGTTTCTGAAACCGATTGAATTCGTATGCAAATTACCGACGTGTTTTATAAAAGTTCTGGATGTACATAATTGTGTTGGTCCCGCGATGATGGGGGCAGGGGACAATTATTCCAATTTTCCCGGGGACACGTACGAATCGGTTCGAGGCGTGTCTCACCTCTCGTTACATGGTTTCCAAGAACAGATCCTCGGGGTTGTTCGGCAGCCTCGTGAATATCGTGCAAAAAGGAGCCTTCGGTGGACGCGGATCGACTCGGAGAAATCATGGAGTACACGCCACGTGAGAACCAATAAAAAAAGCCCCCTCGTCGGGCCCGTTCCTCCTCCCCATCCCTCCCGTGAATGGGGTCCGAGGAGATAGCGGTGGTGGCGCCCCCTTAGTCCCTCTGACAACACGGTGGCGGTGTTTTCGCGTGGTTCGTACGCGAGGAATCGCGGCGGCCCGGTGTTTCTGCAAACATCGAACTCGTCTGCCGGTAATTATTGGTATTTGAGGCACTGTGGGAGGTCCCGCGAGGCACGCCAGGCTCTTTCGATGCACGTACATGCACGAGCCGCTGCGTGAAAATAATTATCGGCCTTCTCTCCGCTTCTTCAAGAGCCGGCCAACAGAATGGAGTGAAAGAGAGGAGAGGCACCGCGAGAGGGGGACGACATCCTTCGATAAAGGAAAGACGGGACCCGCTCCGGTGCCTTTCCTTTTTCTTCCTCCCTTTTCCTTTCTCCCGTTTGGAAAACTCTGGACTCCCTCCCTCCGCTTTTTATTCGCGTGCGCCGCACCGCTGGGAGACTTTCTTGCAATTAGACGATTCCGCGAACGACTCGGCCGAATGCGTCTTAATCTAAATCAGCGTATTAGTCGAATGTTCCTCCAGGTGGTATTTAGTCACTGAATATTATTGATAATTTCATAGAATCTGTATGGAAGAATTTTACAAAATTTTTCATCGACGGTACATAAAATATCGGTTTTAGCAGTTACATATATAAGAAGGAAATATTTTTTATCGGTAGGAAAAGGATTAGTAAACATTATGAATTTCTGTCGAAATTAGCAAAGATTATCTAAGATTTATGAATATTTCAGTACGTCAAATATAATGGCTAATTTCTATACAACGTATATATTCATAATGGCCACAGTGACGTATTTCTCGCAACCTATTGTAACTCATTGTTACACTGTGGATCTTCACAAAACTCGCAGAATCGTAATCATCAGCCAAGAATTGAGTTATCTAACTTTCGACCCGAAAAGAACAAAGTAGTTGGTAAGTGAAAACCGAAATTACTTTCCAACCATTCCGGAAAACCTGAAGACTGGATAACCGGGTGTTTCACGGGAAAATGTTTTGGAATAGACTGTTCCCTCTGGACAAAGTTAAAAATCCGGTCGCTGCTCGGCTCCGTGGGTCCCCTGGGTGGAGAACCACGGCGGAGTCGAGAAGAATTCGCGCAAAACAGGCTCGAGGGGTTTCGACCGGCAGAAGCGCGCCCTCTCCGTTCCTCCCTCGTGCGAGGAATCCCTGCACCGAGCCCGGGAACGAAACCCTCCTCCTCCCGTTCCCCGCCTCCTTCTTCAGAGATCTTTCAGGAAGATCACCGGCGGCGCAATGCGTTTCGTTTTGCGGCGCGCGCTTGCACCTGACCAACTTTATGGCAACGGGGCGCGAGTCTACTACTCGCGGTATCAAGCAACAACAACGATGATCCCTCGGGTTGCCATATAGTTCTGACAGCAGCTCGGCGAGACCGAGGAGAGAGGGAGAGAGAGAGAGAGAGAAGAGAAGTAGAATTGGTGGCCAACACAGAGAGAAAGAGAGAGAAGCCAATGTTGGTGAACGTTGAAGAAAGTGAAGGATAGAGAGCGTGCTGTGTACCTCATGGTCGGAATGGGTCAGCCATGGCAGAGCCAGGTTAGGGTACACACACACATTATTTCAATGTTGGCAGTAATGCCTGTTATTAAGCGATGATAATGATTGGTATTATCGCGGGTTGGGAGCAGGACTGGTAGCAGCGGATATAAATCATCCTTACTTCCTTCTTGCTGGCAGTGGCCTGGGCTCTCCGCGAGAGAGCTCACCTCCATGCCAAGAAGCTGTAAATAACCTGGCGAGTTGCAGCGGTGTTGCTTCGCCGCCAGGAGGTAAAGGAAAGGCTTCCTCCGACGCGACCGCCATATGCCCAAGACCGTTTTACCGCTGTGTTGGTGGATATCGGTCTTGGTTAGATAGGTACCTCGTAGTTAGGCACCGACGTTCTCTTCCTACCGTGCTACCCTGCGCCCAGGACTTTCCCTAGGCGATCTGACAGGGCAGAGACTTCCTCTACTCGATTCTACGGCCCGTATTACGCATCTCGTTAGCGCCGTGCAAGCGTTAACAGCACGCAATCCGCCAACGCTCCGACGACTATCGTGTCCTCCAGATCCTACTGGACGCGAGACCAGACAACATCCGCAGGGATGATTCACGGTTCCCACGGGTCCCTTCTATCTACCGTACGAATACCCATTTCGTCTTGGAAGACGCTAGTTCAAGACGGAAACCATTAAACTTCAATCATTCTCGCCTGAAAAAGAAACATTTTTGCCCAGAACGTAGACATGTAGAGTACTTCCAATATATCTCATAAAAATTTCAGGAACAGTCACACTAGACCACCCGCCAACTTAAAACCTCCTCTTATGATCAGCCTGTGACGCGACATAGTAAATGACCTGTAGCTTCGTTATTTTTTCGAATAGCATCATGAAATTTCGGGAGCAGATTCTTAAAATAATGTATTTTCAATATGTCCTAAAAAGTTTCAGAACCCCTCAGACTAGACCACCCTGTAGCCTACAACCTCTCTTTATGATCAGCCTGTGCTGCGACACAGTAAGTGACCTGTAGCTTCATTGATTTCTCGAATACCATCATGAAATTTCGGGACCGTATTCTTCAAATAATGTACTTTCAATAAGTTCCGAAACTAATAAGGGAGGATTAAGGAGTTGAAAGGAACTAGAAACCAGAGCAGATCGTAGGGAAACTTGACAGCCCTCGGTACAGACGTTATCTATAGGTGTACCCGGCGGCTCACCCGTCGCTGGCAACCTCCTTTCCCAAAGGCTGTTCCTAGTCGGCTGGTTGTCTCTCTCGCTCGGCCATAAATCATCGTTCGGCGCCGACGATCGAATTCACGATACCCACGTCCTCCCTCGATTCCTAGAACGACGCGCAACGACCCGACCGCTGTTTCATCAACAGCAGTCGAGTCCACCTTCACGGGTTTCACCTACGCGTGTGCGTGACACGAGGATAGGATCCACACTCTCGATAGTAGAGAGAGAGCCGAACTCTTCTCGGTGTCTAGGCTATACGTTTAGGCTACGCGAAACTCGAACGGGGTCTCGTGCGCACACGTTGCCTAACGGTGTAAGGTCGAAGGGGTGCAGGGGGCCCCAGGCACGCCCACGCGTATCTCGATCTAATAAATCCAACATTTCGCCGGTAAATCCGAGCCCTATCCCGTGGCAGTCGCGCATCTGCGTGAAAGGTTCTGGATCCGGGGATTCGGGGAAAAGGAACACCCAGAAATCTTCTATCGCGGAAATGATTCCACCCAAGCAACCTCTCACTTGTGCGAAATAGAAATTGTTCGAAAACAAACGCAAATTTTCGTACAATCATTTCTTTCAGAAATGCAGAACATTTGTTATTTCTAAACGGTCGGCCGTTTACCGAACAATTTTCCAGTTCCACAGAAGCCGCACGCGTATATGTGGCAATTAGGCGAACGCAGCAGGTTAATATGTGGGGAGCACAGTGATCCCGAGGATTCGCGAGAGGAATTAAGTGGCGTGAACGGTTGTCAGGCTCGAGATAAGTTCCTCTTGGTCTTAATTAAAGAGCAAGGCAAGCTTGAAGTTGAATATTCATGTTAACAAGATTTACATACTCGGAGTCAGTGCTCTAAAATGAATATAAAATCCCTGTACTTACCGGACGGTTTCCACATCCGCGTTTGATCACAAACCACTAAATACCGGTAAGCTACTAATTTTCTCCTTGCAATACTACCCACTCAAATAATAATATTCCCTTCAATGCACGGTGTAGGTAGTCACAAATACAACGTCTCTCTCTCTCATTCGGACGTTAACGAATAAAATATTCTTCCTCGATACTTTCTCTATTTTCGATGTCCTCAAACTATGTTAACTTCTTCTAGACTTCTTTCGAAAAATTGTATAGACTGGCTCAAACAGAAATGATGTCGAGTCACATCGGACACAAAACTTGACGAGTCGCATTCAAGGGGAGGAAAGGGTTAGATATGAAGAGTTAGGGTTACTCGTAAGTGCTCAAATAGCTGAACTATAGACAGCCGGCAGCCATTTCGCGAACCGAGGTTAATTGGCCACGCACGTCTCCGAAGAGACATCGCATCGGCGGAAGAAAGCGCGAGAGGGGAACGGATCTCGTGACGCGAAAACTATAATTTGCGGAGATTTCTTTCTCCCCGAAGCTCCGCGACCTACGGAGCCCGAACCTCGGCCACGTCTCGGGCTACCTCTTCAGCTCTCCCAGCCGAACGGATTCCGCGAAACCGGACAGGGAGAAAGAGAACCGGCGAGAGAGAGAGTGATACTCTCGCGAGGACTCGCGCGCGTTTTGCGATCCGGTAACGAGGCGTCCCAGTTCGAAAACTCTCGCGATTCGCACGCGAGCCGGCTACGGAGATATCAGCGTTCCACGGCTTCTTGGAAAACCGTGAAACGGTAAGAAACTGCCTAGAGATCTGGCGGGGGAGAGGAATGACGATCCGGTGGGAATATCCCGGGGAGGTTTCGACGCTCGAATTATGAAGAAACTCGGTCTCCAGGGGTCCATCCCGACGCGCGACCATGAGAGCTTATGTCTTCTTGCGGCTCCAATGCTGAAAATGCGACCATTATTTGCCTAATTACAAACAAGTTCAATTTTCCTGGAATATTTTGCTGGCTGTATGTGTTGCTTTATAAAAATTTCAAGGATATATTTATTCAGATTTTTCCCGATTTTTGGTCTACCCAAAGAAAATGAAGAAAATTTCAGTATAATACAATGATCGAGAAGCGGTACGCAACAAATACAGCAAACCTGCCTTCAGCATATCAAATTCAATGTTACGGTACTCAACGCTAGGTATACAAGCTATGCGTACGTCGTTCGTAATTTCCTGTCAACTGCGTTTGCACGTTTCGTCAAGTTCTATAGAACAAAATGCAGTGAAAGTTAAGCCGTGACTGTCTCGATGCGTGAAAGACAAGACATCGATGTGATCAAATATTTATAAGTAGAACGTTTCTACTGCGTAGAAGTCTGCGAACTCTAGTTGTTGGATAATTTAGGTTCTACTGCAATGCGCAGGGGTTTAGTCGATTCTGATTAATTAATAATCGAATCCAAAGCTGACGGCTAGAACGAAAACGTTCCTGGAACACTGTAAACTTATCCAAGTCGGTGTTCCAAATTACTTATCCGAAAGGTGTACGAATTAATTGGTAGATCTTGCAATGAATCTGCGAGTTTATCTTTTTAGCTACCGTCGTGAGCGTCGAAAGGACCTCATTTACAGTTCACAGCCTTGACAGTAAAAGCTGTAGATTTTCCTTAACTTCGTGAATGAAAATCATTTCTGTAAACCGTGTTCGAAGAGCGACACGCAGAGAGAGACCAGTGGGATAGCGACTCGGGTGGTGTTCTAAAGTGACAACGGGTCCTCGTAGAGGTCCTGCCGATGGGGTTAGCGAACTCCGGGTGAGCCTGGGCAAAAACCGGGGAATTTGCAAAAATGAACAATTATAGGAATCCAGAGTAGTCGTCCTGGGTGCCCCTTCCCGTCCTCCGTTGTCCTCTTCCGTTCCCGTAGCGTCTTCCTCCCTCTTCGGCGTCTCGAATCCCGCGGTTCGGTGGAGGGAGAACGTGTATGCGCGGGTCGTTTGAAGTGGCACCGTCCCCGCGCTTTTGCTTTCTCGGTTTCTTACCGTCGCCTTCTTCTTCTTCTTCTTCGTCCTGCCCGTCTCTCTGCCTCGCGCACCGCGACAGCCTTACACAGCTCTCGGTCAGCCCTTTCGGTATTCGTTTGTTTCATGGCGGCTCCCTTCGTGTCTCCCGTCCTTCTTCCTTCCTTCTCCTTCCCTCCCCGAACCCGCGCCCGTCGACTCGGCTTGATCCCCCAGGCTCTATCTTATTCTCTCCCTCACTCTTTCTGTCTTTCACTTTCTCTCACTCTCCACGATCCTCCTCAGCCCTTCTACCTATATTGCTTCGGGACCCTATGTACCGCATAGTTGCGGCATTGCTCCGGGCTGGGCCTCGTTTTACAACCTTGTCCCGGCTTCGTGGGGAGGTACGGACCTCCATAGGTGCTCACCTACTTCCCAACAATGGGGAGACCCAGGGTGTACATATTTTTCGGAGACCCCGTGCTCGACCTGTTCGCGGCTGTAGATGCTCCTCGAGTCCCCCACCGCTTCGATTTTCTAGCAAAACACTATCCAAGTCTGGAAATTCTGTAGATACACATAGTTTAGAGGGGATTCTTTGGTTTGAGGTCTCAATGTTCAAGTTCGAGGTTTCTAGCACTAGACGCTTCTGGAGACCCAAGTAGATCTAACTCTTCATAAGCCAGTCAATGCAGCGTAGGGTCATTGTTTCGATAGAGGTCTCAATTTTCAAATTTGACGTTTCGAGCACCAAAAGAAGACGTTCCTGATGACCCCAGTAGATCTAACTCTTCACAAGCCAGGTCATGCAGCGTAGGGTCATTGTTTCGATAGAGGTCTCAATTTTCAAATTTAATGTTTCAACCACCAAAAGGAGACGTTCCTGATGACCCAAGTAGATCTAACTCTTCACAAGCCAGGTCATGCAGCGTAGGGTCATTCTTTCGATAGAGGTCTCAATTTTCAAATTTAACGTTTCGAGCACCAAGAGGAGACGTTCCTGATGACCCGAGTAGATCTAACTCGTCACAAACCAGTCACATGAGGTGATACCTTCGCTAGAGGTCTCAACGTTTACGTCGTAGATCTACAACAAGATCCCTAACGAGAGAATCACCCAGCCCTATACGATATAATGGAATTAATAATGGGTCTGTAGGGCACCAGAGTTGCAGGTAAAGACTTAATAATTGTATATTGTTCAGCAACCCCTATTACTCTGTGTAGGTATTTATTAATCATAGCGGAACTACTGCTTGCACAGTAAATGGTAGATAAAACTTGTTTCAATGGGGGCACTTTCAGAAATCCTGATGATTTCAACTCATTGCTTGCTCGGTACTTTTAATTGTTGACTGAGAAGTCTCTAGCATGGCCACACCCCGGAAACAAATATCCTAAACAATTTATTGAAAGGCAATCAAATTCGTTTTTCCCACTTCGGAGACTTCGTGTCTGTCATTTGGTAAATTCAATATTTCATAAAGCAGGTGCTCCGTATAAACCACTTTTATAGCGACGCAGCGAAACAAACGACGATAATGAACCCGTTCACCCCAACTGCTAATCAAATTTGTGTCAAACGGAGAGAATTAAGCATCACTCAAATAAAATGTAAAAAGCCTAGAAAGATGGCTAATTTAAACCCGTACATTGTTCAACCCCTGTTACACGGACGTCTTCCGAAGCATAAAGTCCGAACTCATTAAAAGCAACGAGGCATCAAGTTATAATTCCGATGGCCACCAATCAAGATTAAGCTCACCAATTTTTCCGCCCTTGTCGAGCATCGTCTGCAACAAAAATATCTGCCGGATGGTTCGAGGATGCTCGTTTCAGCTCGGCGATCAGCCTCGCGATCGGCCACCGGCCGATATGATACGCGATCCCGGTAATAAAGACGTCTCGTTTTAATGGGGTGGATTTTTTCGCGAGAAATATTTGCAATCGCAGCTGTCCCCGCGAACGGGCGAGCGAGCGAGCGAGCTAGCAAGCAGCTGCGACCCATTATGTAATCCCGCGGGTTACGTGGCGGTTTTATCCTCGGTTGTGAGAATTTCCGTGAGGCGAGGCACGACCTTGATTGACAAGCTATATCGATTCAATTTATCAGCCTAGGCATGCCGTTTTCTTTCGTCGCCGTGGCGCGCCGCACAGGTAAGAAATAAATTAAGTCGAATACCTGAGGAGAAGCCGCGCGAGCGCGCGCGCGCGTGTCTCTCTTTCACCTCGCGCCGCGGCAATTTATTCGGTTTCCATTCGGCGCGGCATACGATCCGCGATAGACTCATCGGCGGAACCTCTCTTCCGGGCGAAATGACGTTAATTGAACAAGAAGAAAAAAAACAAAAACACCACCCGTTCAGAGAGGGAAAAAAGGGGAACACACGAGGGAAAGAACCGCATCTGCGGAACAAACGATCGAGATCAAGTCCTACGCCGACACACAGTACGTCTTCATTCCCTTTTTTACCCGGGTTTTTCTGCCATCCGAGGGGAACGTAACGCAATACGTACGTCGTTAAAAGTTCACTTACTATTCACCGGCTTTCATTACAATTACCAAGTTTCCTTAACTCGACGTAGTTTCAATTTTTCACCGGTTCCGAGCGCAGCCTTTGCTATAAGCTTCGGAACGCAGTCCTTGCCGAGAATCGAGACGTGTATAGGCCGTCTATAAATGTCCAAAAGCCTCGCTCTGTCGTTCGAGGCTGACGTCGTTTTCAATGGGATATCGGAAGCTTGGAAGTGTCACATAATCGACTAGGATGCACCGAATCCCATGAATGATTCACGATTTTTGAAGAACAAAGACTTGCTACGAAGTATCTACATTTCTGATCGACCGTAAATAGGAAACGATTTGTAGTGTCCACGCGAAGATTGTTTGCTGCAATCTCGCTCAAATTGATCATCGTAATTGCAAGCTCATTTCAATGGGGTATCGAAGCTTGGAAGTGTCACCTGATCGACTAGGATGCACCGAATTCCATGAATGATTCACGATTTTTGAAGAACAAAGACTTGCTACGAAGTATCTACATTTCTGATCGACCGTAAATAGGAAACGATTTGTAGTGTCCACGCGAAGATTGTTTGCTGCAATCTCGCGCAAATTGATCATCGTAATTGCTATCTGATTCGAGCCCTCGGGTAATTTACATTTTCTTTAACACCCTCGAGGCCCTGGCATATTTTCAATCTACCTTCGAATTGAGGAAATGAGAAAATTCACGAACGGTTTAATAATATTTTTCAATCTACTTTCAAATTGAGGGAAACGAGTTGAGGAAATTGTCCTGAGTTCTACAAAGAAACTATACGTATTCAAAAAAATTCTCGTTCACAAAGAGTGGATAATATTTTTCGATCTAGTTTCAAATTGAGGAAGCAAGGAAATTGTCTATAAAGAAGATCCTCGTATACATTCCATTCCACCCTGAATACAATCGAGAAATTGTAAGAAAATTAATCGAAGCCACATCCTGCCACGTTTTCAAACAAAATCCTCATATAAATTCTATTCTACTCTGAATACAACGAAGATCGAAGCCACATTTAATTGAAACACAATCTGCTCAACAATCGCAGTTATATTTACCTCTCACAGCTTCTCAAAGTTTCTCAACAGAGAGTTAAATATAACTCGCTCGATCTTCGCCGTGTCAAGTCTCCGTCCCGTTGAATTGAAAACAAGAATCAGCATGCGAAGTATGAATATTGAAGTATAAAAGTGGAAGACAAGTTTCGCAGCGAACGTAGTCCACGGTTTACCTTCTACAATAAAATCCACCGGAAAATCATTCAGCTATGGAAACGCGTATCGACCGTTGTCGCAAGTGATAAAAACGAAAAGAACGATCGTGATATGATTTTTATTACGCTTCCATATTGGTGATCGATAGATAACGAATTTATGCATTCGTGGAAGAAATGTGTCGAGCGAAGAGATTACAAAACTGATGTTGATATATTATTTTTCAGCTGTACACAATTTTTGAAACGATAACATCAAGATTTTTGCTGGGCGTTGAATGAGTCTGATCCGTCACGCTACGAGGTGAAACGCTATTCGGGTAAATGGGAAACAGTATTGATTTTTTGTCATTGTGATACCTCTCATTAAGTATAATATAGCTACTTGCATCTATTTAAAGAATAAAGGCAATTTATATCCTGCATAACAATCTGCAGTCTAGGGATCAACATTCTATTACCGCACGGCGCAGATAGCCGTAATCGATGCTAGATCATTTTTTTTGAAAAATCGTTTTACGATTCAGGAGTGGTAGCCGGGAATCGAGACGCGTGGATTCCAGAGGTGATGACAAATGCATCGGGCGGCGCATTCAAGCGTCACCGGGCCCGGGCATCGATTATTCATTCGATACATTGTAAAAATCGAACAGATCGCGGATCGAGCCCGGCAAAGACACACGTGGGGGCACCGTAGAAGCCGAACGGACAACCGAACGACCGCTTCATTTTGTATTCAGGCAGCGCATGCGCCAGTTGTCACCGCTGACACATCGTTCGTCAATCCGTTTCTGCACACAAAGCTGCGCAAGAATAAAAAGAACAAGCCGGCATCGCTCTCTGCACCCCGGGGAACGACTCAATCGGCATCGATCGCTCGATCCGCCGCCCCTTCTTACCTCACCGCGCCGTAGATCCTGCGATTTGTCCGATATTCCTCGCAATAATCGTACTGGACGCGCACCACAGATTTTTTAAGTGAAACTTCTCTGCCGAGCGGGCTACAATCTTCTAGCGTTACGGAAGTCGAATGAAACGAAGCATTTTTTAACGAAGACAAAATCTTTCTTACCCAACGGGGATCTTCGAATCAAGGCGAACATTTTGGTATATATCGCAAAGAATAAAGTCTGCAGCGACAAATTGTTATTTATTATTATCTCTCGTTTTCAATAAAAAGATACTATAATTCATCTGTATCTATACCTAATAAGCAATAAGTTTCACTTCTGTCGCGCGTGGACTCCACGCACACGATTTTTTTATAAATTCGGACATTAGACTGGAACATTTAAATTGTTGGAGAATAATAGAATTGATTGCGCCGGTTAATCTTCATAGACCCACCAACATTTCTCTCAAAAATTGAATAGATTCGTTACTTTTTATACAATTTTCAAACATTTCTACTCGCATATTTTTCTATTACAAAATGAAAGCTAATACCAAGAAAAAATGTAATAATCTGTCCAAGTTCTATGTATAGTTCGATTTCGTCAACCCTGTATAATTAACTTACGTTCCTACAGTTATTACAGCGGTTGAACAAATCCTACAGTGTTTCTTGCAGCGTAGCATGATTACAGAATACAAATCAGCAAAATAAGTACCTACCCACTGATGCCAAGTGAAGTCGAGTTCACGGAAAGGGTTACAATTTAGACGAGTACGCATTCGGCAATATTGCCCTAATTGCTCTCCGTCAGGACTCCGCCCTATTTAGAAGGTGATTCTCGGGCTGTGCCGTGGATTATTACGGCTGGAAGTCCTGTAAAAAAGAGTGATTTTAATGCGCCGTCAGAATCAGGGGTCTTCGGGTGTCCGACGATGGTATCTCGAGGCAGCTGCCAGCGACTCTGTTCGCATTCGTCGTTTCTTGAGGACGCGGACCGAACCCGCCGCGCTCGCGGTTTTTTCTGGCCTGGCTCTCTAGCTCTCATTTGCCGTTTCATGAAAGATGTAACGCCGTTGATGCGCGCCTACTATCTCTCTAAGTAAGAAGGTGGAGGTCGGAGTGGATCGCCTTGGAGCCGGAGAAGCGCCCCGCCCACCGTCTCGTCTTTGCTCCGAGCCCTTTGCGTTTCGTACTCTTCCTCCAAAACCGTAGGATCCGGCACCGGTGCGTTTTAAGCCGGCCTCACACGCGGAAAAAATCTGGCCAGCACTGCAGATCCCTTCGCGCCGCTGATGAAGATATTCGGCTCTCTGGAATTCACAGCCTACGAGAAAATTAATCTCTGCCCCGCGTCCTCCTCGCCCCGATGCCTCGCCACCAAGATGGACCTCGTTTAGTAAAATTGGCTGATAGTCTTTTGGAAATCTTGATTGGCCCGTTAACCACCGAATTTTTATTTCTACGTCCTCGGCCCCTGTGATTAATATTTATTTTAACGTGTACACCAATGTCTGAGGATGTACCACTTATTTGTGCATCCATCGCTGTTTTTACAGTACAGTAGAACTTCGACGATCGCCAAGCAAGAACCTTCACCGATTATCCCACTTTATTATATTCTGTCCCTTCTCGAACAATTTGTGACTTGCTGCTTCAGTACTTGTGTTAAACATGCGGCTCGGAATGGAACGTTTGAGGCATGAATTACGTTATCGCTGCTTTCTAACCGCGATTTTTATTCCAGATACTTGGGAAGTGTTCAAGTAGCATGTATTTTACGACGGGGATATTTTTTAACCCTCATTCTGCTCTTAGACTATTTTATTTACGTCTTCTAGAAATTTTTGTGATTTTAAACATTTTCTCTTACCGGGTATCGTTAAGAGGAAATTGTTCTGTTTGCAACAAATGAAGTTACGGTAATTATTTGCTTCTTTAGGATCCTAAATGATAAATGTCAAATACAAAGATATTTGTAATATATAGCTTTTGTAAAGAACGTTTAATTTCTGCCAGAAGAATGGTAAATCCCTCGATTACGAAAGAATTGCATTAAATCAACACAGTCCTGTAGAGAGTTAATGCTTGTAGGTCGCATGTAGTGGAAACAATCGATGTTGCAATGCAGAAAAGTGCACCGGCTTAAAAATGGGTGGAAAGGATCCAGTTTGAAGGGCATAGATCGTCGTGACCGCGTCGAATCGCAGCGTCCATTTCGCGTTTCGATCGGCGTCGCGTAACCGAAAGGGCCGGAAAATTATTCAGAATTAAATGTTCTCGCGGTCGGGCGTCTTTTTGCACGCGACCATTACGGTCGGCCAGTGTTGCAACGACGAAATTAACGATCCGTGAAACCGATCCGGCGATCTCGATGCCCGCAACCAGCCCGGTAAACGCGGCGTTACGATTATCCTTTTCTTTAGTTTCCACTTGTCGTTCTCCCGTGACTTTATTGTCGACGATTATTAACGACACGGTTATTTAATCACACGGAATGGCCGCGCTCTAATTGAATTTGCGTGCGCCGCGACATAAATCCTGAATTTTCGCCGGTCGACACTGGGTGCTTTACAAGCGAACGACTCGATTAGTTAAATTAGAAAAAGAAAGTGCTCGTGTAATTTACGGGGACTCAGGCTACCGGAGATTTGAATATGTTTAAATTAGGCTTACGTGTTCCAGAAAGAGAGAGGTAGGTCTTTCGGGTTCTCTTGTATACGTCCTCTCGAGGGGTAACACGATAGCGAGGCGATTTACAAAGAGGATCGATCGACAAAGGGCATCTGATAGGCTCTCTCCGCAGGGATTTTGCTTTGAATGGATCACCGGTTGGATCGCGGTGTGCTTTACGCGCTCCTGAACGCCGAGCACTATGATACACGGGGTGTAAGCCTGCGAACCCTTAAGCCTGACTTACACGCGACACTTTCGGCCTGTTTGCAATCGAATCTCGTCTTCTAGCGAAGCGTTTAATAGATTTCAATCATTTCTTTCTTAACTTAGTGTATAATCAGTAGACTGCGGATCTTTATGCATTCATAGGAAAATTTAATAGATAGAATTCGTAATTGTTGTACAATTTTAACAATGTGATTATTGCATAATTTTGAAAAATCTATGGTACATGACGAAACACTTTTTAACGGAACCTTCAATAACAACAGCAATGTTCATTGAGAACTAACAAGTCATCGTCAATAACGTCGTCTAGTAGTCTCATTTAAGATTGCAATATAAAAAAGAATTTCTATATTTTCTTTTGGCACTACACAAAAAATATTCAAAAATATTCAAATATTCAAATCCTTCCAAACGATGCAGACAATTTTTATTTTAAATAAAGGTCCGCAGTCTAATAATCATACTATCCGTTTGTTCACTCCAATTTTGCACATCCTGTTTCTTTTGAATATATTGCCTTGTTTCACATCTGCACTGCAATCATTCAGCTATAGCTAGAGTTTACAACAATCTACTCGTAGATATTTTAATGTGCGTTGGATTAAAGCTAAGATTTTGTGCAATTATACAAAAATGCAGATCTGTACGTATTCTTAAAGAATACTTGCCAGTGTGTTCGAACCTTCAGAAGTTCTGATGAACAGTCCATCTTCTAGTGCATCATCGAAGAAGAAGGCTTGTTCTTGCGGCTGGTCGAAAGTGTGCAGAAGCGTCAGCACCTCTCGAAAAAGGGGGATTCTGTCGTCGAGACGGTATTCCCGTGGTCCCATCGATGTTGGACAGGTAGGAGCGATGGAAATCGAGCCGTTGATAGCAGGATAATAGCGTTCTCAACGTCACGGGAACAGTCACTTGAACTTCATCGAGCGACAAGCTGGGCGCTATAGTCCGGCCACTTCCGTGACAGAAACATCGAAAAAGCTGTTTCATCGGGCCTGCTACGTGTCTCTTGCAAGCTTGGCGGAGGCAGAGGAGGAGCTATAGTTCCTCCATCCACGATGTCAACGATGGAGGATGACGTCGACGGTTCTAGTCCCGATTACGTGGGTCAATCAAGAGTTTGCTAGCCGCGAGACTGTACAGGTTGTACGCGCGAACCTATCCGGCAATTTAAATCGCAAACTTTTCCTTTGCCTTTGCCTAGAGAACTACCCCGACCACGATTACTTTAACCCACCCACCTCCATTTTGCATCCTCCCTTTTTTAGGAGGGAAGGGGTTGTAAGATCGATAACAACGAAGCCGACGATTAGAAGTTTCTTTCATTACAAAAGCCTCCGTGGTTACGGCGACGTGAGCAACTACTGCGAAACGAGGGCCCAGGATTCTTTGTTATTATTAACTCATAGCCGTACTAGGTCGATACACCTACCACTTCAGAATTAAATGCTTAGCTCTCCGGTTGCGAACTTACCAACGCGAGTGACATCAATCCGTGACGTATCGGCGGACATTCTTCGAGGGGTCATCGCGGAAGCTCGGTTTTCAACCCTTAATCGCCGAGGTGGTATCGCTCAGTCATCGCGATCGCGTTTTTAAACGCGCACCCCCTCGGAATTGACAGTGCAAGATTTGCCGGCTAGTCCCGATGTTAAGGGGTATGTATCGGTTCCGGGATTTTAACCCTATTAATACTCAGCACTAGTCACAGTGATTAAAACGTCTTTATCCCGAAAAATATCGTGCAAGGAAATAGAAAATTCGATCATATAAATATTGAATACAAACGAATTATTTGTTAGATTTTATTGAAATCTTTAACACGAGCCTGACTCGTTAAAATACCGCCAGGGGTTCCGCCTGTATGATAACGCTAATGATTTATATGCAAGATAAAAATGGAAGTCGACTGGAAGAAGCAACAGTTGAATGTACCTCCTTTCCTAGTAATTTCTATGAACCAATTTTTTGACATAAGCGAATAAAACCACGGGACTCGTAAGTATTACACTGCCCAGCCCTTGTGCACAGTATGAAAGACGTATGAAGTAAAGCGTCGGTACCGTTGGTTGTTTTAGCGTGCGCACGTAGCAAATTGGCTCGTTGCAGAAATTTTCTTGTTCGAATAAGTGGAATTGGCATACCTCGGAGCCGGCTCATCAGCAAAGGGATAAGCATGACAGGAAGTAGAGGTGGTTTTATTTCTTGTGGGAAATTGATGTGCAGCGACCTTTTTTCCAGTGAACGGCTACGGATAGAATATTTTTTTTACAGTTTCGTCTAGTTACTCGTCGATTTCCCTATTGTTGCGCTGCCGTTCATTGATTTCTTTTTAGCGCGGCACCTTTACACTGCCAATCATCAGAGCACGGCATCCGTGAAGGGTTAGAGCGTGGTGTGAAATTAAGTAGGAGCATACCGGAAGGGTTTTAAAGGGATGTGTCGTCTATAGACAGTGTTCTTCATCGAGTCTTTCAATTCTTCTTTCCTTCTTTCCTCGATCAGTCTATTTTTATGAATAATGAAAATTGTTTATTTTTTACCCGGTTCAGAATGCTCCTACTCGTCGCTCAGTAATATTAAAATTATTAATGAGGAACCTACGATTGGTGCTTACACATTTTATTTTGCATGCAGATCCACAGTCTAGTGATCACTTTATGCATTTGTGAGAAAAATGAGTGGGTGCAATTTAATCCAGCAAAAAATAGATTAATTTAAAAACGCTGTTATACTATTTCCAACCTATTAAACATATTCAGAACGAAAATAAATTTCTACTTCGCTCCAGTTTGTTGCAATTAGGGTAGAACATTTTTATTTTGCATGCAGATCCACAATCTAGTGATCACTTTATGGATTTATGATAAAAATGGGTGGGTGCAATTTAATCCAGCAAAAAATAGATTAATTTTAAAACGCTGTTATACTATTTCCAACCTATTAAACATATTCAGAAAGAAAATAAATTTCTACTTCGCTCCAGTTTGTTGCAATTAGGGTAGAAAATTTTTATTTTGCATACAAATCCGCAGTCTAGTGATCACTTTATGCATTTGTGACAAAAATGGGTGGGTGCAATTTAATCCAGCAAAAAATAGATTAATTTAAAAACGCTGTTATACTATTTCCAACCTATTAAACATATTCAGAAAGAAAATAAATTTCTACTTTGCTACAGTTTGTTGCAATTAAAGTAAAAAATTTTTGTTTTGCACATAGATTCACAGACTAGTGATCACCCAGGAATATAAGAATCTAAAACAGTCTTGCTACTGGTCATCGAAAGCATCAAAGAATTTCTTAACAGAAATTGAAAATGGTTACCGAGGTACATGAGTTAATGTAAGGGTTGAAGCGTTGAAGAAATTCCCTGTGCATCTTGAATTTCTTTGAATTTTAAGTACCGACCCCGTGGAAGGGTGTCCGGACAGTAGTGTCCGAGGAGCGTCGTCCAACTTTGTGTATAAAAAGTTAATTAGAACTGTCTCTATTTGCATTCGCCGGCGAAACTAGTTCGGGTCCGAGCTTCTGCACGGTTCGCGGAACCCATAACTCTGCCGAAAGGAGCGTGGCGCCCCTTCCGGTCCCATTAGCCCGGTTTCCCAGAAACCGCGTGGCCGTTTTCGGGCACCGTGGCTTCACGGTTCAGGACACCTCGTCTGATCTCTGAACCGAGGGTTAGGGAGACTTCTAGACCTGGAGAAATAGCAGGAAGTCGGTTTCGGATTCGCCTCGATCGACCGTCCAAGAAAGGCGATTTCGCTGTTCGCGTGTACGTACTAGGCGTGTACAAGAGAGAGAGAGAGAGAGGACGAGGTGATTTCGTGATGAAAAATTTTCGTGTGCTTGCTTCCGGATCTGCTTGTCGGGGCTGTCGAGAGCGAACGAACGAGCGAATGAGCGAGCACGAGCACTGACGCAGGGCCCCTGTCATTATTTCCCACAGCCGCCGTATGTTTCTACGGTTCCGCTAGGCTAATCCCGAGACTCGGACAGAGAGAACGATAGAAGAGCCGTGGTGTCCGTCGGCGGAACCAGGATAGGAGAGACCGAGGGAGAAAGAAGCCTCTGCTAGAGGAAGGAAGGATTCCTCGAGGGGCCCCGCGTACAACCTGTCGTGTCCGCCTTGACAAAACAGCGAAATTGCCTTGGGGGATAACGGCGGCGGCAACCACGGTCAAGAAGAGCAAATTCTTCTTTATCAAACGGAGAAAGAAACTGTTCAAAGGTTTCGTGAAACCGCTGATAGACCGTTTCTCACGAGTACCGACGCCACGTTTTGTCAGAACACGTACTCTCGATGCTAGAACCCGATGCTTATGAACCAGTCGAAGAATCTTCTTCGACACCTGTTCATTCGATACCCTTTCAACAAAAATTACTGCTTCAACGAGTTGTCACGAGCGAGGTCCTTCTGCACTTCGCCCACGAAGATTGTTCACCGAATGCATTTACCCTAACTAAACATTTTTTGTCAAACGGGGAAGTGAACTGAGAGAAGTAACCAATCCTGCGATCTGTTTCTACACTTCCCCCACTCTAGTACCACAACTCCAACTCGTGGTGGGGATCGCTAGCATACTATGAACGAGGGTTCCGTGCAATAAACGAGGATGCAACGTGTGAGTGTGGTTCTACTGTACGTCATACATTTACCCCAAATGAATCCTTCATCAAACTGAGAAACAACGCTACGTTGAGTCAGCCCTCGAGTAGAATATTTTCGATTCTAGCTCTCGATGCTTATGGACTTGAACCAGTCGAGGAACTCAATCTTCTCGGACACTTTGCTCGTGAAACTTGCTCACTGAATACATTTACCCAAGTTCCAACTATATAACGTTCAGGGGTTGCGCGTTCGTTGATGCTCGTAGCTATTTTCGAACTGTTGCGTTCTATCATGTTTATTCTCGATTATTTTCTTCTTATGGCCTCGCTCAGTGGTCAGACTTGAAAAAAGACCGAGGGAGGTAGAAAATAAATTACCTTACATGATCGTTCCACCGTTCGCTGTTTCATGGCAATATTTATATGGCAAACTTTCGAACACCTTAACAATTTATGACCCTTAACAGACATTCCAGGTCTGGGTTAGGTTTAGAGTCTGGTTCCAAGTTTCCATTCAATTGAAGTAGTATTTTGTTTAAGCTTGAAGGAAATTAGTAGCATTTATAATTGCCACTATTCAGTGTCTAATTCGACAGTACAAGGACTTAAATGTTTTAGCATTTAGGAGGAATTGTAAACAACTAGAAAAAATGTTTTAACGCAACGATATCATTAAGGGATGAAATCAATTTTTATTCGACTCCTGCTCCTCACAATCAATGGAGAACACTTTCATTTTGCACAAAGATCCGCAGTCTAGTAATACATATAATAAAATAAACGACGATCGCGATCGTTCGAAACTAAGTAGATCGAAAGAGAGTATCCTCCTCTCTGAATATCCAAAAAATTGCAGTCAGACTTCTCACAGCCTTGTAAACTCACACACTTCCCAGAGAGCTTACACACTTTTTACTTCATGCAACTTCTCGTAGCTTCTTTACAAGAAGGTATCCGTTCTTTGTGATCCAAGTAATGTGCCTGTAATCCATCTTCTCGGCAAAATTCCTGGAGCATGATCGTGCTGCGTGGCGCGGCGCGGCGCAGCGAATGGAAAGTCAAATAAAGAGAAGGCTCGCCGAAAAGGGGGTGGTTCCGCCCTTGCAGCGTTCGCCGATTCGCGTTCCGCGGTATTAGATTACCGCCGCCATAAATATTCATAGTGTGGCTGGATCCAAGGTGTAGGTGAGCCCGGCAGAAGGTGAAGTTGGGATCCTCCGTTGGCGAGAGAGACCGGGACCGTTTGCGGAAAAGAGAGAATCGGATGGATGAATAAGATAAGCGTATAAGGACGAACGCGCGTCGAGCGAAATGGGGGATGGGTGCAGGGCTGAAGGGAGGAGAAGGGTGGCGAACAAGAAGAAGAAGAAGAAGGAGGAGGATCGTGGGGAACAATGAGCGAAAGAGACGGAGATAGACGGCGGAGGGCGGGGAGGAAATGAGAGACAAAAAGAGAGAACGAGCGAGCAATATTAACGGGAAGTTTAATCGTCGGCTGGTCCGGGCTGTCAGCTCGGACGCACGCCGGGTCAGTCGGGCCCCTGAGGTCAATTAGTGCTGTTCAACACTCTCCTCTCGTTCTGACCCCCAAAAACAAAAGCAACTTCGTTGCGGCTCGTTTGGTTCGGCCGTCTTATTAAAAAATGTCTCGGGGTTCCAGTACTTCTTCGCCACTTAAAATCCTCTTGTGCTCTCTTAGCCAAATACAGGCTCCCACACGTCTCTTCAGAAATAGTATTACAGAGTGCACTGCATTCATGAAATAGTAGAAGCTTCGTTTTTATTCTTCTAAATGCAACTGGAGAATTTTTGCTAATTTATAGCTGTACGATTTTGATTTTCGATTTTATCAATTGGACATTGAGTCTCTAATATCTCTGGACGTTATGAAATTTTTACAATGAAAGAAAAATGTTTCTTGATATTTTCTCTCGATGGAACAGAATTCTCGTATTATTTGATTTCGACTTCCTAGTAATAATCGCATTTGTTTGCCCCTTCTGTGGACTATCGGGTTTGATAATTTTATAATTTGATCGCGCCGTAGCAGGCAACAGGCTGCCACTCAAAAGATACCGCCGCGAAAAGCATTATTCTAATATAGAAGAGGAATTCGCTGAGTAATTCAGAAAATATTGTCAGATAGCTCGCGCGGACTTTTCTTTTTCAATTACCGTCCAGTCTCCCCGCTAAACGACTATCCGGTGGATTGAAAGCTGAGAGTTAAAGGCAATCTTGATGCAGCCTGATGGAAAACCGAACGCGAGACGCGCAGCAATTACGTCCGAGGCTGAACTATCGCGTTAATTGCGTTCACGCCTCACGAGCATCTTTTCCTCGGTTTCTTGTTCCTTCGGTATGGCACACCCTCGCTAGCTGGACCCAGATTGCGACAAATGGCGGAACCATGAATCCTGCAACGCCATTTTTCCCACAACTATTCTCGCAGATTCCTTCCCCAATGAAGATTTCTGTTTCTGACAAGATTCTCTGAGGGTTCAATAAATTAATTTTCATTTTAAAATCAATATCCACGTCTTGTAAGCATCTGGAAATGGGAAGACTTCAGATTTCGGTTTCTCAGAGGGTTCTCCGAGGTTTGAAAAATTATTTTTCACCAACATGCAACGCAAAGCTGTTTCACTAAGATATCCGAGGTGAATATAGTCTACAATAGGAAGAGCACAATGGCTTCGTCTACCTGATCAGAAAAAAGAAAGAAGATCAGCTTGACGCAATCCATTAACGAGAAGTCAACGGGGCTCGAAATTTTTTCTACACCTTTCCCGGTCTTCCGGTTACAAACGAGGGATCGCTACAGAGCAATCGATCGACCAGCATGCGGTGGATCGACAGAACAAGGGAAGAATGGGAAATCTCGCGGGTGAAAAAGAAAAGGTGGGAGTGGTAGCTAACCCAATTACACCTGGAAAGTGGCTGCAGCTTGATTCGTCTGTTCACCATGCTTGGCTCTCTTTTCTTCGAACACCAAGAATTATGGTAATGTTTGCTTATTCCCTCGCCCGCTACTGTGCTATCAATTTTTAATTATCATTAAGATCCGGTTGATACACGCGCTGCTTCGATTAAAGACGCTCCATCGTTAGAACAGGATCATAAATTGTGTATTGCCGGGACGTTACTTCATTCGGAATACTTATTAGGTGTAGAAACTCTTTTTATCGAATAGATTATACGATCGTTTAAATATTGTATGTATAATGTATTTATTTGAATTATTAAAATGCGACCGTTCGGAAGCAAGTGTCAGCCGTGATTGCAAATTACTGATCAACTTTTATCAAGTGAGATTTATCGGTGGTACTAAACGTGTAATAGTATTTTATATTTCATAAATAAAAATGAGCAGAAATGAAAAACAACGACGAATATTTTCAGGATAGTTACTTCTTCATCAGTATGATGCAAATTCATTCAAAGTAGCTATTGAATAGTTTTCGAAGGATGCGTTCATCGGAAACGAAGTGCAAATTCATTTTAAGTAGCTATCAACTAGATTTCGTATCGTTTTCGGGCGCTCAAACAAAATAGGGTAACTGCATCAGTGAATGAACATTTAAGAAATTGTTCAGGAAAATATTTTATTTAAAAAAAAAACTATGTGAATTAAAAGAATCTCATATATGCCAAATAGCTCCCTATACTTCATTTGTCAAAAATAAATGAACACAAATACAATGAAATTATTATTATTCTTCTTTATTAAACGTTAAATCAAAAATATGAAAAATACCAGTGAATGAACACTACATTCTAGTAATTGAATAATGCTAGTCCAATCAATGAACAAAATTACTAAACAATATTCTCCTATTTATTTGACTCTTTAATCACAATTTTATCGCTAGTATGCCGTCCGGGTTAAAATTTGTTGAAATATACAAAAGCGTTCATTTACTGGTGCCCGTTCATTCACTGGTGCAGTTACCCTACGAAATTAATTTCGATACGAAGCGAACAATAGACCGTTGGTTTCGCGAGTGGAGTTGGCTGCGGAAGGATCACTCGAATGGTTACCTGGGCGGTCCTCGCGTCACCCAAACCCACTCGCCAGGAAACGCTTCTCTCCCCTTGGCCTCCATGGCAAATCGATGGATCGCGGCGCATCTTTCCGCGGGAAGAAAAGTCCCTCGCGGAACGTCCGTGTAACTGGCACTTGCGCGTCGGTGTTGCATCGGTGTGCACGTAACCACTGCAACTGCACACATGTTGCGGCACCTTCGTGGCCTTCGGGCGTCATTCACTCGCCGCCGGTTGCCATCCACTTTCATTATACGTGTGCGAGCCCGCGCGAGCGCACGCCTTTAATTACATTTTTGCTACGCAACTGGCCGGAGAGAGAGAGAGAGAGAGTGAGAGGAAACGAGACAGGAGAAAAGGACGGATAGAGATCGAGAGAGAGAAAGAGGAAAGGTCCTGAGAATCGGCGACCTAGGAGAAAGAAGGTTTGCCTGTGTAATCGCGTTATCATTGGAAAAATCGACGGAGTAATTTATCATGGGAATAAGCGAACACAGTGAACTCGGCGATTAGACGCCAAATTTGAGATTAACAGGCGAACGGTGAACGGTTTCGAGTGACGCGGTCGTCGCGAATCGGAGAGCATGCGGCTGTCTTAGCCCCGCGGAAGGCCGGTTATCTTCTCTCGGGCTTGTGACGCAAACAGATTTCCCGAGACACTCATACAGCAGTTAACGCATTCCCCGTCATTAATAATCGTTCGCACGGGGGCTACGTTGTGTTAAACGCTCGTTAAGCCCGGCTAGAAGCCTTTAAAGAAACCGTCGAATTAATTCATGTAATTTACAATCCTAGCGTGCCACCAGCACGCAACTCTTTACCGGCGGGCGACGATGCGTCGGAAGAGTTATAATCATTAAGGATTTTCGCATTTTTGCCACCGTTTACCCGCTCCTCCACGCACACGTGTGTACGTGTATCCTCGCGTTACAACGTCGGGAAACGCCGACGTCCACCGTAATACGATTAGCTGCCGTATCGGAGCCGAACGGACCAGAAACCGGAGAGTTTACGACACTGACGTAATAAGTTGCGTTAATTGATCCGCACCGGCTTTCCACGACCATTGAACAAAGTGCAGGCGTAACGCGATGAAACGCTAATTAATGTTGCGCGTTCGCCTTTGCCAGCTATGGCGGTGTCTGGGGACCAACTTTTGCGAGATTTATCGCCTCGCTCCGCGGGACAAGCCGTTCAAAATGGTAACGCGTTAATCGCCGTGTTAGACCGCTGAATCTTAAAGGGATAGAGTGATTAGTGGATCGCGGATCGTTATGCAAAATATTTCAAATTCTTTGCAGCATTCGCGACAAGTAAATAACATTACCAGACCAACAATGATCACTGCGGATCTCTGTGCAAAATAAAAAATGTTCGCATTGATTGCACGACACAGGAGCCAAAGAAAAGCTGTATTCTTCTTATCATTTTTCTATCAAGCTGGAACTAATACCTTGATGGCTTTGAATATTTATAATATGTCCGCCGTTTTAAATTGTACGGGTCCATTTTTATCATAAATGCACAAAATCCGCAGTCTAATTATACGTAGATTCAAGGCCAGAAACACACCGGAAGACTAAACCCTAATCCAGCAGGTGTCCCCGATACTTCTCGTCGGTTCATCGCCCGATTCCTCGCTCTGTAATCGTTAATACGCGAATCGATGCAGCCCGAAGCTAAATATCCGAGCACACTGTTCCACAAACCGGAATAACTTTACCGAACCAACACAGCGCGGCGCGATCCTAATCGCATTATACAGCGCGCATACTTTGTCCCCGACGTTTCCTCTTCACCCTGCCCGGGACAAGTGGAAACAGTCGGACAAGTATCGAACTCTTTATCAACCGGTTAAAGGATCGACCATAAATAATTAATAAACCTGCTCGGTTCTGGTTCCGCGTGCGCGTTCGCTTTCCCCGCGGTGGCCACACGCGAACGTAACTCGATTTTACGCGATTTCAAGGCCAACCCCCCTTACAGTGCTCTCCATGGTACCGAACGCGATCTCTCGGGCCGAACCGCGAGCGATTGTGGCTGCTCCATTGATTGCTGTTTACATGCGGCCGTAAACAAGCCATTATGTAATCCCCCGTGAGTACACTCTCATACATAATTTACAAGCGCGCCACTGTCCTCGTCTCCCTCTGTCTCAGTATCCTCCCCGAACCCCTCTCGCCATACCGTTTCGAGGATGAGCACAATGTGGCGTGCATCGGTGCCTCCTCGATACTCGATCGTTTGTCTTACCCTCGAGAACCCTGCCTCGACTCCATGGGTCACATGCGCGGGTGTCGTCAGTTCGTTGCGTGACTCGCCATTTTATTCTTTTTTATCGGCTATTTTCAAGGGGGAAAGACTAATCGTCTGCACGACTTAATTTCCCAGTGAAGTGGACCAGATCGGACTCCATTTTCACCCCTGGAAAAGTCCACGATGCAAAGATGGCAGAGGATGTTCATTTTTGCAAAATTCGAAATTGTAAAGTAGACAGAAGGTAGGGGTTGAAAAATGGAATAAAGGAAAGAACATGAGTGGACGTGGAATACGCAGGCGCCCTTGAGTTATGTGTAAAACGGGTCCTAGGTACGCTAAAGCGTATTAAATAGTAAAAGGAAAAAGGGGATCTTAAAATCATCAAAGGCCCCTTTCGGGAGTTTTCTATCTCCCGAAAAAAAGGGGTTGAAAAATGGAAAAGAGGGATTCAATTCTCTGTCAATCCGTTTGTAATATTGTAGATCAAGTTGGACCCAGGGGCGCGTTATGACTAGTTGGGGCCCCTGGGCAGAATTTCGGGGCCACTTTGAAATTTTTTATGAGAAAAACGTGGAATTTGGGTCTTGGATCTTGACCCCCTTTTGCTTGGGGCTCCGGGCATTTGCTCAAGTTGCTCGTACGGTAATACGCCACTGGTTGGACTCCATTTTGGTCCCCAAGGTGTACAACTATGAGAAATAGCATTATCCTTGAAGTCATGAACTTTACATTGATAAATTGTCGAACATCGTCGTCTCAGCTTGAAGAACGAAACTGTTTCATGGGTTTCACGGTCCCGCGGGTGTCGCCATGGCAGTTCCTCGCGTGACTCGCTATTTTTCTTCGTCTTTTTTCCTCTCTTTTTTTGTACACCGGCTATTTTCAGCGCGGGAAAGCTGGCATCCGCTTCATGCTTTCTACGATTCCACTGGGTCATTATAACTATGCACGGTGTGTCCAACGACGAGCTCGGCCGGGGATAATTTAGACTTTCCTCGGCAGGCGATGGGAGCTGAAAAACTGGACCTGGCCACTGCCATGCTAGAAACGGACGTCTAATCGCGATAGTGATTGAATTATCGATGCCGAGTCAGAGTCTGCCGATTGAGAGTGGTAATGCATAAAAATTCGGTGCATCAGCGGAGTAAATGACACTCGATTCGTAAGACGCGCAGTCGTCCGTAATCGTTCCAGCTGAGGATAGAGTCTGACTAGAACTGCCGATTAACGAGATCATTAGGCAGTTAATTAATCACACGTCTTCGTTATGCAGAACTGGTTTAAGTAAAAATCATTTCGTTCTTATAGATTTTACCGTTTCGAAATCGTGCTGCTAAAGTATTGCTCTTTCAAATGAGGCCAAAAAGACTTCTTTCAATGCGCCGCTATGTTTTCGTGTTTTAATATTATTCGGAATATGTTTTCTAAGTTCATTTATTCTAATTCATGCAATCATCTGAATCATGCATATACATAAATTACGGGAATATTCTACAGTCTTGTGACCGTCTTTTTGAGTCACTGTTGAAAATGATTATTATTGTCTAGGAAAATTTGGGCACATACTTCGATCTTTAGTTAATGAGTTTGCCAATATTTTTAGCTGCAATGTCTAAGCACAAATTCAATCTCTTCGAAAGTTGTAGCTGCAGGGTTTTCATCTAGCTGGAATTGCAGATGGCAGGTTAAAAATGCGAGTGGTTAGGCAGTTGAAGGGAGGTGGGGGGAAGATAGGGGATGGTTCGACGTATGACAGCACCGAGCAGCTCGCGAGAGAAATATGGTTCGTAGCCGTGGAGGCACGCGGTTCCGAGCGGCACCGTTTGACCGGCGATCTGTTTCAGTGAAAAGTGGTAAGGGGCCCCGGCTCGCGCGGTCTCGAGGTGCTGCCCACCTGACGTCACGCACCTGTTCTCTCTCTTTCTCTCTTTCTCAAGCGGCCGGGCCGCGAGTCCTGAGAACTCCGGGGCCCCGGCTCTCCGGGCCCATTATAAGGCACCGTAGGTTTTCTCTCATCGCGTCGCCTCGCGTTGCGGCGATTTCATGCCGCGAGATTCGCGCCTCGTACGAGTCGCGGCGCCTCCTTTCGTCCCACTTTTTACCCCATTCGTCGATCAATCAGAGTCAACGCACGAACTTTCGAACTTCCTGCCTCTTTCTTTCCACAAACACGCTGGACCGTTCCGCCTGCGGTTGCGCTATTAATTAACCGAAAAAGGTGCTCGGAAATGAAGCAGTCTGTTTTCTTCGGGCTCATTCTTGGCACGTATTTTTACTCCAAAAGTGAGGAATTTCGTCGTTTTAGTAATTCACTAATTCTCATGAATTATAGATACTTCTTAAAGTATTTTCCGACTGTTAGTAGCTGGAAGGTTCAAAATCAAAAAGAGAACGTCTCATCGATGCCATCCTAGCTCAAACTCGAGGACTTGCTAATTATGGACTGGTAATAATAGTTTAGTTTTTATTAATTAGTCAAAAAGAGGATTTGTTATCGCTGCTAGACTAGATCAAATTCCGACACTTCCTGAAGCAAAGTTTACCTGTTATCTCCGGGAATAGAGATTAATCGTCTCTTGAAGCCGCGAAACCGAACGGAGCTCGTCCCCGAGGCTCCGTCGGACCTACCCCCCGATCGCCCATTAAAATCGGCCAACAATAGGAATCAGATACAACGATTTTCTTCTCGAAGTCCGAAGCCGGTGATTAACTCGTAGCCGGCAGCGCCGGCGTCCCTCTAAACCGTCAACTCATTAGCTTCCTGCTACACAATGGTGTGTAATTACTATTCCACACGACTTCTTCCATCCATCGCCGATCTATCTCCGGCTAGCATGTAACGCAAGTCCACCGATTCTTCATTCTTTCGAGTGCAGCGCAGCGCTACATCCTTGACACATTACCTAAACGTCGGTTCTTCTCACCACCCTTCCACGCAACGGAACCGACCGATCCACGACAACCGAGAAAAACAGCTCTTCAAGACTCGAACCGAGAGAACAGAAACACCTTGGAATCCTCTTCTCTCTCGAGTTCACCGTTCTACGAAGTCCTCTGCTCTCTCGCGAGTCGTTTCTCTGGCTGAAAAACGAAAATAAAAGAAAAAGACGACAGCCGGCGAGGCCGTTCGTAGGATGACGACATCGGCATTTCGAGCAAACGACAGAAACGAAGGCAACAATAACGTGGAACGAGAGGTGGCGGGTTACGTAAGGCCGCGTCGCTGCGGATGCGACGCGTCAGGGGCTCCCTCGAGCGTGGCAGTCCATCTTGCCTCCGCGCTCCGACCTGCCACCAAGGTAGCGGGCTTCCATCTTGACGACGACAGAAACGCTCCGCTAGAATTTTCCTCGCGGTCCCCGACTCCTGGTGTTCCATCCTCTTTGTTCAGTCTCCTCGTCTTCCGCCATTCCTCGCCGATTCCTCGGACCCCTGCATCCTCTTTTCGCCCTTCAGCGAACTGACCTGCCACCAAGGTAGCTAGCTTTCATCTTGTCAGGAACGCTCCGCTAGAATTTTCTTCGTCTCTTCCTCCATCCTCATAGTTCCCCGGAGCATGTCCTCTCATATTAGGTTGTTGCATGTGAAATGTTCGAGTTTTAGCAGCGACATTAAACAAATGCAATTTTCTTTACCCAATGGATTCTATCTACAAATATCACAAGTTTCTTGATTGTATTACTTCATTGTATTATCATTCACGTTCTTCGTTTACAAGATTGTTATCTTGATTTTCCAGTTCTGTTTTACTCGTTCTCTATTCACCTCCTTCACCTTCTCTGGTTCCCATGTTCTTCTTTTCGCCCACTTCAGACCTTGACTTCATCAATACCTTAGCCCTCCATGTCCTTGCATCGTGTTCCTCCAACCGACTACCAAGGTAGAAATTTCTCACGTTGACGAAGACAGAGTAGCCACTAGAATTTTCCTCTAAGATTCTTCCTTCCCCATCCTACTTCTGGTGTTCCTTAGTTCCCCAGCATTCGTGGCTGGTCCCCAGGTCCCCGGAGTCCTTTTTTCGCCCTTCCCCATCGCCGCCCATGGGGAAAGGGCGCCCGCAGTCGCGGAGTCTTTCCAGTTACGCGAAAAATGCGGCTTTACGATGCTACCATGGTATTCGAGCGATCCATCGGACGCTCGCCGCGGCCGCAGTCATTACGACAAGCACCTATAGAACTCTCCGTTCACCTGCCTCCCCGACCCCACCTATCCCAGAAGCCACTCGTTCCCTGATCCATGGATCCGGAGAGGCGCAACACACGCACGCAACCGGCATCTGGCCGCACAATCGTCGCACGGTTTCCACGTCTGACGATCGCTATGCCTATATCTACCTCGTTGCTACACTTCGTGGATACACGTAGCAGGATCTTAAATATAGTCATTTACCCTGGTGGACTACGATCGTGGGGAACCGATCGGGGCAATCGAAAGATCGATGGTATATAGGGGACAAACGGATTTCATGTTAGGAGCTTGTAACACGCAACGTATAAATTGTTTTCATTAATTTCGGAACACACAAGGCATTGATGATATCAAATTCTTCTCATTCTTCATTTTTACCTGCACCGATTCCGCAGTGTACACATCGGTTTTGCCCTGATCTGAGATCCAATCTTGTTGACTGTGCTGCGAGATTAGTGGATTGCAGATTTTTATGCGAAATAAAAATTGTGTAAATCGTACAAACCCGGAGCCAAATTGAAATTTAAAGTCCTTCTTTAATGATCTCAATCAGCTCAATCTGGTTAAAATTTTATCAGGACAAAGGCTATCAGCGTCAATACATTACATATTCAGTAGACTGTAGATTTTAATGCAAAATAAAAATTGTCTAAATCATACAAACCAGGAGCCAAATTGAATTTAGTCTTTTTTTAATGATCTTAATCGGGTGAATCTGGTTAAAATTTTATCAGGACAAAGGCTATCAGCGTCAATACATTACATATTCAGTAGACTGTAGATTTTACTGCAAAATAAAAATTGTGTAAATCGTACAAACCAGGAGCCAAATGGATATTTAATTTTTCTTTGATGATTTTAATCGACTGAATCTGCATTAAATGTACGAAAGTCCACCGTTAAAAATATGGGAGGACTCGATTACAAATTCTGTAGTACCATCGTCCGTCGTCCGAGTTGTCAGGACAATGGCCGTTCACTCCGATAGAGGATTTCTGGTTGGCAAGTCTCCCCTTCGGAGCATCAGGGTTTCGAGTGACCCCGCGCCCCAAATAGAATTGCAGCCTGGTTACTTTATAAATGGCCGGAACTGGCGTTTTATAGGCGAAATATTTTATCGCGGTGAACGGTGCTCGGCGCGCAATTCCAAGCAATTATGCCGGGCGGCGCTTCCATTTGATCACGGCGCGTATTAAACGCACCGCGCGCGCGTAAGCGGGAGCCGCGAGTCGCGACAAAAGGGGAGAAAAGAGGCGAAAGGGAGAGAAACGGGTAATAGCGATCACCAAAGAGAGAGGGAGAGAGAAAGAGAGAGAGAGAGAGCACTCTCGCGGAACCACCTGTAGCTGCTTGGTACTCGGTGCCCTTTCACGGTTGTTCCCCAGGAAACGCAACGTCGGCGTCGTTTATAATAAATGTGCTGTTTCGCGCGATAAAACATTCCGCCGTGCTAGCGGATCGACGAGATGATAACGATTCGATCGATATTGAACGACTGCCAGCAGGTGGACCAATAAATAATCTCTTGTTCTTCGGGACACTCCACGTTCGGAAACTGTGCAACGTTCCGCTATAATTTCTATCGATAAACGACTGCGTACTTATTTGGAGCTCGTGACACTTGTAACAGCAATCCGTATCCGACTTTTATGGTGCTGTAATTTCGTTTAACGCGAACTATACGCGTTCGCTGAATAATGCGTGTTTAAATTATTTTGGTGTATGCACGATCACGATCTTACACGAAGACAGTAGTATGTTCTCAAGTTACGATCAACAAGTAAATTGTACGAAGACAAATGAAATTGGAACTGAGAGAGAATATACAAAATTGAACACAGCGATCGCTTCTTCAAATCTACATTTTAAAATTAGTTTTTGACATCCCCCGATCGTGTCAAACACTTTTCATTCTCCCAATCTGAGATCAACGTTATAAGAACGTAATACAACAAGTTCGAAAAGCACAATGAATAAAAACCTACAGATGCGCAATGAAATGGCACAATATATAATGCGAAATGTTGTTAGCAGGCGGACGTTCCAGGGCGGGTGATATTAATTAAGTCGAGCCAATAATTTTTTTATTTCTCCGGTCTGTCCATCTCGATCTGTCATCGGAACACGATCGTGAAGATAAAACCCGTAGAAACCCGACCGGGGTACTGCGCAATTGAAACAGGTGCGCAGCGCCAGGCTAGCAAGCAAACGAGCGAACGTCGAGACGCCATTAAGATGTCCGCTGGAACATAGAAAATTGGAGGAAGCTCTCTGTCCTCCGATGGTGGCGATTTAACTCGGAATTAGAGGAGGCAGATCCTGGCGGAGAAAAATCGTCCGGTTTTTCACGCGGCAAAGAAGCTCGGCTCTCAGAATAATTGTGATTGAGGAACGTGCAGCAATGCGGCAGCATTGTGTGCGGTATGAATTCCGCGGCGGTTGGACGCCGGGAGCGCTCAGAATTCATCGAATGATAGAAAGCCAGAAGAAACGCGCAGCTCGCCGGGGCCGTTTCAGGGAAGATATAGAATACTAGACGTGACGCACAGCGTCAATGACTCTTTATGACTTCCGATTGGAATTGCCGCTCGAACGACCAAAATTAACGATTACCTCTCAAAAATCACTGTGAACGGTAGCTAATGAAAGTTCCTCGCGTGTTCGAACCAGAAAGTGTCGCGTAATCTCTGCAATGCACACCATTGTAGAATAGTGTTTCTTAAAGCATCGAATTTTGCACAAATACATTTCGCAACATGAACAGAAGAACATATTTTACTGTATACATGCTCAGAATATCATTTTTTCGATGGTAGTCAAGAGCCTTGAGGATCCTTTAGAAACCCAGCGTGGAGAAACGAGAAACAGAGAAACCATGAATAATTTAGGTACTGGAAATCGATGAATGGGTTGCATGAAAGATCTTGGGATAATTTTACAGAAATGCATTTTGTAATATGAACAGAATTATATCTGGAAACACTAGATTTACGGAACCAGTTTTTAGGTTCTTCAATTTACAATGATTGAGAATTAAAAATCTGAATAGATAAGTTCACGTTATATCCGCGAACGTAAAATGGTCAAACATAAAAAAGCTCCAATTGAGAGGGGCCTCGAGATTCGTGGATCAGCTAGTCGTAGACCCGGATGACATCCGGTGCACGCAGGGGTCGTCGGATGCGCCGGTGCATTTTCGCTGACGTTCGTTGCGCAATCAACTGCGTATCGTCGTGGGCATCGTCATCTACGACGGAGGAACGTGCGCGTTGTGGAGAAGACGAGACAGAGAGGGCAGAAAGAAGGATAGAGAGATCGCCTAAGTGGGGATTCTGTTGCGTAATCCCTTCTTCTTGGAGGAGGTCGGATCGCCGCGGATCCACAAAGCGAAAGAGCGCGAGCGAGAGAGAAAGAGAGAGGGACAGAGAGAAGCAGAAAAGTTCCAGAGAGAAGGCGAACACGGAGGAGGAACCACGTGATCGTGTGGTATCCATCGTTTCGCAGAAATCTGACAATTCGTCGACGGTTTATTTAACCGCGACGGAGAAGAGCCGTCGCGTCGGTTTTTCGCCTTGGCGAGGGAACGTTCCCTTTGTAACGCATTCGAAGCGGGAATTCCACCGGGCAGATGGATTTTAATTGAATCGAAAGAATCGCCGAGGAATCCGCTGATTCATTCGCCGTAGTGGCGCTCGGAGCAGCCTGGCTAGCAGCGAAACGATTCATTCAAATTCGCGAAAACCGTAATGGCAGCCTTCCCGATGCTCCCATCGTCTGCTCCGACGATCTTTGTTACACGTGTCTCGTTTTTTCCGAACCGATACCACGCCGGCGGCGATACGCTCGCCTGCCACGTTTTTGCACGGGATTCTTCTTATGCGCTGGAAAAACACATTCATGTAGGCGAGCGGAATGAAAATTCACGACCTGCCGTTTCTATTAGCTCCGTCCGTGGTTAATTTTCGGACCACTTTGCTCCGAATGTAATGTAATGCCACGTAATGAACGAACTTTTATACTTCGATCGATCATAAATCGTCAAGTAATACAAGTGGTTCCAACATTTTGATCATCCTCGTTGCAACAGAGTAGGCATATGCATTTCAGGTAACAATTAATGTACAAGCAAGTATTTAAAGTAACTGTACATTCATTGCCAAGGAACATACACGTGCACATTTTCTTAAAACAATTGTTCGCTGAAATTCCAAGGAAAGAAACGACAAGCACAAAATACGCGTGCAAACTGTACGACGTATTAGAAAAAGGAGCAATGAATATCTAAAATAGAAATACATATTAACAAACGCTGAACAGGTTGAAGGGTTAGGCCCTGGGAAGTATTGGATTACAAACGGCCCGGAGTTTGTTTGCCCGCGCTTCCGATAATTCGTGGAGCCAATTAAAATATTCGCAAGCTCGGGGATCAATGAAGAGCCGAATTCGATTCCCGGTGAAAGATTTACAGTGTGGACGATCGGGGTGATTCTCGATTAGCGGTCAGAGTCTTTACGAGCAGCACGCGATTCTATTACGGTATCGAAAGAGTAGTGGAAGAAGAAGAAGAGGAAGAAAGAGAAAGAAACGCGGCCCGGTTATATTAGGTCGCGTACGCTAGACAAAAGAAGGATCCACGAGTGGAAAGAGAAAGAGACGGATGGAAAAAACGAGAAGTAAAGGGCGATAGGTGTAGGGGAAGGAGAGCCGGTGCCTCGGCAGCATCCAGGAGGAAACGGCGATCGATTAATCGTCGCGATAGCCAACGGTTTAATTAGCCGGTGAACGCGATTTATGCCGGCCTGTCGCGGCCAGATACGAAATTTCCGTTTTATCCGTGCCGGCTAGAAAGGATCCCTAGTGATCCCTTTGCCTAGGATCAAGCTTCCACGAAACGATCCAGGAAGAGGATGCTTCCACTCCTCGCCGTGTTCCGCCGCTGTTCCCTTCATTTGCATAATTTCGTTTATCTGTCCGTTGTCTGTTGCAACGTCGATCCCCCCGCCCCCGCGAGGCTCATTAAAAGAGAAATCGGATATAGCAAAGTTGCAATCGACTTTCCACTTCGAAAACCGCCACGATTATTATTGAAACCACCATTGGCCACTGGCGAACAACGCGGCCTGTGTTTATCGTTCCGCATTAATTACACGCGACTTTAATCAGCGTGAAATTAAACGTGCAACGGGGGAACGCGCCGGAAGCCGCTACTGTTTAGCACACTTTTCTCTGTCCGAGGAACCTTGAAATCGAATAGCTCAATAATGAAATTATTTATTTATAGAGCCGAAAATCGTTATCGCACGAGCCTAACCGTTTATCTAGGGCTCACAGTTTTACCGAGGACTCTGCTAGTACCGTCACGTGACCGAGGCGTGGCGGAGGCTGGAGGAAGAGCGTCGTGGAGGGGGAAGGTACAGTGGGGACAAAAGTCTGAATCTGACGACTCCTAGGACAATCTGTTCGCGGAACCTTGAAATCGAACTGCTCAATCGCTGGTTGAACGATTTCTTAATTAGGTTTGCCACAGATTGATAGAGTCATGGTGCGTATTAAATATTTGATATCGGGTTACGTGTGCGACGCGTCTTCGTCTCATTAAATCACGTTTAATTATCGGCTCGCCCAGTATAAAATAATTCGATCGGTTCGCAGACAGCACATGAATAATTAAACGAGCAACTATGTTGTACCGAGAGAAAAAAGAAGGACGACTACGGGCAACGGCGGGAAAAAAGCTGGAATGCCGGTCATTAATTATAATGCAGTGATTAATCGGGATTGACGAAGATTGCGCCATGCGCGACAAGCGTTTCGCTTTGGTTCGCCGCGGATGCGTTCCCGCATTAATTCGCAGATACGTGGAATCGCGGCTCCGTCGCCTCGATATCGCGTCCTCTCGATTTATGCGAGCCGCCGATCACTATACACATAACCATCTCATGCACCGTCTCTCCAAATGTAGCGAGACCAGTACGGTGTAAAACGTGCGATTTTTCTTGTCGGAATTAACGTTCGAGCGGAAACTCTGTAAATGGATTAGTGATTTACATTTTCGAGGTGCTTGCTCGTCTCGTCTTTCTGCTTAGGTGAATTTAAGAGCGTAATAGCGGCGCGTGTTTGTCTCTGCAATAAGGTAATTTTAAACGAGCCACTAAAATACCAAGGGTTAATTAAATGTCACAACTAGTATTCAAATGAGACATCGCGTATGGCACGTGTATAAATTAATTTTACGCAGTGCAATTTTTATCGTATAACATGCACTTTTTGTGTCGTTGTTGATGTTAATAGCGATTCGCGTGGAATAATCAACGGCTGAACTCTCTTTCAATGGTATACAAACGGCACACATAGTTCTCCTAAACTTTTTGAAAAGTTGCGGAAGTCCGCACGCTGCACTTCGACGATTCAAAAATAGGCGCTATAGCGCGGGTGAATCATTTATGCAATTTCTGAGGCGGGATTGCATAACATTGGAAGTATTTTTATAGACATGGAAATAGACATGGAGCGCATTCGAAGTTTAAGACGCGCATCGGAGAATGAAAAAACATATTCCTATTTTCCGGTTAGCAATATTCAATCATAAAATATAAGCGTACAAGAAGAGTCAGTTTCTAAGCGCGAGTAGATCCTTCATGCAACCATTAAAGCAGCATTACACAACGTAAGCGTCATTTCCAGAGAAAAATCTGTATCCGCGAGTTACTTATGCTGCTCGAACAATAGCGATCGAAAATTTTTCAAGACTGATTCAGGCAGCAGCGTGCACTCCTAAAAAGTTCACCAGAAAACCTGTAGGCGATATTTTAACGTTTTAAAGTCAGGTTCTGAATGATCGAACAAACATAGGAAAACTGGATCGATAAAAGTCAACGGACACTCGAAAGATCTTCAAAGATACCGGTGCGGAAGGATCACCACGAAACGAATCGCGCGCGCAGCGGTAAGAGCACGATTACGCAACATAAGCGGCATTTCACGGGAAAAATCGGGCCCGATCTTAAGCCGATCTCGCGATCCGTATTTTTTCGATCGGGCGGCAGGCGCGCAATTTGCGGGGCCTCGCGTAGGCAGCCTATGAAAAAAGCGGGCATTACACGCGTAGAAGGCGAGCAGAGATTCGAGATAAGGGTAGCAAGAGGTGAAACGCATAAATAACGGCGCGGGGCCCCGGCAGATATCGATCGTTTTCGACGGGAACCGATTGGGTACGCGGGTCGATTGAGCGGCACTGATCCTGGCCAATCCTGGCGCGCAACACTCCGTATAAATCAGAACGGGCGTCCGGGAGCCTGTGTGTCGGTGTCTTTTTCCAGAATGCAGCGGATTTCTGCGTTGCAACCGCCGCGCCGTTGCACCAAGCGATGCTGCCTCGAGAGAGGTCGCGCATAAATATTCAGCCTCGACAAGCCCGGTACACATGTACAACGTCTAGAACCTGGCTCGCCAGAAGATCACCGGCAGCCGACTCTCTTACCTATCCTACCTCTTGCGAACTCCTGCGCTTCTATGCCGACCAGCCACGTGTGCGGATGCACTTGTATGCACCGAGGGTTCCGCTCCGGTCGATACCGGCCGTTATGCGCGTGCATTTTTCCGCCGATTCGATCGATCGACCACGATCCTCCTTTCAATATTTCATTCTTATCCACTCACCCCGCCGATGAAATTTTCGACCATTGTGAGTCAAAAAATCATTCGCTCGCTCTTAAAAAGGCGATAACAGATCTACAAAGCGTATTTTTTAAATGTTCAATATAGGCCCACATAAACAAATTGTAAGAAATGCAAATTTTAGTATTTTTTCTACAATTTCGATCAATTGCAGTTTTTGAAAAATCTTTTTTGCACTTGCTGCAGCAAACTAATTGCTCTAACTTGTAAAAAATGGTACATTATGATATTTGAAAAGTTATCGCCTTGTTAAGAGTGAGCGAATAATGTTTTGACTCACTGTAGCCTATCCTCGGGATATTTCAAGTAAGTTTTTCCTTTGCGAAAATCTTCTCCGCGGCTTCGTTAAATAGTTATCAATGAAAAACACAGACTAATCAGAGCGCAACTAAAGCAGACGAATTCCGGCTCGGCCAATGCCAACGCTGCGCTCAGCGGGACCCGTCGTTGAATACGAACTCGTCCGCTGTAACAGTGCTCTGATTGGTCCGTGTTTTTCGTTAATAACTCTTGAACGAAGCCACGGAACACATTTTTGTGAAGGAAAAAGTTATTCCAGATGACTTGAGGAATCACCCTTTTTATAGAAGTGCATTTTTAGAAATTGAATAGAATCAAGTACACTTATAATAACTAGACAGCGAATCTTTATGCAAAATAAAAACGTTCCACCTGAATGGCTACAAACCGGAGCTACACAGAAATTGATTTTCTATCTTAATATGTTCAATAGCTTGAAAATAATGTAAAGTATTTTAGAATTCGTCTAATGTCTTCAATGTTTTAAATTACACCTACTCATTTTTGTGATGAATAAAATCGGCTGTCTAGTAATAACAATCTCGGTGGAAACATTTTATGAGAAGCTCGGATTGGAAGTGACAATATATTCCCCACAATTTGTATATTCATAAGTGCGTATGATTGACACAGTCCGAATAAAAAGTATGTTGCCGCGAAGCGGGCAAGATTGATGATTCTGTTTATTGATTTCCGTTTGAGAGAAGTCGTCTATCGTGGGGCATCATAAAAGTATTACGTCGGAAGCACGAGCGTGCGAGATGTACGATCGGTTTTTCAAGAATCCTGCGCGCGGTGCTTACATAATTCGCAGCAATGCGAGCCGCTACTTTGGCACGTACTAGATCACCGGAGCACGACGTTCTGATTTATATCCGCGAATCGATTCGATATCGGCGGCGCACAATCGACTCGGGCTCGTGTTCTAATCAGCGATACACACGGGACCATATTAGATCGGTATCGCGACGCCGGCGTGCAATTTACACGTTTCCCGTACTACTATTCCCTGCTTCTCTCTTTCTTTCTTTTCTCCTATGCTCTCTATCTTCTATCCCAGTCTCTCTTCCTTCCCCACTCCGACAATTCACCGGCAATTCTTGTCCTTTATGTAATTTGTACTGGCTAATGATCTATCCACTGCCCCGGGCGCTATTAGTAAACCGACAAACATTCGCGAACTTTTACAAATCGCTTTATAAACGATTTTTCCCTATCGAACGTAAATCGGAATATACGCGATCGAGACGGTACAAACAGAGAAGAAGAAAGCTCGAAGCCAAACCATATCGCCGGCCAGATATTGCATATTATGCTTCGAAAATTCAGAAAATATTTCAACATCTATACTACGTGTTCGATAAATATTTTCTTACGCGATATCGAATATTGTAATAGAAAAAGAACTGTTTTAAAGAAACAGAGATCGACATCGATCTAAAAACCTGAAAGACTTCTTGCTCGCATTGGTCTCGACTCCAGACTCTTTCAGATACAAATAAATTATTGATTGACGTTAACTAGAGCATCTATAAAAACTTATATTTAATAACCAGTTGCTGTCAAGAGTTGCAAGAACCTTTACTTTTCATCGTTTACGTACTAGTTTCAGCGTCGTGCAGGACTTTCACAAAATTTGCAGTTATTCTGAAACTGTTAATTCATAAAATAGCCCGGAGAATCTATTAAGTTGCTTCGCATGAAATGTTGGATTTTCGAATGCAAATTTTATGATCCGTTTCGATCAAGAAACGTTGCTATGGCCTGCAGGTTTATTGCATGTATGTTGTAGACTGCCGATTTTATCCGAGTAAAAGATGTGTAATTTCAAACAGTGGGTGATTAAAAGAATTCAGATGTCAAACACATTCCTCGCATCTAAATCAAATCTCTAGAGAAAAATAAACTCTTTTTTGGTTTCTAGGTCCTGCAATTAATGCAAACGATTTTTATTTCGGATAAAGATACGCAGTCTCATTTTACATTCAATTATAGGAGTGAAAAACATTGACAGAGATGACAGTCTTGTAACCGAGTAAATTAATGATAGAAACGATAAAATAATTAAATTCTTCTTTCGACAACTTTACTAGGTCGAAAGTAGTATATTAATACTATTCAATTCTTGTACTCTGTGTCAAATGGCATTTAGCACAGTGGCCCTTGTATTGGCGAACAAGATCGATTAAAGATCGCCCAATTATTCATTGTACATATTAGTTAAAAATCATTTCATATGCAGTAGCGTGATAGTTCTGTGTCGATAGGATCTCAAGACAGGTTCCTGTGTAAATAGATTCGCTCGTAAACTGATGCAGATGTGAACGTCGTCTAATAAAACGTTGGGGAAAGAAAGAGGGTATTGAAACAGTGGGGTATTCGGTTAATAGGAGAGCTGCACAGCGCGAGAAACCGTCGAAAAACGAAAAAAAAGGGAAAAGTTACGTATTCTCGTAGCTCGATGGAGAAGGAGCCACTTCGTATGCAACCGCCTAATAATATACCTTTTACTTTCCGCGGCGGTGCGTATGACCGGTATCAGCAGCGTTCCAGAAACCAGAATAAGAGCATCGCGAGAAATTATCGGCTAACCGTACCACTCTGACGTAATTATCGCTTCTAAAGCCGCGTTAATCGCGGGACGTGCTCGGGAAGGTTGCGACGACAAGCTTTTTCCGCGACGGTCTACGAGCTGGATTGCTGCAGAACGAAATCTACGATCCGAGCCAATCATTTCAGAATCACTCCATAACAGTGTTAGAACGTGTACCAAATGTCGAGTGAAGATTGACAATTTTTGGAAAATTATTCAGGTCCTGAAAGATGTTTGTTTCAGAAGAATTCGTCATTAACTCACGAGAAAAATGATTGTATTCGTCATTACAGAATAAATACACGCTCTCCCCTAAATTGTCAACGATCCTAACCCTATTCTGAAAGATGTTTGTTTCAGAAGAATTCGTCATTAACTCACGAGAAAAATGATTGTATTCGTCATTACAGAATAAATACACGCTCTCCCCTAAATTGTCAACGATCATAACCCTATCCTGAAAGATGTTTGTTTCAGAAGAATTCGTCATTAACTCACGAGAAAAATGATTGTATTCGTCATTACAGAATAAATACACGCTCTCCCCTAAATTGTTAACGATCCAGTGTCTTCACCAAGACGGTAAAAATTCGGGATTTCGATGAAGGATGATTCCGCGCGATTTCGCGAAAAGGAAAAAGGAGAATCAAGTGTCTTGGCCACTTCGGTTGTCAATTCGCAAGCCGAGAATAGCCGAACGATGATTAATTCCTGAAGAACGCATCGAGACCACAAAGGTCTGCTATAAATTCTTCACTAGTTTTTAATGCGTTCTGTTCACCGGAGTCCCCGAACTATCTTCGCGGTAGTTCGTGCTATATGAAAGCAACGTGACTGCCACGCGTTCGATATAACGTCATCGAGCAACGAATCGATACACTTCCGTCACTATAGCCCCTTCGGCCAGCTTGTCGGAAGCTCTGTGTGGAAAAAAATAAAAATAGATCACCTTGCGAAAAGGAGCTCTCTATTTAGCGACGACCAATCCTTATCGCAATGCTCTCGTGACCAGTCGCGTGGAGGACGATCTAAAGATTCCTGGATTATAGCGCGGAACATTTTCCAGTGGTAATCTTTGTGAAAATCCGCCATTGTGATCCTCTTCCGCCTGGTGAAAGCCACTTTGGACCAGCTTGATCGACACACGTGAAAGCTTTCTTCGGTTTTAGAGGAGCCAGACATTTGGGTGTCCCCACTCTGCATTTGGGTACATGCTGGAAACCGTTGGATTGTTTTAGTGATCCATGATTTACTGACAATTTACTTTCGCAGATTTTTCAGTATATTTACTGATGAATAAATAATTAGTTGTGAACCTGGTAATTGATCACGTTGCTCGAGGATCCTCCACAAGGGTTAGCAAAGAAGCTACAGAACGAACAAACCATTACGAGTACACTAAATTCATAAATAAAAGATAGATCCTCCTCAAGAATTAGCAGAGATTGTGTCCAGAGATTTTTCAAAATATTTATTGATGAATAAATAATAAATTGTGAACCTGGTAATTGATCACGTTGCTCGAGGATCATCCACAAGGGTTAGCAAAGAAGCTACAGAACGAACAAACCATTACGAGTACACTAAATTCATAAATAAAAGATAGATCCTCCTCAAGAATTAGCAGAGATTGTGTCCAGAGATTTTTCAAAATATTTATTGATGAATAAATAATAAATTGTGTACCTGCTAATTGAACACGTTGCTCGAGGATCCTCAACAAGGGTTAGCAAAGAAGCTAAAGAACGAACAAACCATTACGAGTACACTGAATTCATAAATAAAAGATAGACCCTCCTCAAGAATTAGCAGAGATTGTGTCCAGAGATTTTTCAAAATATTTATTGATGAATAAATAATAAATTGTGAACCTGGTAATTGATCACGTTGCTCGAGGATCCTCCACAAGGGTTAGCAAAGAAGCTACAGAACGAACAAATTATTACGAGTACACTGAATTCATAAATAAAAGATAGATCCTCCTCAAGAATTAGCAGAGATTGTGTCCAGAGATTTTTCAAAATATTTATTGATGAATAAATAATAAATTGTGAACCTGGTAATCGATCACGTTGCTCGAGGATCCTCAACAAGGGTTAGCAAAGAAGCTACAGAACGAACAAACCATTACGAGTACACTAAATTCATAAATAAAAGATAGATCCTCCTCAAGAATTAGCAGAGATTGTGTCCAGAGATTTTTCAGCATATTTACTGATGAATAAATAATTAGTTGTGGCCCTGCTAATTGATCACGTTGCTCGAGGATCCTCCACAAGGGTTAGCAAAGAAGCTACAGAACGAACAAACCATTACGAGTACACTAAATTCATAAATAAAAGATAGATCCTCCTCAAGAATTAGCAGAGATTGTGTCCAGAGATTTTTCAAAATATTTATTGATGAATAAATAATAAATTGTGAACCTGGTAATTGATCACGTTGCTCGAGGATCCTCCACAAGGGTTAGCAAAGAAGCTACAGAACGAACAAACCATTACGAGTACACTGAATTCATAAATAAAAGATAGATTAGAAGAATTAGCAGAGAACCGAATTCGAGAAATTGAATCGAAGAGTGACTGCATGAATCGCAATCAGCAGGCGACTCGCGGCAAAATCCAGTAGCCAGTAGGTTTATTTGAAAGAATGACGACGAGGAAAAATATAGCGGAGAACTGTCGCTCGAGCGAGAAGGTTAATCCATGGAGGGAGGATTTCACCGTTTCAAGTCCCGAGCGGTGACCGTGCGAGATTGAGTTATAAAACGACTGAACGACGGATCAGCGTTGCGTTTAGCAGGAAATAAATGTGTGCAAATTGCTTCGCGACTCGTTTCGCGTGAACGTGAAACGCGGTTCGCTTTGGGACGGTCAGGAAGGTAACGGAGCAGCGTATTATGGAGATCCGACGTATCGCGAGCAGCAGTTTAACGAGCAGTTAACGGGTGCCCGGTTAATTACTCGCTGCCAATAATGTAGCAAGTTACGTTTCGGATTAACGACTCAATAAGGTCGACGAGACGTCCAGCGATTATCGAACGGCACATTTCGATAGGGTTCTCCATTCTCTGTCTCTCTCTTTCTCTGTCAGAGGATCCTTGGGACCAAATGTAACAATCGAATTCGATTCCTGTTAATCCGTAATCGGGAGATACCGATGACAGCTTGCTTCCTGCCAGCCGCAACCGCTTGCGTAACGCTGACAATGGTATTGGTAACGGAAGCGCGAAGGGACAGATATACACGTAGCGAGCCTTGCGTTATACCTTCCAACACACTCATGCTGATTGCAGGCCTGGACGCGAAACAGGATCTCTTGCGAGAATACCTTGGGCTCGTTGTTACAAAATAAAACCGCATAAATTGACATATTAATGGCCGCTACGAGCTTTGTTCAGAGGGACAAGCGCCATTCAACGAGAACTGCCAATAAATCGACCTACTTTTTCTAGAGCACCAGTGAGGCGTCTTTAAGCGAACGAGTTCCAACGAATCGATCGCTCGAAGATTTGCCAATTCGAAGATCCTCTATCGCGCTCCTCGTTGGACAGTGTGGAAAACACCACCGTTATTTAGGTGGTGTTGGTGTGGAGACACCTTCAGGGTTAAGTTGCGCGAACATCGTATCTGTTTGTTTCGATAATGCTTGCAATCTTATTTGTTCGAACAGTTTTGGATTAGTTGAGGCACTGTTATCGCTCTTGAATAAGCTAGTCCTGGTTTATAGCTGGAACATAACAATTGGAAAATATTCTTAGAACTTTTCTAGAAAGTACTAAAGGTAATAAACTTATTCTATGATTATTATTGTACGAAGAATAAGAATAGAAAGTTTGTCGGACTGTTAGGTGGTATTTTCGTGTAGCTATAGGAAGAAGAGGTTCGTGCGGCCATGTAAAGCCGTTAGCGGCGTCCTTTTTTCCGAAGGTAGAGAAACGCGGTATTTTCGAGAGGCGTGCGGACAGGGATCGATTTTCGTCACCTAATAACGACGGTTTTTGCACATTCGCACCCTAATAGAAAATTAGTATCGTCTTACTGAGGCAGTTTTTGGAAGCGGCGAGCCCGCAGGACTGCGCCTAAACACGAAAAGCGGATAGCAGTATATAACGTGTATAGGTATATGGGATGTGCTGAGGTACGCCCACGACGGTCCTGCCAGTGTTTCTCAATACACCTGAACACTAACTCGCTTTCATGCTACTCGAGCTAACGCGAACTCTCCAGCATTCCCTACAACGCAACCCTTCCCAGCAATCTCGAACTCTCAACATTACAACGTTAAATTAATTTACGTTCTCGAAACCTTCCCAAAATTAAAATAATCTCTACATTTGTTTCCACTGCGAAAATATCTTAAAAGACAGCTGCATAAAAGATATAATCTATGTTCGAGTCAGCACTCGAAGAGGAAGGGAAACATCGTGAATCATCAGTGAATGTATTAACGAAATCCCAATGAAATGACTAATTAATGATAATGAAAATTTTGGAGCACTAACGTAGGCGAAGAACAATGTTCAAGTCATTTTTCAGTACAGCAATTTTCTGCAGCTTACAAAGCAAGAGAAGATTGTATTTTTGTGGAACGTCCGGGGGCTCGTTAATATTTCCATGGCCAGCTGACCGTGTCGCCGAAAGTAAAATTAAATAACAGCGAATGCAACGATTAGGCGAGTGAATGGATGGCCGAGTGCTCGCGCGGAGTGTTAAGTACCACTGTCCGCCGGTGGATTTCCGATGGAGGGGGTCGGCTTGATGCACAGCCTGATTTTTGGCAAGGAGGAACCTCCTCCTTCGTCATCGGTACGAGTTTTAATGCGTTTTACGGCCCCGGCTAAAAACCCATTAAGAACCCGTCGGCGGATGAGAGGACAAATGCCCCCTTCTCCAAGGACGCGCTGAAAATGATTTCCTCTCCCTCTTTTGCAACAATGAAAGTTCTCGAACACCGGTTGTTTTTCGAAAAGTTGGAAACCTGTCCCGAACTCCGACACACATAGACGTGCGCGAACAAATTACAAAAAGAAAAGCCGATACGGTGTGTTAATCGCGAACGAATTAATTCCTGTCAAGGGATTTGACGAGCAGCCATCAGAGCGACACGGTGAAATTAAACAAGGATCCCGCGAGCCAACGGGAACGTAATTTATCGAGGACGAAAGTAGATCGACGACGCAACGATTATTCGGCAACAGTTGGCGACCAGCAACTGGCTGTGCCGGCTGGTGCCCGCACTTTTCGTCCTTCTTGAACCATCATGGGAATGGTTGCGTGCCCAACCTTCGCCTCGCACAAGACACGAGCCCTCCGAGTCGTTGTGCCCCGGCAAATACCGGAATTTATGGCAAGGATGAAACGAATATCTCGAGTATCGGAGCCCGCAACATCTATTTTGTTGTCGCGTATGAAATGTCCGATTTCAGAATGCAAATATTGTGAACCTTTTCTATAAAGAAGTCTACAGATGATTCGTTTTTACTTTTATTTCATGTAGTAAACTAATTGCTCTAGGTTTTCCAAAAAATGCAAATCTTAATATCGTTCAATATTAAAAAAGTTATTGTCTCTTTAAAAGAGTGTACAGAAGATAAGATAAAGTCATCATAATTTCCATAATTCAGAAATAACGAGCCCGCTTGTAGAACATGATATTTTATCGAAAGCACTGCAAAATACGTGGATTGGAAACATATTTTCCTAGTCGTGTCCATATATAATAAATCAAGAAAACAATGCACAATGTAACGGTGCGTGTATTCTCCAGAATCTTTCATTTTTCCCATGTCGCCTGAACCGCGAATCGCTGGTATCAAATATTTTCAGAGACACGAAGTGTCGTGTTACGAGTGTGTCAAAATGTCTCACAGTCCCGAGACAATCAGCTCGAACACAATAAGTTCATCGAATTAATCGAGGTTTCTCGTGCGCACCCATGCGACGTCCTTCAATCACGGTTAAGTCTCAATTCTGCGGTGCGTGAGGCTGATCGTGAGAATGAGATTGTTTCGATCGGGCGAAATTGATTTCATTGAAATGCAAACACAGCGCGCTCGTGTCGTGCAACGATGCGCTGGTATTAAACTGCAAAATTTTTCTCCTCTCGCGAACACGTAGTCCCGCGTCGATCCAGATACGTGGGCGGCTCCTCGCGTAGGAAGTGCGTGTTACCCACGCATATGACACGCATAATATACTCCTGCGTTGCTCGAGAAGATAGATTCGCGACTGTTTTTCACTCGTCTCCCTCGAAACAACCGCCCTCCGCAACTCGTCGACATTATTTTTCAACTACCGAACGCTGGGAGCGCAAATGCCCGGATATTTTAAACAATCTAGCCTAGTAATTGTGGTTTGGTTAAAATTTAAACAATCTTGAGTCATCTCAATTGCAAAATGCATTGCAAAGCAAAATTTCTTGAATTTACCAGTAAAAGGGAATATTATATTAGGTTTAGTTTCTCTTCACACCTTTGCTAATATAAATCAGTTTTTTTGTAAAAATTATATTTAATAATCCTTTCAGACGCATTTATGAAATAATGTATTCTTGAAAATGGTCTGAAACTGAGACCGAAACGTTGAAATAAATTTCATGTAATATTTTGCAAAATTGTTTATTGTCCAATTGATCGAACCAGTGCGCCGATAACATTAATACGTTGTTATGAACAAGTGACGATCGAGATACAGAGAACTATTATATTAGGTTGACATAAAAGGATTTTTATTAAATTAATTGCTACTTATATGACTGACAGAATCACCTGAATTTGTGTAATATTTTTCTACGAGTTTCGTGATGTAATAATGATCTCTTTTTGTAGAAGAGTCCAACCTTGCGTGATGGTCCAAAATAAAATCCCAGACACTATAATCAAAAGCTCAAGGAAAGCTCGAGTAAACATTACCTGGCCAAACTTGACTCTCTCTCTCTCTCTCCGACGAAAGATGATTGATTTCCCGGTGATACGGAAACGTTCGCCGTTGGAAGATTGATTATATCTGCTTGGGCAAGTGCGGAGTTAATATACATAATCGTCGCAATTTGCATATGTTCAGTGAGCGACTCAATCGCGGCTCTACTTATTAATTTGTTGTGTCTGAGATTAACAGATGGGAATCTTGGGTAATCCCGTGCCCGATTCGCCGGTCTCTTTCCCGTGAATCATTCTTATTGTCATGATAATCGACGTGGCTTTGGGAAAACGTAATCAGTAGACGTCGGATTCTAGATCTGAATGATTTAGCGATCACGTACGGTCATCGTATAATGGCCGACAATGAATACATTCATGAAGTTGTTCCAATGTAGCATTTCGTTTTCGATTGCAACAGAAAAATGATGATGTTTATGTCGGTTACAACATTGAGACGCGCATATTGAGAAAAATACTTTTCTGGCAACTAAATACTTATATTTGTTGCTCTTCTTTATCCCTACAATATGAATTATAAAATAGTCTCTATACTGTAAGGAAAAGCTGTATTTCTTATAATCATTGACAGACGTGTTTGTCACGGGCGCGTTTGTTTCGATCTGATCTTCTTTTTACAATTCGTTGGCAATTACAATTTTAGAATTCTTCTGTTCCGATTCTCTATTTTATAAATTTAACTATATATAGGGTTGTCTGTTAATACACACACGTTCATTCGTACAATACACACACATCATTCGTACTTCAACCCTATAATACTGAGGACACTTCATCCCTTTTGGGGCAAGAAGCTTCCATATATCGACAGCACGTCGCAAAATCATTTACACAACAATTTCTTTCTAATAAACCGAGGCTTTAATACCGAATAAACAACGCTACGAATTCGATTGGTCAAAACTTCAGCGCAAACTTTACACCGCGCTGAATCAGGTCTTAGAGCAACCCCTATTCACCGAAGGAACTCCGAGTCGCCGGATGATAACGATCCGCGGATTCCCATCGAATCCATGGCAATGATAGGGATCCCGGGCAGTTTTTGCTAGCGGAAAAAATGGAGGAGAGGCCGCCACCGTTCTCGGCGAGTGTGTCGGATGCTGTCGTCGTTCATTACGGGCAAATCTGCGCTTTCTGGCTCGCCGATACACGTTGGCCGCGTCCACACCGGGCGTTTCTCTACACGCGTACCGGTGTCCGTGTACCGTAAACAAGTTTTATCCATCCGCCGGGGTAAAATAAATAAATGGCGCTCGTGATGCAGTCCGGGGCCTGGTTGCCTTCCTCTCGAGCGGCGCATACCGGGTGTTCACATCCGTGAAAACAGGCTTCGTAAATATGCACGTTTTATGCATCAATACCGTGCGCTCGCCCATTGCTCCTTCTCCCGTTCCCCGTCGTAACTCCCCTCTCTTTCTTTCTCGGCTTTTCTCTCTCTCTTTCTCTTTTCCTTGTCCGTTCAGTGCGGAGGGGTTGCGGGAACATGATGCGTACCAGGGTGGGAAGGGATTGGGCAACGGGTCATGTATAATTCACGAGGTACACGAGCTAGCCTCGAATCGATGAATCCTAGCACTAGTTCCTTGAAATAATTGCGCGAAAATGGAACGACTTGTCTTACCTGCGTCTGCCGGTTTTTCTTTACGACAGCAATGAAAAGCGTTTTACTTCTGATCGGTTTGTCTGATAGCCACTCGTTTTTACGTTGACGCCGGTGAAACGCGTTCTTCCACTGATCTGGCTAGCTTTGCTTGATGGATACTTGGATTTGTGGAAAATCATTTTTAACTTGGTTGAATAGCTTAGTCGGTGCTGCCTCGTTTGGGATAAATGGGATTGCTATAATAGGGTAGTACTGAAATCGTCGGGGTATGGTACATTGATGTTTTTATATTCCCTTCATTCAGTTTTTCAAGGTTTATCTACTCGTATTAGTCATAAATGTAAAATTCCAGCATCGAGAACTTAGAAAAATATCATTTCCACGTGAAGGGGTGAAAATTTTGTTCCCTTTGTTTTAAAAATTCTTTCTTAGCTCCCCTACTATATAGTGATATGAATAGTGATTACTAGACTGTGAATATTTATGCATTTATAGCAAAATTGAGAAGATGGAATTGAAAGTTGTTGGAAAATTTTGAAAATTGAAGATATCAATATATAATTTCTCCTCTATTAAAATCATTACGAGCAGAAATACCATTCAAGTCAGTTTATATTTCTTGCTATCGCTGCAGACAATTTTTATTTTGCATAAAGTTCTGCAATCTTGTGATTACTATTGTAGAAATTTTGTTTATGCAGCATCATATTCGTTCCCCAGGGTGCGAATCACTTTCTGTTTTCGCACACTGCGAACCCATTTGTATCGCAAGATTTATTTCTCTATAATATGACACGCTAACATAACTTGTTGATTTAAACTGTGGAACAGAAGTGAGTAAACTGTTATCCGGAGATCTTTTATGCAATCATTTCCGAGGAATGTGTGAGAATTAACGCACATCTTTTATCAGATCGTCCCTCGGTCGCGTAAATTTCCATTCATATGTCCGAAAGAAGGAACACAAAAAGGTGAAATCATTGAGCTTCTATGAATGATTCCTTAACTTCTAAATCAGGGAAAATGTGCGAACACATAAAACATTCATAAACACGTAACATACATACACAGATTGCAATCACATTTTTTCTAATCCGGAGATACAGATGCAGATAAATGTAGAACGAACTGACATAGAAGAATAATAATAACCTTGTATATTTCATAATTTCTTGTACACACAACTGCCAGCAGAACAATTTAATCCGCGTTGACACTGAATTTCAGTTCTCTGTTGGTTGTCCAGAAATCGACCCAGTTTACCAAATAAAAGTATCGCGGTTCCGAATATTCGTGTTCTCCGGATCGCAACCCGATAATAATTATTTAACCGAGTCTCTCATTATTGTGGCGCCAGTATCTCGCTCTACTTGTCCCCTGTTCCTCGGTTTTTTTTTCACGTTACCCACCTCCGATAACTATTCATAAGCGAAATTACGGTGGATGACGTTATATCAGTTTCGTGGTAACCGTGTTTCTGTCAAAGTGTCGACAAGCCACTTAAAACGGTCTCTCGCTCTCTCGCTCTTGGCCGCGCAAAACGCGAGACTAAACTAGATATTAATGCGGAGTCGTTGCACGTCGAGGGGGAGTGGACCATTATGAATTACTCGGCCATGTATATGTATGAGTAGCATCGATGCATATTCATAAAATAATCTCTTGACCCCGCGAGATCGGAGGCAGATTGCGAGGCCGTGGCGCGGCGCGGCGGCGTGCGAAGAGGAATCGCGCTGCCATAACCGGGACCGCGTTCCGAATCTTCGATCTCTCGCACCTCGACTCCAGAATCTACTCCAATCAAACACACGAAAGTCATCAAAACTGAGACCGAAGTCATAGAACCATCAATTTTCCTAAGATGAATATTCAGAAACCACAGCTGAATCCGGCTGCATGAATTAATAACAAAATAACTGAACCACGGAACAGCGAAAAGTAAATAATCACTTCGTAATCACATGTGAGCTGGAATCTAAAACAGAATGCTTCGAATAAAGAAGAATATTAGTTAGAATCTTTCTGTCACATTAATATTAAAATAAAGATTGACAAGGAGGGTCAAGCTTCGTGAGAAGGCAGCGAAATGACAAAATCGGGCGCGAGTAACTCGAACTCGTCCGAACAAGACTTTTCCTCGTTCGAAGCCGGCGCAAATCGCTTTTCTTAACTCAATTACAATCCCGGTGGCTTTAATGACGCTCGTAATTACAGCGGCAATGTCAAAGTTAATTAAAGTTGTCGGATCGCTATCGCGGTTTCATGCCGAGTCCGTTCAGCGCGATTCTTAAGCGGCGCAGACTTCGCGCGAACTTCCCTCGGGACGTCGCGAAAAAAGGAGGAAAGCTGCGAATGGCACCGTTGTACCCTTGCCGATTCCCTTTTCGGTGTTCGAGCTTGATCCGCGATGAAGATTTATGTGCGTGCTTGAAAGGGAACCGATGAAAGTCGCCGCTGATTCGCTGGCCGAACTGAAATCCAAACGACGATGATCGCGATTGCCCGAATTTGTTTAGCAGAATTATTTAAGCATCTTGATCATTTATATTATTTTCTAGAAGAAACAAAACAAAGTTGTACTTAATAGATTAAGACTTGTCTCTTCACTCTAGTTTCCCCTTCTACGACGCTACTGTCGTGCGTGCGTCACAATGTCACGTGACTGATCCGGTACCGGCAGAGAGACTGTAACTTTTTCCCCTCCGGTGACTCTGCTTATACTCGTTCCAATTGGCACACAAATCAAATTTTACTTACAGCGAGTTAAAAAATTATTCGCCCACTCTTAAAGAGCCGATAACTTTTTAAATATCGTACTATACGATTTGAACCTTTTTTAGAAGCTAGAGCAATTAGTTTGCTGCAGGATGTGAAAAAAATTTGTCAATCAATTGCATTTTACAACTTTTTATGTGGACCTATATTGATATTGTTGAAAATTTTTAAAATACCTTTTGTAGATCTGTGTCAGTTATATGAACTGGTAAAGTTTCATCGAAATCAGTTGATGCGAAAAAACGACAGGCATTGAAAATGTAAGAATCTGCAGTTATAAGCCGAAAATCGTGAAAATCTGAAATTTTTAACACATTTAAACGTTTGTAGCTCGTTTCAATGTCGACCGATTTTGACGAAATTTTCAGAATATGTTTAAATGTAACTGTTAGTATTTTTTCTAAAATTCCATTCAATTGCAATTTTTGACAAAATTTTTTTTCACATCCTGCAGCAAACTATCTGCTCTAGCTTCTAAAAAAAGTTCAAGTCGTATAGTACGACATTTAAAAAGTTATCGCCTTTTTAAAAGTGAGCGAATAATTTTTTTAATCACTGTATTTCACTTTAATATATACTATTAGCTCAAGGAAGGCACGTCTGTACTTGTCGAATGACGCACTGAGACTGACAGTCGTAGACGAAGAATTCACCGCGTATCTACTGACCTTATCGGTCGTTTTCATAAAAAGAAACTATTTGCCTCAAGTATGCGGGGACCCATCTAGTTTGTATCGAAAGTCGAGCGTGAATGAAAGAGAGAAATGAAGGCACTTTTTATTTTGATGAAAAGAATAATTTCAAAATAACGAGATAAAAAATGATGGAGTAAAATGTTCATTTAAAATTTTGTCCGTTTTGTCTGTTGGTGAATTCTGACAATTTGCGTACGTAAATTAACTCAGGATTTTCCTAACAGGTTTCATCGTTTTTAGTCATGAAAACAAGACGACAATCTCGTAAAATGTTAAAGAAATTAGGGATCTGGAGTGCATGTTTAAGGAAGTAGGATCAGATGACACAATGTAACAAACACAGCACGGCAATGGTTGGAAATCAAATTGCCACTGCTTCTTTCATTCACTCGCGTCCGATCCGCATTAATATTAAACATTACCGAGAAAGGGAACACGCAAAGCGCGTCAAAGAAATATATCACCGAGATCGAAGTTCACGTGTGACGTTCATTCCCTCGGAAAAATCGATATTTGTTTATTTATTCATCAACGAACACACTGTAGATCTAGAAATGTGAACAAAATATACTACGTACACGTGTGTATATTTCTCTCGCGACAGAAGTGTCAGTATCCTGTCATCCTTCGCCTCATCTAGGAAATTAGTGGTCGTTTTACGAAAGTGAAACGCTTGTTGAAACTGACGTCGATTCCGATGACAGTGACGGCAATGATGTTCACAGATCAATTCTTCCGGGAAAGGTTCTTCGAAGAACAGAAACCACGTTATGTCACACAATTACCTGGTTACGTAGATGAGGAATAAAATCCACCTTGTTCGAGATGATTTTTTCATTCATCAGACTCGTGTGCGACGAAGACCCCAAAGAAAATCATCTGAACATTACACTATTTCTGTCTTATTGAAAGTTGCCCACTAGCGAAAACACAGGAGTCCGAACGACATAAAATTCCTTGAATAATATTGTAGAATTTGTTTTATGATATAGAATTTATAAATCTTATTATATTATATTATACATATATAAATATAATATAATTTTAAATGATATAGAATTTATTTAAATTTATATTGTATTCTAGAAAATTATGAATCATGGAGTTCGTTTTAGAGGTTCTGCGAAGAAAATTAGGATCGAGTGCCTCACAATCATTTCTGTATTAATGAAACTTGCTCATTAGTGAAAACACAGGAATGCGAACAATATAAAATTCCGTGAATGATATTGAATTTATAATTCTTATTATATTATATTATACATATATAAATATATATATTATATATTTATAATTTTAAATTATATAGAATTCAATTAAATTTATATTGTATTCTAGAAAATTATGAATCATGGAGTTCGTTTTAGAGGTTCTGTGAAGAAAATTAGGATCGAGTGCTTTACAATCATTTCTGTATTGAAACTTGCTCATTAGTGAAAACAAAGGAGTCCGAACAGTATAAAATTTTATTTAATTTTATATTCTATTCTAGAGTTGTAATTGTTTTTTTCTGCGAAGAAAACTGGAGCGAGGGATTAAAGAGGCCGGTTTTCCCCGATTTGCACCGATTTTTTGGGACCGAGTGCCTCGCGATGATATCGGTTCAATGGCGAATCAGTGCCCGAAGAAAAGCAGAGCCGATCCCTGCGGATTCTTCGGCTCGTTTGCGTGGCAGGACGGTATCAATGAACGCGAATCGGGCTGCCGCGCGAGCGCGAAACGAGCGACGGTCGGCACGATTTTAATCGACAGGTCGTAACGAGGCGGCCTCATTAGCCGGCTGCCCCTTACGACTTTGATAATTGCCAGCGCGCAACTGGCCGCGCGGAATACATCTCGTCAGATCGACCGCATCTCACCGGATGCGGAAAGGAGATCTCGGACACGAGGACCCTGCAGTTGCAGTCGCATCGAGGCGACCGTCTTCGTCGATTATTCTCCTGCTGCACACTGCTTGCGCGCGAAACTGTCTGTTCCAATTAAGTGAATGGCGATTAGCCTCCGTTAATTATCGCATATCTGCGAGACTGGTAGAGAACATCTTAACAAATCAGAACTATGTCTGACATTATTATTGTTTTGTATTTTATCTGTACGAAATTTTACATAAACCTTGAGGCTATATGTTTTATCAGCGCATATTAATATTGATTCACATTTGCACGATCTATAAATATATGGCTGACGAGGATAAAGAAAAAGTTGTTACTGGAGGTAATGTATACATGAACTGCCAACGTAATTACTCTGTAACGTATTTTGAAACTACCGCAATATCTTGGAGATGGACAACTTGCAATTAGAAGAACAATGAGAAAAGTGCTTTTTTCATTCTCAGCATGTTATTAGATGACACGAGCATGAGGTGCGGCGCTGTTTTGTCATTTAATTATCATTGAGGAAATATTGTACACATTTGAATCATATATCCTCTCATAAAAATCAGGATAAAAAGACAGAATAAAAACGGAGATCCTTCTGCTAATATCATCGACATACAGAAATGAATTCGAAAAATTCAAGCACTGTATAAACCTACATCTTCGGCTAACTAAGTGGTCTCGAAGCTATCAGCTCGCGAGATTAATCGACAGTTTCTAGGCAGCTCTCCCTGTAGCATTCCGGACAGATCCCCTAACCACTTTCTCGTCGGCGCTTCTTTGCACGCGACTACACGTGTTCCTCGACTAGTCTATCAATTCTCGAAATCGGAGAACACTTTCTCCAGGCAATTACCCGTTGCCCGACAGAAAATTCATGTTAACACCGACGAATGCCACTTGAACAAGGGAAGCGCGAAAGCAACAGAAGTAACAAGAACTCGGTCCACGGTTTTTCTACGTGGTTCTCGGTAGAAGGCGAAGAAGAAGTAGAAGGGTTGGAAAGCCGAGGGGTTTTACGTTCGTTGGACGCTGCTCGTTTCCAGCGCGCGGCGCGCATGGAAATCCAGGGTTTTACAGCTCGCTGCCGGTCGCTAAGTTACGGGGGAAGCTTTATGGGTTCTCCGGGCCTCTATGGAGACTCCGGTGCCGCCCATTCCGCTGTTCCAGCACTGTTCGACGAGGAAGACACCTGATCGCCCGTTAGAACAGGCCCGAGCGGGTGCAGCTCGTGAAAAGTGGCCTGGAAACGAGCGGACTCGGTGCATCCGCCGCACGCTGGAATTAACGAGCCACGGACGTGCTCGGGAATTATATCTTCGGGGTGCGTTTTTTTCCCCTCAGCTACTTAACCACCGAGGGAATGGGACGTGGGCTGAATCTGGACGGGCCGGGAACCTCTACCCCGTAGGCGGCCCACATTTTTCCGCGAACGACACTCTCCAGAGGAACTGGCGGCCTCTTCGGCTTCTGATCGCTGCTCGGACATTTTCCTCTGCTCCGAGGAATTGTCTTAAAGATTTCGAGGGAACATCGTCAGACCTAGATATTCCAGCACCGAGAGAAATTGTTACCGATCGAAGCGTCTCTAGAAACATTGCAGAATTTTTTTCGAGAATGAATCCTCAGTAGATCTGAAGATTGAAGTCTTCCCCTTTCAATGACATCAAAAACATTGACGTACGATTTTTTTTAGTCGTTTTATTAATCTTATTAATTAATTTTATTCAGTAAACTGCATACTGACATATTGACTTCACACTGCCGAACTTGGCACTCGTTCCTGGTCCATAAAACGGTGGAAAAAAATCGGACCTCAATTTTTCTGGACTCGTTGCAAAGGGAAAATTTTAAGTTTCAAATATAACGTGGTTATATTCAGTTTTTCACCTGGTGGATTTTGCAAAATATCTTAGAGGAAAATGACTAACGGTCGGTGAAAGTGGAATCTTCGAGCTTTAAAATGAGTCCAATTTAATTGCTGTATGATTGCTGTTTACGAAATTACAACAGGTTAGGTGAAATAATAGTGATTAAATAATTAATACGTGATCAGGAGTAATTAGACGACGAATGTTTCTCGTACAAGTTGTTTGAACGGAGAAGCAGATCGTGTAGAGAACGATGGAGGAAACATGAACGATACGCCATAGTCGAGCGTCATCGAGGACTGGCTCGCTCCGACGGTATTGGACGAGGATCGATTGCCGGTAGGGCGAGAGCTGGTCGAGGGGGTTCCTCAAATGCGGGGCTGCGTTAAAAGCACGCTTAATTTCACCGTGACACGGAGGTATCGCGTTCCGGCCAATCGGAGCATGGAACGATCAGCCTGGAAAAAGGAGAACGCGATGACTGGAGCTGTATGGTGTTCCAGGAGGCATCGATGGGTCGAAACCTTCACGGTTTGAGGCACACGATCACATTGGCTCCGACCCATGCCGATGCCCGTGACTCCGATAGCCAACTGCGTTTTATTCAATTCGTTATTCTGCACCGGTCAAACAATTTTATACACACGGAACCCTCAAATCTTTCCTCTCTGTCTTCTGTAACCCCTCTTCGCCAAAATTCGTCCGTAACCTATATGCAATCGTACAAATCTGAAAGAATATAACGATACATATTACTTTTCATGCTTGTTATCTACAATTTCTACGAAATTCGTCTTCCAAATGTAGTACAACACTATTGTCTCTAGGGGTAGCAAACCCCTCATACTGCACCCACATCTAAAAAAAACACCCCACCCTGTAAGTCCACAATTCAAATACCAAATGTGTTCAAATTAATTCGTGGCTCTGCTAGTTATTCAATTATAACATCACGTTAAATTCGAGTAATTCCACTAGTGTTTTTTCTCTTTCGTTTCTCGAATTCCTCGATAGTCAAATTTTCGTATCTTTCACTGTTCCATATTTCTCCCAGCCAATTTCTTCACGAATGCATAAAAATTCGCAGTCTAGTTACGTAGGAAATCGTGACATTATTCGTGAACATGATTGGTGCGGAAATTAAGACGGAGTAAATGGAGACAGTTTTAGAGGGTAGAACGTATTTCAGTTGTCAGTAAATAAGCAACGTGATCGGATACAACGTGGCCACGAGGTCCCAGAAACTCCTCCCACCAGAGCGTGTTCACCAAACAGCGTAGTACACGGTGCGTCTAATTGTTTATGGAGGGACAGAGAGCGGCGATAAATAAGCGAAAGCAAACGCGGGATCGCGCGCGACTACGGTCACAGCCCGCCGATCCAATTACGGGAGACAATAAATTCTATCCATCGAGTGTGCGGCGAGGAACGGATACGCACGCTCACACGGTCCCGGGAGCGCAGACGAATGGCCAGGGTGGCAGAACGAATTTAATGCCACGTCGTCGGACACGCTGGCCGCTTTCCCCCGGCAGTAGTAGAGACATAGAGAGAAACAGGGGGAGAAAGAGCGGGAGAGAAACAGAGAGAGAGAGAGAGAAAGGAGAGCTTCGCTGAACAGTTTCGAAGGTAGGCAGGTCCTACCCTTCCGGACACGACAGACGACCAACGGAACGGACCTAGGGCGCATTGATGCGTACGAAAAAGCGCGCGCATGTCCGCTCCGGCCGCCGCGCCGCGAGCCGAACGGAGCGGAGCGGAATGAAGCGGAGAGCCGCGAGAGCTGCGGCGAAGCCGGCCAACCGGCGTCGTCGTGCGGGGGCATTAGGGAAATATTCAAATGGACCTGCGAGGCCCATTGTTATTCTAGCGTGAAAACGGCCGACGTTGTTACCTTTTATTAGTGTAATTTGTCCTATTAACCACCGTTTCCCAGCCACCACCTTGTAACGGCTTTCCGCGGCCTGGAATCAGATGCTCGCCCCGCGTCGCCCATTTAATTGTTTCCTGGCCGATGCCGACCAGGAAAATCGTCGCATCGCCACTGACACAACACCCGAGGATCGTCCAGTTACCATAATCTGCCTCGTTCGCTTGCGTTCGCGAACCCAACCAGGCCCACGCCTCGATGAAAGTTCGCCACGGTGAGTGACTCACCGATTGAGATTAATGAACGTGCGCCTTATAGGCGCCGGGAAAACGACGCTTCTTAAGGTCGATCGTTGTTGCATTGTCTTGCGCGAAAATTCCCGCTTTCCGAGCCGCCTTAATCGAGGGAATCGAGGAGTTCAGGGAATTCTGATTAATGTTCGCATCGCGCTACGTATCCACGGGAAAATCAGCTTTTTAGGATGCGCCGGTTACTTTGGTTCTACTGAAATTATTTTCGAGTATGGAATAACCGCTTCTCATTAGTGGGTTTTTCAGAAAAAAATTTTTATTGGGACACTTTAGTGCAGTATGTTTTGGAATTGTTTTGTATTCTGCGATTTTTGAAAATGGTTTTTAAATCACGGGACAGTAAACTGGAGACACGATGGGTGAATAAATATGTTGATCTTGTTACTGATCGATAGATTGCGGAGTTTATGTAATTATTTAAAAGTGGGTAGATTACGATTGAAAATTCTATCGGAAGTCTTCGTTCATTCAAATATCACCGACTTGGAAATGTGAAATAATTTGTTGTTATTTAGATACTGGGTTAATTGTCATGTATAAGAATATTGTTGTGATGTGCTAGAAATGTGCTAGTCAATGGAACTGTTAAATAACAAAATAAATTTCTGAGATAAGTTACTCATTTGCTTTGTAAAACTACTTTACATATTATAGACTGGCACAAACATGTGTCGTTTGATGGTCGCTCGTGTGAGCTACTGCGATACTGGGAACAACCGCGAGACACTTGAAACTGACGAAACATAAACATCGATCAACATGTGAACCGATCGATAATTGGCGGTTCTTTCAAACCTTGAAAAGTCAATATCCGAAACACTCGACTGCATACCAGGAATATCATGGTAAAATAACATTCAGACTTCATTTAACAAAAAGCAAAGTTATAAAACAATTATGTTTCTGGTATAAATAATAGGGATTGTTTGGAAAATTAATAAATTAAATCTTATTTTGCACAAAGTACACGACAATGTATTCTCATAATTTTTTTACACTTTCCTTGAATAAACGACTTGATAGTATCAGGGTGTCCACGAAGGGTTTAAGGTTTTAAGGAAACCTGCATGCAGGTTCGTTGTCACGCCTCGGTCGGTTGGAAATGTCGCGCCGCGGAATCGTCGTAGCACGGTGGTTCCAGTCGCCGTGAATCATTAGTGTCTCTAGCTCTCGTCGTGAAAAGATCGCCTTGGTGGCTCGTAGGCAGGGTCCCTCTATTCGGTACTCCGCTTCAGGAGTTAGGCACCGGGAAGATCGCGTATCTCCGGCACCTCGCGCTGTCTCACGCGAGAGCATTGTTTCACGTTTAGCGGCAAGGTGAGGTTACGCAATGCCCTGCGCCGTGGAGGCGCAACAAGGAGACGAGGACGAACGAGGAGAAGAAGGAAGAAGAGGTGGAGGAACGAGAGGCAGCAAAGATCGTATCGCCGCGGTACGATCACCGTGGCTAACTATGATGCGCCGTGTACGTGGATTCACGTGCACCCGCGGGTTTAGGACAACAGCCTTTCCCTTTCTCCGCGCCTTTTTTCGCAACGGGATCCACGCGTGGGTCGGGAGCCAAGGGTCTATCAAAGTGGCGTTCGAATCGCGACAAAACCCTCCGCTCAACCCTGCGCACGTTTTTTTATTCTGGCAACTTTCATACGAGGTTTATTTCTACATAGGGTAACTGCACCAGTGAATGAACGGACACCAGTAAATGAACGCTTTTGCATATTTCAACAAATTTCAACCCGCACGGCATACTAGCGATAAAATTGTGATTAAAGAGTTAAATAAATAGGAGAATATTGTTTAGTAATTTTGTTCATTCATTGGACTATCATTGTTCAATTACCAGAATGTAGTGTTCATTGACTGGTATTTTTTATATTTTTTATTGAACGTTTAATGAAGAAAAATAATAATAATTTCATTTTATTTGTGTTCATTTATTTTTGACAAATGAAGTATAGGGAGCCATTTGGCATATACGAGATTTCTTTAATTCACACATTTTTTTGTACATAAAATATCTTCTTGAACAATTTCTTAAATGTTCATTCACTGGTGCAGTTACCCTAATTATGATACAGAATATACAATACATACAGTACAGCATGTAAAAATGACAAATCAGAATAGGATGCTGAAGACACATAAATATTACAATGAAGATATAAGAATGGTAGAAACGGTATAGACCAAACACTTATAGTTTAAGACCGCTCTTAAAAAGTGATAATGTGTAACGACAGTCTTTAATATTAGGTTTGGCTTTTAACATTGAGACATCCATTGGAAGCTAGAAGAATTAATTTGAGCCTTCACTCGTTGTACAAGTTACACTGCCACATAACATGGTTCAGCGATTCGTTCCCCTCCCTGCAACTCCACTCGGGATCATCAATAAAGTCAATGCGAGCCAGAGAAGAAACCCTGCGAACTTCTATGCACTTTCAAGAGATTTCGAGACTTTCGAATTCAACAAATTCATCGTACTCCATCTTAATTAAAGTGATTGAAGTCTTTAGGAAAATTCAGGACACTTTTATTGGAAAGAAATAGCTAAAAAAGAGGACGAGAATGTTGTCGGAGACATAATGTTGTGATGAATTGTTGAAAAATCGGCATTAGAAATCGGCCGTGTTTCGTCAGCGCACGCGACAGGTAATATTTCATTTTCCTCGGAGCCCGGTTCGGTCGCCCTCCATCTCTCATTTGCCCCATTGTTTTCATCGTGTAGGCTCAATAGAATCAGCAAACAATTTATTACGCCTACACCCGGGGCGCATCTATACCCTTATCAACGATCTCTCGTTGCTCCTTGCGAGCGATTGCTCCTTCATGTCGAGCCTCCGACGAGCGAAACAACCTTCGCAAAACGCTGACTCCGGGCAACAACGAGAGTCCCTTCTCTCGCGTGAGCTCGCAGCGAGTGCGTGCGTGCGTAAAGACCGCGCGTGTAGGTGCAGCCCGCTCTCGTGGTTCTATCCGTTATGCGAACGGTGTAAAAACTGTGGAAGGCGGAAGAGAGGCGGCCGCCGCTCGAAAAAATCGGCTCGGCCACGTTGTCGGGAAATTCAATTAGCCATTTTTTCGCCAAAATATTCAACCGAGCTCCCTCCATACTTGTAACACTGAACTTCTTGCTACCACTTTCTAGCAAAACGTTCCTCGAAACGTCGCTGGCTTCGAGGAATTGGAAAATGTTAAAATGTTGCTTGAAAAAAGTGTCTGCGAACCTCATAACG